>JAVXUP010000359.1:145000-518991 GCA_033070095.1 Escallonia herrerae
AAATTTCCTGCTCCCTACTCTGAGATACTTACAGGATGATACATAGCCTTAAGGGCATAGTATCCAACGATTGAGATATGCTCTCTATATACGGGCCATCGGAGGAGGCTATGAAGACGCTTCCTCTCACTCCCTCAGTGCCACCTTTAGAAGGTGGATAGAGTGGCCGACTGACCTCTGTAGAGCCCCATACTGCTGGTACTACTAGTACCCCTAGGGCAACCCCGATCATTCCCATGGGAATGTGTATGAAGAGTATAGCAATGAACCGGCCTTGGACCAGGGAGTCTCTAAAGCCTAGACCACCACCATATAATAGGAAAGAAGTTGCTACTACTAGCAAAGGAAGGCGCCATCTCCTCTATCAAAGAGGCAAATGCAAAAGTCATTTTGAGGTGCTCAGGAAGAGGATTATGTAGGGGTAGGGACGAGGAAACGGAGATGGAGGAAGCAGAAGTAGAGGTCAAGGAGGATTCCAACAAGAAAATTGAGGAGGAAACCCAGTCAAGCAATGAGAGAGGTCCCAATGTCAGGAGATCCTGGAGGAAGCCTTAAAGACAACTGCTGCTATTAGGCCTTAGGTCTAGAGTTACGCTTAGCCATTAGAACATTGGTTAGAGTCCTTTAGGGACCAAACATTTGATTAAATGTATTTAAACATTCACTTTTTTGTGTTTTAATTAATGACTATCCTATTAATTCCTACGTTAATGTATATTACAAGTATATATAATGCCCGAAAGGAGGATATGATGAGAATGGATGGGAATTGGAGTTTGAGAAAGTTGAGACTTAACAGGTACATGGTATGGCCTGAAAGTAGGCAAACCCATCAAATTTTTACAAAGACTGACTAACTAGCCAGTTAGTCAATGACCAAAAATATTCTTTAGGAAAATGGAACGGTTGGTCAGAGCCTAAATCTAGTTTTAAGGTTAAACCGGACAGTTGGTCAGAGACAAACTCAAATTTCACACCAAAGCCGGCCTATTTGTCAAATCTTGAGAGAACCAGACGGTTGATCGGAAACATGGACCATCAAATGTGCACATTGAAGAGGAAAACTGGCCAGTTAGTTGAAAACTGGATAGTTTTTTCTATAAAATTTTATGAATTTTATTTAAAATTTGACTTCTAACTATATATATATATATATATATATATATATATATATATATATATATATATATATATGGAGCTGATCAATTGATAGCGCTAGCAAAATAGGAGAAGTTGCCAACGTGATCTGACCGTCCACGCGCGATCTGTGGACGGTCCAGATCTTTTTTTTTACATTTTTTAAAATCCGTCTGCCACATTATGTAGCGGATGGTATTTTTGACAAATATACCCCTGACTCCGCACGCAAAGTAGCAAAAAATAAGTAATACAGTTGTCCGCTACATTATGTAGCGGACAAGAGTAGCGGACGAAATATTATCTAACACAGCCCATTCCAAGGTTCAGACTTTTGCATTTACTAGTTCAATATTTAGACTATTTATGTCGGTGCACACTTCTCAAAACCCATCTCAATCTTCTTCTTCAACTCCAAGGACGTAAAATTGGAAGAGTCATCTTCCTAAGAAGAACCTCCATATATCTACTCGATCGGCACAAAATTTTCATACCCGTCTTTTTTTTTTCAGCTATGGAAAACTACATCTCTTGCACTCTTTCAGCATCAGCAGTCAATCACTCGAGAGGGATGAACTGGTAAAGCAGCTCAAGCTATTGACCTTGAGTCGCTTGGAAGTTGGCCTTAGGAACCACTGCCCTGTGACTTCCCATTGCGCATTCCGCATCAATTGGACAAAAATGAGAGAAAAAAACACAGAGAAAGCACAAACATCGGTGACTCCAAACACGGATTAACACCATCGCTTCCTCTCCTTGCTGGTTAACATGGAATCCCTGTCGTCGAGATCCCTGCCGGAGTCCCTCATGTTGGAAAATTTTGGCCAAAAGGTCGACCTGACACGCCGGATACGAGAGGTGTTGTCCAGCTACCCCAAGGGAACCACAGTCTTGAAGGAGCTCATTCAGAATGCCGACGATGCCGGTGCCACCACGGTCTGGCTGTGCCTCGATCGTCGCTCGCACGATCACAAGGGAGAGGGAGAAGATGAGAGATGAGGGGGAAAGAGAAAATAAAAGTTGGTTGTCTCTTTTTCGGAGCTGACAACACGGGATGTCTCTTTTCAAGAAAGTAAAATAGTTCACTACATAATGTAGCGGATAGATGTAATTGGGATTGAGGGGTATATTTGTGAAAATATTGTCCGCAACATTATGTGGCGAACAGACTTAAAAAAAATGTAAAAAAAAAAGATATGAACCGTCCACAGATCGCCCGTAGACGGCCAGATCGCATTGGCAACTTTTTCCATTTTGCTAGCGCTATCAATGGATTAGCTCCTATATATATATATATATATATATATATATATATATATATATATATATATATATATATATATATATATATGATAATTTTTAATTGTTGTATATAATGAAATTTATAAATATCACCAAAATGGGGGGAGGTTGGCCGGAAAAACACCTAAGCCCTTCTAAGAGAAGAAGCCCGGATTTCGTTATACCAATCGTCAACACCCAAACTGGGGGGTGCCAGGCAGGGCCTTATTGACGTCTGGTGTCCATCCAAAATTCTTCGTTTTCGAAAAGACGAGGGTCTCCGGTTAGACCGCGTACTCCATTTTTAGAAAAAACTGAACATTTCATAGAAAAACAGTGGAATAGAGAGCAGATTTAGAGAAGAGATGGCAGAAGCTTAATAAATAGAAAGTCTGGTTAAAAAATTTGTGATTTCAAAAGACTTCAGGATGCTGGGGTGAGCTTTTTAAAATACCTTTCAAAATCTTCCCTCTTTGGTTTAAAACTCAGGGCATGCGTTAGTCTAACAGGTTTCAAAGCCATCACTCGGCAACTACCCTAAGCGACTCGCTCCCACTTTTGCTTAAAACCTAAAGGTGAATTTTGGAAAAACATTTTAAACACTCCGTGGTAAGCATAATCGGTTTTTTGAAAAACAAATTAGGCAGAGTCTCTTTTTATCAAGCAAATGCCATGTAATCTCTAAGTCTATCCTATATTATCTGCTCTATGACATGTTAAGTTAATGAGATTTTTCCCTTTCAATTCCTGGATG
The DNA here is from genome assembly GCA_033070095.1 of Escallonia herrerae. Lineage (NCBI taxonomy): Eukaryota > Viridiplantae > Streptophyta > Magnoliopsida > Escalloniales > Escalloniaceae > Escallonia > Escallonia herrerae. Next base: position 148,173 of record JAVXUP010000359.1, read on the forward strand.
ACATTTCACCTCTTGAGCGTGTTCACCCCAAAATAACTAAATTAGTTGAATAAAATAAAGAACTTACTTGAAAGCAAGAAAGAGAACAACTTGAACGCTTCTTAGTCTTTTAAGGTTGTGCGCATCAACAAGAGAATTTTGAGAGCAAAGGAATTTTATTGATCTCAGAGAGGATTGCAGAAAAGCATATGCCGAAAAGCCTATTTACAATTGAAGTGTCTAAGGCCTTATATAGACCGAGCTAAAGCTATCCAACAAAATTGAAAGTTTTACAGCTGTCTACTAATCCTAAAGCTGTCGTCCACTAAGTTTTACATTTGGACAAACACTTTTTTTTTTTTAAAGTTGTAAGACAAAGTACAATAATTTCACATAAGTCTTAAAGTGTACAGGAAAAAGATTCCGTGTCTGTCATTATTTGCCGAAAGTAAAGTCTTCTGTCTCCTTGTGCCGAAAGTTCAAAAGTTGCAGGAGTCTCCTTGTGCCGAAAGTTCAAAAGTTGCAGGTGGTGGAAAAGCATATTCCATCATCTTTGTCCTTTAGCTTTTTCCTTTCCTTTGGCTGTCTTCTTGTTTGAGCTGGAGGATGACGATTCGTCAGAGCTTGGCAAAATCTTGAGAAGTTCTTGCTGAAGTCTTCTTTCTTCGTCACTGGTATTTGGCTTCTGCGCGAACTCTTGACTGTCTTGGTTCGCTTGACCGCCATTCTTTTTGTCAAAGTCTTGCAATAAATCTAAAATCATTTGTGCTGTCTGTCTCTTGAAAGCGTCTACTTGAAGGTTCTGTTTCTTCGCATCCTTGAGCGCCTTGCGTCTTTTTTCCATTTTTCCCAAACGGACAAGGGTCTCAGGATTTGATAAGTCTTTACCAGCTACCTGTGGGGCTGGACTAGTAGCTCTTTCTCCCGAACTAATAGGATTTTCAGAAATTTTGAGTAAATTTCCAACTGTCACAGGACTTGATTTGTCTTTACCTGTTGCCTGTAGAACAGGACTAGCTACGCCTTTAACTCCGGACGTAGAGGATTGTGTGGACTTGGATCTTACTAAAGTATAGTATTTTGTTTTCCAGTCCATAGTTTCTAGTTCATAAACTTGTAACTGAGTTTTAACACTGGAAAGCTGTTGTTCTAACTGCTGTTTATCTAGTGCTAACTGGTCTGTGGTTCTTTTTAAGAAATAATAATGTTTAATTAAGACATCACAATTTGCGCAAAATTGTGAGCCGGAAGAAGAAGGAATTGGTGTTCTAGAGAAAGGGACAATTGTAGAGGAGGATGTAGTACATTCAGGACTTATAAAATAATTCACACCATAGTGTGCTGTCATGAGTTTATGAGCTTCTTCATACGTTTGTGTACCTTTATACCAAGGTCTTGTATGATTACCTACGCCATGTGCCATGGCTTCGGGCCAATGTTTGTATATACCGGGTTGCTGCCCTTTAAAAACACAATAAAAGTTATATTTTCTTGTATCTCTAAGTTTATGAAAATAGGCTGCTAAACCGTTTAAAGAATTAACAAACCATCCATTGTCTTTACGAATAAATGCTTGCCAAAGGATGTCTAAAAGAGTGACCTGGTTTATGGGAAACGGTCCTAACTTGGGGTCTTTTACTTGAAATTTACTTCCTACATGTAGAATTCCTAAATTACTACCATCAAAATTAATCCTACTGGTGCCTGAATTGTCTACATAGCTTGTATAAAGTACTGGAAACGACGGATTTGTCTGATTGGCGAAATGAGCTTGTCTAGAGCGTCCATCAGAGGAGGATGTCATTTGTCCTGCACAATTACAAAAATTTGTCTATAGATATGCTTGTAAGGCAGTAAAAATCTTTATTAAAAGGAAGATTTTATTATTACAAAGATAATTGTTTTTATCTACAAAATACTCCTCCAAGCCAATCGAATTCATTCTTATAGACTTGAATGAAATCGTTTGTAGCTTCAATACGATTTTGTTTAAAAATTTCTAACTCTTTATCTCCATTTGTCTCAAATGCATATAAAAATTGAAGATAAGCTTCGAGTCTCTGAATTCTCCTAAATGTCTGACGAAGATAGAGTCTGACTTGAAAAGGAGTCATCCTGTAAAACAAAATATTATTGTAATAATTTGCGAGATAATAAATCTGCTAAAGTGTTGTCTTTTCCTTTTATGTGTTGCCACTCTATTTTGTCTAAACGGTAATTGCTAAGGGTTGCTAAAAACTTTACCCATCTATTTGTATATCTAGCATCTTTGTTTTTATTATACCTTACTATTGCTTCACAATCAGTTCTAATACTAAATTCATGTTTTGAAATTAATAATGCCTTGAAATGTTCTAAGGCATAAATAATAGCAAGTAATTCAAAATCTAAACTTGTCAAATATTGGTTACTTTCTTTATATTTACCACTTGCGTATCTGCATAATCTTTCTTCTTTTTTACTGCTATATTTATTTGGTTTGCAATATAAGACTGCTCCCCAGCCTTCTTTGCAACCGTCTGTTTGAACTATTAAATAATCTGTTTCTAATGGTAAATATAAGTCGGGTAATTGTTTTACTTTGTCTTTTAAAGTTTTTATAAGGTTAATATCTTCTGTATTAAAATGTCTTTGACCATTTTTACGAGTCTTATTATATAAAGGTCCTATTAGTTTACTCAGGTCTTTCAAATACATTCTAGCCTGATTTAGTAAGCCTAAAAATGCTTGTATTTATTTTAATCCTTCAAGTTTGTCTGGAAATTGTAGAATCTTTTTGGCTATATGTTCTTGTAATTTAATTCTACCATTCCCTATTTCCATTCCTAAGAATTTAACATTTGTTTTAAATAATTCGACTTTTTTCTTACTAAGAATCAAGCCATGTTTTTCAAATAATTTAAATGCTAAATTTAGGTGCGCAATGTGTTCGGTATCATTTTTACTACATATTAAAATATCATCAATATATATTAAGATAAATTCATTGTAAGGTCTAAAAATATCATCCATTTTTTGTTGGAAGATACTTGGGGCTGTCTTGAGGCCAAAAGGCATTACTAGCCATTCGTAGAGGCCTTCGGGTGTAGTGAATGCGGTCCACTTAATGTCTTCGGGTCACATTTTAATTTGGTAAAAGCCAGATTTACAGTCGAATTTACTAAAAATTCTTTTACCTTGTATTTTACTTAAAAGAAAAGTCTTATTAGGGATGTTATAACTATCGTCTCTTATATTATCATTTAGTCTTTTATAATATTAAAATAGACAAAAGAAAAAATTCTAAAACAAAAGAGGCATTAAAAGTTTTAGTCTATGATAAGAAACAATAGTAATATTTTAGGAAGAGGTAATGCAGAAGACAGAAATAGAACAGAAGCAAGAGGTGAAATGTCATCCAGGAATTGAAAGGGAAAAATCTCATTAACTTAACATGTCATAGAGTAGATAATATAGGATAGACTTAGAGATTACATGGCATTTGCTTGATAAAAAGAGACTCTGCCTAATTTGTTTTTCAAAAAACCGATTATGCTTACCACGGAGTGTTTAAAATGTTTTTCCAAAATTCACCTTTAGGTTTTAAGCAAAAGTGGGAGCGAGTCGCTTAGGGTAGTTGCCGAGTGATGGCTTTGAAACCCGTTAGACTAACGCATGCCCTGAGTTTTAAACCAAACAGGGAAGATTTTGAAAGGTATTTTAAAAAGCTCATCCCAGCATCCTGAAGTCTTTTGAAATCACAAATTTTTTAACCAGACTTTCTATTTATTAAGCTTCTGCCATCTCTTGTTTTTAATAGCTTTTTATATATGCTTTAAAGACATGGATAACAATAGTTATTATCACATTAAGTACGTTAGAAATAGAACTAATAGACCAAATATAGATCTCTTTAGGCAAATGTCTGAAAGACATGAAGCTAATGCTTTAGAAAATATAACAGACCATATACATAATTTACAAATAAATAGAGAAGTAAACTCTAGTGAAGATATTTTAGGTAGCACGGATACAGACAGTGTAAATTTACCTAATTAATATGGAAAGAAGTCTATGACTTCTAAGGAGGATTTCTATGGCTATGACTTGTTCTAAGGAAGCTATGGGTGCAGGAGGATTTCTAAATAGTCTTAGAACTCTATTACCTACTGTATTTTCATTTCTTCTTCTAGTTTCTGTTGCGAGTACTTCTGTTCTATTTCTGTCTTCTGCATTACCTCTTCCTAAAATATTACTATTGTTTCTTATCATAGACTAAAAATTTTAATGCCTCTTTTGTTTTAGAATTTTTTCTTTTGTCTATTTTAATATTATTTAATTTAGAGCATAATTCTTCAATATCTGTCGTAACTATTTCTTTATCTTTTTTCTGTGTCATGATGTGTTCTAATTTGTCTAATTTTTCTAAGCAATTTATTAATAAAAGGATAATAATGTTATTTTGTTTTCTAGATACTATTTCATTTGGAGTTCCTAAACTGTTTCTTGATAAGCCTTCTGATGGAGTTATATAATTATTACTTTCGAGGAAGGCTTGCTTATAATCTAAATTTGCTTCGTATTCTTTAGAGCTACTCATTTATATTCTATTCCCTGTATGTTAAAATATTGTCTTAAATTATTTTCTATTCTAACATTTTGTTTTTCCATATTCTGTATTTTTTGTTTACTTTCTCTTAGTTCTTGCCTAATTTCTTCAAGTTGTTTTTGTATATAGTCTAAATTATTATGTTTGGGTTTATCTAAGTTAGATTGTAACATGTTTTTAATATAATCTAAATTTTCTCTTATTATTTTAAGACTATGTTGATCTGTTTGTATATTGAGATATTCTATATTTTTAGACATTTTAATAGGGTAAATATAAATTTCTTCTAGTTTGTCTATTATTTTCTTGTTGCTGTATCATAAGTGTTTGCAGATTACTTAAACATGATTGACTCATATAATTATCATAAGATTCATCATCTAACTGTGTTCTAATATGTCTTAAGAGTCCTTCTAAATATGCATTAACTTGTAGAAAATCATTTTCTAAGGTTATAAACAAATGTCCATAAGTTTGTAAGGGTCTAGGAACAGATCTTAGTCTTCCTAGTTGCATTAATAATTTTAATCTATTATTAACGTAGTGAATGCGATTTAAAGCAGTATAAAAACGATTGAATTGAATTGTATTTTCTTCAGGTGTAGAATTATATGTCATAGTATCTTCAGTATAATCACTATAAAATGAAGGATCTACTGGTCTATTGTTACTACTCATTTTATGTTTCAAAGGCGTTGTCGAGATTGGCCATGGCTTCTTCATCCCATGGGTAATCATTATCACTTACGTTATAATCTGTATTATTATTTTCGTTTGTATCTTCAACCTCATTGTTTATATTTAAGGCATTCATATTATTAATTATATCTATAGATACGCCTAAATTTCTAATTAATATTGTCTTCAATATAAATTTCTTCTAGTCTGTATGTTAAAATATTGTCTTCAATTATTTTGACTTAAGTAATCTGCAAACACTTATGATACAGCAACAAGAAAATAATAGACAAACTAGAAGAAATTTATATTTACCCTATTAAAATGTCTAAAAATATAGAATATCTCAATATACAAACAGATCAACATAGTCTTAAAATAATAAGAGAAAATTTAGATTATATTAAAAACATATTACAATCTAACTTAGATAAACCCAAACATAATAATTTAGACTATATATATATATATATATATATATATATATATATATATATATATATATATATATATACACACACACACGAGCTGACATGCACATGCAATGCTTGTGTGAATCATTTATTGTATTAGTCAAAGAAGATCTGCTTAGACAATATTTCATCAAAGTTAAAAAAGTAGCTATAACATCAGCTCAAGGTAGTATATTTTAATTTGCATATTAAACCCAATTGCTTTCAAATAAGTAACACGGAAGATTGTATAAAGAAATAACTGGACTTTATTGTCTCTAATATGTTTTTGTCACTCTAGATACATAAAGTGCCAAGTGTTGCAATGTTTGAGCAACAGTGTTACACCAAAATATTGGTTTTAACCGGACGTTGTAACAATTATATGTTATGATATTTTTTTGATTTGGCTACTATATATCTATATCTATCGATCTTTAAATGAAAATTTTAAATTTTGTTTTTGTTTTTTAAATTATAACTTTTTGACTCAATTACAGTGAATTATTATAACGAAATAAAATTTAATCAATTGTATCATAAATGTTCTTCTTCTTCTTTTTTTTTTTTGTTTAAATTTCATTTTTTTGATTTTTATCCTAACAGGAGTTTTGTTTTTATATAAAGAATAGTTGTAGAAACATAAATTTTTCCATAGTTCGACTTCCAAAATGATATTTTGATTTATCTTAGAGAATTAAAAAATGTTAAAATATAAATTTTGACTTTACTCGTTATTATATCCTAGATCGACTTGTAAGGAACAAAACAATTGGAGGTAGTACTATGTTAAAGATTGAATTTGAATATTATCAATTGGAGTATAGGTAAAAAAAAAAAAAAACCACATAAAATTATATTTAAATTATAAGTTAGCTTTGAGTTGGGATAAAATTAAGCATGGGTAAAACTATAACTTTGAGAACCACAAAAATAAATTTAATATAACTTGGAGTACGGGTAAAATTAAGTATCTTGTATAAGTATTTACTATCACTTTGAGTAAAATTAAATTTAAATTATTGAACCAAACCTAAAATTAATTAATATTGAAGTTGCACGGGTTAGAAAAAAAAACTAAAATAAAATGTTAAACAATATTATGTTAAAGATTGAATTTGAATATTATCAATTCGAGTACGGGTAAAAAAAATATACATAAAATTAACTTTGAATTATAAGTTAGTTTTGAGTACGTATAAGATTAAGTATGGGTAAAACTGTAACTTTGATAACCACAAAAATAAATTTAAATATAACTTTGAATATGGGTAAAATTACGTATCATGTATAAGATTTCTCAAGGGATTTCAAACCATTTGAGATAATCATTTCTTAGTCATTTTCATAACAATCGTGTTACATATGGTGCAGATAAAATAAAAAATCAACGTTGATCCTGGGCAGTTGCGATGCCATTCAGGCAAAGCCGTACACATGCATGATATACTGTAATATAATTACTAGCCCTCTTCATCGGTCAAGGAACTAGCCTGCTTTACCGTAGGAAGTAGTAACAATCCAGCCTTATACTGCCTCCCCACATAACTGATACCCAGCTCAACACAGAAAAATCAACAATATCAATGAGCGTTAACATAAGCTCAAAATCATTGAAATCAATTCGGGTTCCATATAACAATAAACTTACTGATGTAAGCCATCATTCGGAATTCCAGAAGAAAAATCTCAAATAAACAGCAAAAATGATTGCGAGTAGTTTTCGGGTTTAAGCACAACAATTCGGAAGAACGGATACAAACAATTATCAAATTTGCTCAGCATATAATAACAGGCGAGCATCACAAGATTTCCAAATCAGGTTCAATATTGGGATTTTTTGGGCAATAACATGCTGATATCAATACATAGACATTAGTTATAAGTAAGTCAAAGGAGTACTTACGAGTACGAGTTATCAAATAAGGGTTCAGACAGAAGTCCTTGCCCAGGGTTCAGATAGAATCCCTTACCTGGATACACAGCTAAATTATCCTAACCAAAAATCTTTAGTTTTAACCTAAACAGAATAATTGAATGATTAGAACACAGCCTACAGTACAATATTATAACTTAATACGGACTCACGCATACTCTGAAAATTTTAAATATTATATTTCTGCCCCAAAATTCTTTTAAGCTTCGATACTCAACTAATACTCGAGCATTGAACAAAATTAAGTATCTTGTATAAGTATGATAAGTATTTACTATCACTTATAACGTCTACGTATTTTGCTTCCGTTGCAGAACTATGATAACTTTTTCATAGTAGCTAAGCTACCTCTAACTGTCACACCTAGATTCCTCTCCCACAGATACCCGAAGACAACTATTTAACTTTCATATCGTAATGCCAAACTTAAATCTGTCAAGTTATCCCCCGTACTCTAACCATTCTGGTATTTCATGAACAATGACTTACATATTGCAAACTTATCGAATTAAAATTACATTGCTCTGAATTTAACGCATATCAAACAGATTAAATCAAACTTATTACAATAGGATTCCATTGCATTATATCGATACTATATTGGAAACTCTATCCTTTGCACAATTTACTTAACAATAGTCAGCTTAACTTTAAGCTCAAGGTGTATCAAAATACTAAATGATGATCACACCTGACCTACAGTTTACCAAAGTTAACATGGGTAGGGTAACCAATTCATATAAGCATTTACACCTTACAACAGACAGGAGAATTGTAGCTACTAGACTTTCACTGTGCACTCTAATACCTCAAAACAACGAGTCCAAATTATTGCCAAGTTCATCACCGAGAGGCGCGTTATCTTAATATAGCTATGTATTGCATACTTACAGTTCTGCGTACACTTAACAAAATGACAAAAAACTATAACCACTATGGTTTCGCTGCACACTCTGGTGCCTTATCTCAACGAGTCGAAGCTGTTTTTGAATTCATCACTTATAGATGTGTTCTCCTAACACAGTACAAAATATGACTCTGGATGCCTATGTATTCATTCCCACCAGAATGTAAGGGTCTAAGTTATCATATCACTCCCAATTCACAGTCACCTTACTTATAAAATCTTATAGCCTTATCTTTCAATCATCCATTTCAGTTAAATGTTTAAAACCTTTCAATTCCCAAAAGCAAGTAACATACTGTCTATTATCACATGTTTAGCCAAATCATAATCATAAACCAAATCATCGAATAGCCTATCCAAACCTTATCCACGTTCCCAGAATATATTCTCGCTCATAGATTATCTGAGGCTTAGGAATCTCCCTAATATCAGATCTAGGTAGGTGAAACTATGCAAATAATGGTAACAATAATCATAATCAGGCAATCAAAACACAAAAAGCTTTAACAAAAATCATGTATATTGGCTCTCAGGGTTCATAACAAAATTATGTAATATTCCAGAAGAACAACAGACACGAAAACAATGATATATGTTTGGCGAAGCAAAGTCAACCCAACGACTCTGAACAATCAAAATCAGAAGGAGTTATTGGTCCTTAATAAGATTCGTAGATTTTTCATGGCCAGTGGGTCAGAAACTACCCTATCAAGTCCAAATAGATTCGAAAGGATAGATAAATATCCCAAAAAGGAATAAGATGATTTGGCATGAATGACATCTTCTCTAACGTCTCAACGTAAGCTGACATTCAATTAAGTCATCCTTGAATTCAACAGATAAAAGAACGAACAACCGATAAGATGGAATTCCAAATTTTCCATCATATCCCCAAACCAATTCTCAGTCTTAACAACAATCACTTTCCGTGAACTTCATTCTCACACATCATCCGAATCACTAACTTAACCATTATTCATACCTTACGAACTTCCAAACGCTACTAGATTTTCCCCTAACAACTTACAGATTCGTGATTAGAGTGTAATCAATTCATGCCTCGCATGATATCAACCTCAAACAGCAAATAAGAGGACATACACAAGAAGATCTCTACCTGCAACATAGGCAATATAGCCACCAAAAACCGTAGAAACAGTCAAGGATTCTCCCGACGGGATGCCTATCCTAAGATCAGTTCCTAAGGAAAACCTCCACCCTCAATCACTGTTCCAAAGTAACAGATGCAAAAAGTATGACGCTCTAGAATTAAGCAATATACGAACATCTAATGGGTTAACCTGTGGTGTGCCTGGCACAACGTCATCGGATGTGACAACATCCCAAGAAGACAACATCCTAAGCAGACATTAAACAAACTCTAATTGATATTTTGAGCCTCAACCCCTACCAACCTTGTTCTCTTCCCGCCGAGGAACACTACTCGCTGGTACACTAGCTATAGGTACACGATGGATTATTTCTCACAAGCAAATAGTTTCGAACTTAATGCTCCACACTGCCATGCCTAACACATCATCCAGTCACTTTATTGCTTAATTCACCACTCTGACTTCTATCATACTTACCACATGGTGTGGTTGAAAAACTGACCCGCCACCCTGACCATTACTCTAGGTAGGTCAAACTTTGAAACGCTGCGATGTTCAACTTTAGTACTCTGAGCTGGTCGAGCGCCTTCACCCTGTGCTCCCTTAAATCCCATATCATGCCTTGATTGAATTTTAGAACTCTATCCAGATCTCAATACCACCGAACCGACGTGGGCCTGAATCCCTAATTCTGCCCCAATCTTTAACCTTAGGCCCCATACTGTGCCGACTGTAAAAACTTTTTGCTGACGTCTGTCAGCTCCTACAAATCCATTTGGGGAAAATTCTTCTTATCTCTCTTCTATCTTGCTTGTGTTTACTCATGTCTTCCTCCATTGTCAGACCTAGACTGTTCCAAAATACATACCAAATACAGACATTCCATAAAGCTTGTCAATCAAGCTGGGATCGCTCTATCTCTCAGTTCAAGCCTACACCCCCACTCAGACTTCCAACAGCTATCTGCCTCTATCAATAACATCCTTACTGCAATTCTAGTGGGCAACAAAACCTCATCTCAACCTCATCTATTGACAATTAATCTGCTTGCCTCACATTAACTAACTCCCTTAACATTTGTTCATAAAATCTAACAAAATATCAATTGAAAAATAATTCCTTAAACTATTCCCAAGTGATATCGAGCAATTGCTAATAATTTAGACTTTTCGCTATCATTTCCTACCCTGATTGGCCTCATCATTCAGTTTATATACAATAATTTAACCTTTTATCGCCCACTACAATCAATTGCTCAAAATTTCTCTTTCTTGTTAATCCAGTTCGCTGTCCCTATAGGGTCCAGCAACCCCCATGTAGCTAGTCATTTCATCTATTAAGTTCACCCAAGATACTCCCATCTCGAGGTTATGGTTGTGGTTGGGCTGGATTCAGTACTCCTTGCGGCTGGTTGGCAAGATTCTATGTCATCGAAGTCAGAATTGGGTTCATAGTGTTCAGGACCGCAACCATCGGTTCTGCGTTATGTTGTTCCCTTATTAGGTAGAGGTGCCCCTCTATAATCATAAAACCTCCATACCGTACATTTTCCAATCTAAAGATTATTTGGTAAAGTCTCTCCAATACGGGGGATAAGATCCCTGATCATCTTATACAAACCTGTTGGAATCTCATCTATCGGGGACCTTTAGGTCCTTCGTACCATATCCATTGCCAATGCTCCGAGTGCAAACCATACTGATACATTGTACAATTATCAGGTTATACTACAGTGTCTAAATAACAGTACAATTATGAGTTAAAGGCAGACTTCTTAACTCTACCATTGTCCTACCCCACTCTCATTAAGCACACCCAAAATTCTTTTAAGCTTTGATACTCAATTAATACTCGAGCATTGCCCAAAATATATCGCCTATTTATTTTTTTGGGTCACAGATGGTTATTTTAAACAACTCCCAAAGTTTGGGATATTACACGTCGGAATCTGACAAAAATGAATCAAAATCTTCGATAAGGCCTCTTGTAGATTTATTTAGTGTATTTGTATGTATATTTTTACATATGTATACAATATGTGTGTGCAATGGTGTATAGCAGTGCGAAAAAGGAAGTGGGTCGTGTAGAGGGCAGCCGTGGTGGCTGCTGTAGTTGTGTGCGGCTGTGTGCAGGGGATATTTGTCTGGGTTTTGGGTTTGTGTGTCAGGGACAAGGGGTAGAAGTAGATGAGAAGAAAAAGCAACCATGAAGGAAGGAGAACAGCCATGAAAAATATGTTTATGCATGTGTGACTATTGGTTGGGTAGGAGAGAAGCCGTGAGCCAGTAGCTTTGATAGTCCGTATATATTCATGTAAAATGGGTCTTGAAAAAAAAGGGGAGGAAGAAATTATGTTGTGTGTATAAGTGAGAGTATTGTGTGCCTATATGTGTTTAAAGGAAGGTAAGGGCAATCATGAGTGTTTGTGTTTTGTGTGAGATGTATGGGCGTGTGGGCAGAAGGGTATTTGAGAAGTGTGTGTTTGTGAGGTGCGCGAAAGGGGCTGCAATTGTAGCCCTGAAATGTTGCAGTGTATATTGTGGGAAAGAATGTGCAGTGTGTATCGTGGGAGCTCTGTGCCCCTCCCGAGCGTGCGCGTGTGTGTAGTCTAGTGTGTAGAGAGGGAGTGAACAACCACGGGGTGTGTGTGTGTGTCCTGAATGTGGGTAGAAAGAGGAAGAAGAAGAAGTGAATGAAATGCATTTATGTCGTAAAGTGGTACACTGTGCTTGGACAGTTGTACTACGTGGCTATTGGGTATCATATAATTGTCAAAAAATGCTTAAACTTTACAAGAAAGGTCTTAGGGAATATTAGAATTACTGTTAAAATTTCATATTTTTCTGATATCATTTGGTTTTTTTATATTTTTTGAAAGTTCAGCTATTCTAAAATTTGTTTGGAGTCCTTGAAATTCTTATTAAATTCTGGAAAAAAATTAAAGTAATATTTTTACAGTATAAAGAAGACTCAAGTTTAGTTTCCTAATTTTTAAAGTTGATTTGGTACTAAATCCATGTCGCATATGAGTTAACTAAATGCATGATTTTTAAAATGGTTTTGACATTTTTTAATTTTTGATTTTAAATTTGTATTATCCTTATGTTTTGTGAAGCTATTGTTGTACAACAGTTTTCAAAGCAAGATAGAATTATTCGATTTCATAATTGACCAATCACTTCAGGATATTGCGCAAGAGATGGTTTTAATTTAAGCCTAGTAGTCTACCTCATTGATACTTCTTCTTCACACTTAGGGGTGGTGACTCATTATCTTTTCAAGCATAAGAAATAGAATTTTATTTCATTCAAAATTTCATGTGAAAAAACCTAACAGGGGAACTTAGTTTTTGAATTTAGACATTCGAATGAGAATTTAGGAGACTATCATGAAAAGGCGATGACTTATTTACTTGGCCAACCTTCCACAACCTTCATTCACCAAAAGCAAGCCTAATCCTCAAAGATGATAAGGTTTCATGTCGGTGTCAAGACTTTCTCCTGTTCAAAGCTCACATATTCCCTCTCTTAGCTTGGACCATTAATCTTGACAAAAAGAAAGAAAAGAAAGAAAAAGCCTGCAAAACCCCTGAAAAGGGAGGTCTGGGTAGAAGTTAAGGGATGAAAAAAGAGAGAAATTGAGACACCTCGAAAGAATGTAGGTTTGCACAAGTCTTCCTTGAAATGAGCATTTTCGATGATTGGATGCCATCCTTTGGCCACCATATATCTTCCTAATTTCCCTGTATTAGATTTTTCCTACTTGCTAGCCTTTATGCGTAAACAGTTTAGCCTTCCTTTTCAGAAGCCTATATTTCTAACCTGGGGGTGGGTAATCCCTGGTATGTGCCTATCTCCCGGTATTACTACTCGAAAAGGGTTCTCTCTCAAAGGAACCAAAGTTTTGAAGATAGAAGATGATCATTTGTTCAGTCTCGAAAAAAGAAGGGGAAAGAAAAGAGAAATTGATGCGGCTGAAGAATGATTATAATAAACTCAGCATAAAACTGTCATGGATTGAGTTCAAATATAGATATTCAGCAAATCTATTTTTAACTACGTCCAACCTGATTCCCTTAAGGGGGGTACGTAGGCAGCTTAGTCACCTTCTAGGCTCGGTCCCCATAGACACATTAGGGGCTTTAGTTTCATATTTGGATTTTTTGAGCCTCTTTGTTTCATATTTGGTTTCTTAGCCTACATTTTGGCTTACATTGTGTCCCATATAAAGTCCTCCTTGAGGTTATCCTCATTCAAGAGATATAATGGTTCTCCCACATTCTGAGGAGGTCGAAGAAAAGTTAAAAAAAATTAAATGAAAAAAAAAAGATAATGGTCCATGCATTTTTTTGAGCATGCTACATCATGACATGAAATGTTCACCTTCATATTGGCTTGTTGGATGACCTTTCGACTCCTGATTTCTCCAAACCTGATGTGTTCACCACCCTATGGCATGATGGCGGTCCATTTATTTTCATGACCTATCTAGCCTACCCTATTCTGTGCGATACCTTGATATATTTACCACCACTTTAATGATTATATGAGAAGCCTTAAGACTTTATCTTATGCCTTTCTATCACGCACTTGATAGTCATGTACTTTGTCTTAGCCTAGTCGTATACATTGATGTGTTAACTAATCATAAGCCCGAACTCCACCAGCCTCACACATTATATAGTTCCACATCATACACATCAACTTCGTGGTTCATACACTGCCATACATCCTCATTATCCACCTTTTTTGGCCCAACCTTGTCATGATATTCTTGAAGATTCAAACTTGAGTGTTTAAGTTGAGAATTAACTTATTCTGTGAAGTTGCATGGCATTTAATGATGAACAATTGAAAAGTTTCAATCAAAAACTTCAATGGTCTTCCCACTATAGGTAGAGATGGAGATATCAACCGAGTAGGATCCATTATCTTAAATTATAAATGATAAAATGATGTATGAAAAATAGAAAAGATCTCGAAGTGAATGGTCGATTCATCGTATTAGGTAAGCAAAGTGATTTTCAATTCAAATATACTCTCGAACTGTGAATTCATAATAATTTCTTCTTTGTAGATGTCCTTAGGGGGGTTCCTTTGTGATTTACCCTTCATTAGGGTTATGTAGAGTCAACCCTACTTACATTTTGGTCTAAGGGCTCCCAGTGAGTCCCTCTTCATGATAGTCATGACGGTGTCTGTCTGTCTTCAGTCCATTACATGGTCAATCTTGTCCATATGCATTTCATCTAGGGGCTCAGTAGGAGTCCCCTCTCATGACAATCAGGATATTATTTGTTTATTTATCTTTCTTGTGCTCACCTAGGGGCTCCATATGAGTCTTCTTTCATGGCATTTGTGATAATGTCTGTAATCATCCAGTTCATTATATAGTCAGTGATGTCTGCATGCTTTTTGTCTAGGACTCTCAGTGATTCCCCTTTCACGACAATCATGATAAAGTCTGTCGTATGCTAGTTCATTGCACAATCAGTGCAGTCTATCTGCATTCATGTCTAGGGGCTATATATGATTCTCTTATCCCAACACTCATGGTCAGTGGGCTTCATGTGATTCCCCTATCCTGACACTCATGGTCACTTTCTTTATCTTGTCTAAGTCTAGACTTTAGTTATGTCTCCTACCTTTAGTCTTCATAAGAATTTTTTTTTCTTTTAAAAAATTCATATAATAAATTTTTTGAAAAAATAGTAAAAATAAAAGGCAGATGAGCGGTGATTCTTGCTGTGACTTTTCAGTTACACTATTATCTTTTCTTTTTCTAGGTCCAGTTTTGAGTCTGAAGATATTTTACCCTTTCTTCAGGTCTGTACATGAGAGTCACGTATAGTCTTTTTTCCAAATCTAATTTTGAACTACATTTGATTTGATCCATTTTCGGATGAGGGTATCTTGGCAACCTCTATATGGTGCAACCATTTCCCAGTCCATGTCAGCGTCTGAGGGTATGTAACCCTCAATTCAAGTCAGTGCGTGACCTATTTTTCCAGTCTGGATCCGATTCGAGGGTATTATACCCTCAGTCCAAGTTAGTACTTGAAAGTCACGTACAATGTATTTCTGAGTCCCAATCTACGTCCATTGTTAGAGGGAACAAACTCTCAGCTAGGTCAATATGCGGATGGCAAACCTTTTTATTCTAGTTTTATTCTCAGTTCCAATTTAGTTGGCGTATCTACATAAATTCTTGTGCGCCCTCTCTATAGATACTTTTCACTTGGTGTGCCTAAAGGTCCATCTGCTTTTAAGCGTTGTTGGCTCTGACTTCTACACATGAAGCGTCTAATCACTACCGAACATCGGTGGCTCCGATTTTCACACGTAAGTTTTTTCCGTGTGCCTAAACGTCAACCTATTTTTACACATTGTTGGCTCCGACTTTAAATGGCACCTCTTTTCTGAACTAGGTTGGTTTGATTCCTTTTAAGGGATATGTATGAAGCCTTATAAAAGTCCAACCTCATATTGTGTGAGTCTTTGAGTCGGTTTTGAGTCATGTGATCCTTTTCTGTATTTTTACTACAAAAACGTGTTGTTTGATGGTGATGTTCGCTCGCATGCGAAGGACTCTGTTAAAACTCAATTTTTGTAGTCACTAATAATTAAAATAAATAATAGGCTTTATTATTTATTAGAGTCCATTATTAAGTTTAGCCTAGTAATGTGACCTAATTAAATAATTTAGCCCAGTCCAAGTCTAGTCTACTTGCATGTCTAGTCATCAGTTCAATCCAATTGTGTCAAGTCCAGTCCAGTCAGTTCTGCCCAATTACGCCCTGTCCATTGGATAACTAGCCTAGTTAGTTACGGTTAACCCAAGTTAAGGTCAAGAGATTGTGATTGATTAGATGACTTGACAATGTCTTGTGATTTATCCTTGATGCATTGAGATTAATCCTTGATCTATACAAAATCTGGATATAACTATTGAATCTGGCTCATTTCAGCTGTATCCTTAGAGATATTTATCGAATTAAGGATAGATAATGCGCCAAAATTTGAGAAAAATATTTTTTGGGGTTAACAGGGCAGTTAGTTGAAAATCGGCCGGAACTAGCTAGCAGTCAGTTAGTTTACTTTTTTCAAGTTTTGGATTTTCATCAAAATACTTAGCGCTATCACTAAATTCCAGACTAAAATAGTCATCCTCATCATTTTTTACGCCCAGACCTCTATAAATAGGGTCTTTGAGCTACATTTTCAAGGACAAGCTTTTTACCTCTAAGGTTTTTATACCATTTCTCTTAGAAGTAGTAGATCATCTTTAAGGGAAATTTAGTACTTCATATTCACTTCTAGAAACACAAGCATATGCATCATGGATCTATCACAAGGAGTTCTGAAGTATTCTAAGCAAACGCCTTCACAAGGCATGTTTATAGTTTTCCAGATTAGCTTAGATGATAATGGTGTAAAGTGTCTTCTAATCCCGTAATCACATTTTTTTTATTCAAAAAAGACAAAAAAATTGTATTTTATGTTTCTCTGTCAATGTATAGGTCCAAAATATAGATTACTTCCGGCATGACCTAAGTCGAACTACGGTGATTTTGATTCCGATTAGTTCCATCGGATACATATGCCACTGGACCGCTGTTGTCGAGTTCAAGCCAAAATAATAAAAGTAACTTAGAGTGAGTCTTGTTATATTTTGCATGCTACCTGCTCTCCAAGCCAAAAATCATTAAAAACAATGTAGAGACCGAAAGGGCATGGTAGGTGTTTAACACCTTCCCATTGCATAACTTAGTCGCCGTACCCCTCTCTTGGTATTTATAGATCAGTCATCCTTCTTGGACGCCTTCAAAATCATCTTAAATTTTTTTTTATTTTTCTTTATTAAATAAGATAGCGACTCCATAGATCGAAAAGAACTTTTTATGAGGTGGTGCGTCATACCATGCATGAGCTTTCTTAATTTCTTAATCATGGTTGGGCTTAGTAGGAGCACATTATGGATGTGAATGCTTGGCTTGAGAAGAATCCTGCTACTTGATAGAGAAGATGATTTTTACGATGCACTCGTGGCTTTGCGTAGAAAAACCGTATAAAGTAAAACTAATTAATGTTGTACAAGATGCATTTAGTGTTTTTCTTATATACACTCACCCTGAAGCCTGATCAATCAATGAGATAAATGTTGTGGCAACAAAAGAGGACTGGTGAATCCTTTTCCCCAGGTTCCAACTTTTTGGTGTCGTTGTTCTACGCACCTTGTACTCCAGGTAAATGCTATATATATGGAGTGGCGGACATGAGAACTTACACCTTTATAACGGTTCTGGTCGTTTGCAAACTCTGAAGACAGGTAGAAGTTTGATTAATTATATATATTTCGTGACCTCATCTTCTGGGCACTGATTTAAGTGTCTTACTGCCCAAGTAATGTCAATGATAATTTGAACACATAGCATGTCGAGCAAGGTATTTCTTATAGTTGGCACTTGGCATAAATGCACATACCATCGGCAATTCGTGAAGTTGCCACTTGCTCTAAAAGCTTGAGCCGCTGATAAATGAGGCCAATAATTGCTTAATATGTCCTACGTGCAACCTCAATTGCTTGTGGAGGACCAAGGCACAAACATGATAGAGTGCAAGAAAGTGGTACATGTCCCGAGACCTTAGAAGAACATAGGCATTGTTACCGTGTTTCTCTTCTTTAGTTATTGGCTGCGATTTCTTCTTAAGAACCTAGTCGATTCTTTATGCTATCTGACCTTGTTTCATCCTTGAATAGACCTGTGTACGGCTGAATGAAACTATTTTCGGGCACAGTGTTGATAGTATCTAGATGTAAGAATATTGTTGTATAGGGGATCGAGCATGAGCCAAGATTGTAGAGGGAAATTGCAAAAAAGTTGATGACACCCTGCCATTCACTTGATGCCATACTTGCAGTGAACATACCTACTAGCACTTCCTTTCTAGCCACTAAAATGTATAAACAATGTCTTATTCAAGTAGCTGATGAGATCTTGTGTACTAATCTTATACCCTTGGATTTGGGAGACTTTGACATAATCATCGGAATGGACTGGTTAGCTGCACACATGCTAACGTAGATTGTCGCCAAAAATTGATTAAGTTGTCGATGCCTAATAGCATTTCTTCCACCCCATATAGCCTAGAGGAGAACGATGATCCAAATGATTCGCAGAAAAAATAGGTTGAGATAGCTAATGTTCAAATGTCTTGCTGACAGTACTAAACTGTTATAGGGAGCCTTGTCAGAGAAGCAGATCCAAAAAGCTTTAACTAGAATACATTCAAAAGCAAACGATCGTGGGGAGTTTAAACTGCAAAGAGGGTAGGAATAAAAAACATGACATTTACTTTAAAGAGCTCAGAACACATAGATACACGTTGATAAATAAATTGCCACGAGATCATTTTTAAATTCCAGAATAGGAAGTTCTAAAGATTCCTCCAACTACGTGGAGACAAATCGAAATATTTTTCTTTCTTTTTTTTTTTTTGCTTTTGGAGAATACTCAGAAATATGTACCAGAATATGTTTTGAAATCGAATATACATGTAATAGCCAAAAGGAAGACACATGAAATGGATGACACCCCCATCCAAATGAGTAACCAGAAGAAAACAAGACAAAATACGAGATGAAGTAACCTAGCCATTCCATAAAGAACAAGAATTATACTAAAACCCAAGCTACAAAACACCAGAAGGCTCAGAAGAGAGTCACAAAACAAGATGCAATAATAACCAATTCAGACCAGGGCGTGAAGGCTATGTCTGAACTCGGTCCAACTATTCTTATTTTACACCTTGACCTAAGTGCAACACAAAAGATACTATTGCCGAAGACACTTGCAGGACAAAAAAGAAATTAAAAATTTTTGGGGTCTATTTTTCAAATAGACAAAATTGCATAAAGACAAATTTTTTTTTTTTGAGAATGACAAAAATACATACCATCTAGAAAACGAGGCTATCATGGCCAGTAAGCTGACATCCCCACAAAAACTAACTAAAAGAAAAAGAAAATTACCTTTTCTTATATTTATCTTTTTGTACTTTTTTACTTATTTTTTTTTCTTTCTAAATTTTTTCCAATTATTAACAAATTTAACAGATAATACCCAAAAGACACAACCCAACCTTATGACCAAACATATGTCCCCAACGTCAAACCATATACTGATCAACACTAGACACCTGTCCACGGTAAACCCGAAGCCCGAGACTACAGCTCGAAGCCCGAGGCCATGCCACCAGTCATGCACCATCACCCGGAAAACCCCAACCTCCATCGCCGGGAACCACCGCCGTCAATGTCGAAAACCACCATCATCAACCCAAAGAAGCCACGAGAACCAACCTAAAAAAACCCAAACCAGAGCTGCACCACCACACAAACTAATTCCCTACCCAAACGCACCCGCCGATCTCCCCACCATTTGGAGCCCAAAAGAAACCCTATCACTTACCGCCGTCCGACGGTGCAGAATAACCACCAACTCCAAAACTCAAACAACCAACCTTTCTAAAAGGAAGAGGGGGAAGGGGATCCACTAGGGGGGGGGGAGGACAACCCTCGTAGGAAAACAACCCTTCCTAATAGACTAACCTACCTTCTCCTACCTAAGGCACCACCATGCCAGACATCAGCAATTTTCAGCAGCAACTCATAAGACAAACCCAGGATTGACCGTCCCAGCCCAGCTTCTCATATCACCTCCCTGATCCTGTCGAGCAACCACCTAACCCTTAAGTGAAAGATCCATTGATACAGACCAGATCCGGCATCACACAACAACCCATAATCATGAGAATCCAATCACGAGAATTCCCCACCAAAACGAAAAATTACATAAAATTGGAACACGAGAATTAAGGCTTACGCTACCACACCACCACTCAGCGGGGGAAACCAATGGTGGTTGCGGAGGACATATGACAGAGGTGATTTGGTTTTCTCAAAGGGTCTTTTCCTTTCAAAGAGTTTTCCTCTCCAAGTTTGTTTCATAAGAAGTTACAAAAGCTTGTAAGCAGAAGCCACGGCATTATGCCAAGTCCCAGTTGGCCAGAACTCTGAGTCAACTCACTCAAAAGGCAGTAGATTAATATTAAGAAATTGGGAGCCAATAGAAGGGGGAAAAGATGAAGGATCATACATAGATCCATTCTCTGAGTATTACGGAAGAATAAGTTAGAAACTCGCTAGAGATCTTGATTTAAGGGTCTAAAGACTTGTAACTCTATAGTCTGTACATTTGGTAAAGAGGATTAGACTTCGAAAAGAGGACTAAACTTCGGGGTAAATCACGCTAGTCGAAACTGATGGTTCTCAAGAATCCAATATGACCAAGATCTCAAATTGTAATTCGGAAAATGAGATGATGATGGATGCAAATTTGGAGATTATTTTCTCACGTGAAGAAATTGTGTAAAATGTCTTCCTTTTTTTCAGAGGGCATTAACCATTTGTTAGGAAAGTTATTTTCTATTTAAGCAGTTATTTTTAAAGTGATTGGTATTTTCAATATTTTGTCGTACTATAAGTATTTTTTAGAAGACTCGATGTAAGACATCATCATCGACGTCAATCTAAATCTATTTTCTTTTTCCTTTCAAAGCCTTCTTAGGAGTAAGTTAATGTATCCTTTACTTTTCTTGTGAAAAACCTTTATAGTTTAGTGCGACACCCTCAACCCTGGTGACGTCATCGGGCTGAGTTATCGACCATAATCACATTCAAAACCCTGTGCTGAATACAGAGCAACTACATCCTCATACTCACACATCATTAATAGACGCTCCAAAATGTGTCCTTACAAAATTTTTTCTTACAAACATACATCATACTGCAGCGGAAGACTCTCAAGTCTATGAACAACATGCATATGTACAACCTAATATACGACTGTAGTCGTAGGATTCTTAACAACCGATCTCACGGCTCAATCTTTACCTCACACAACGCATCCCCTTACTCAACTTTTCTAACTTGTTTCTCTTCCCTTCTCTAGAGGGTTCTCCTTATAGCCTGCACAATACAACATAAGGAATGAGCGCAAATCGCCCAGTAAAGACAGCACGAGGAATATCGTGTACAAATGATTCAAAAGACTCGGAGGAATAATAATCATCTCAACAATAGCAATGAATCAAGAGTAGTCAATAAATTTCAGCATCAACATAACTTGTCAAACGAAAAGTTTTCTTTCGTTAGACTGAGCGGTTTTAAGGCCCAATAGAACAGCATTACTGCCACCTCCTCATGGATTGGACTGACTGACCGACAGACAGACTGACTGACTATGCAAGTGAATACTAAAACAGGAAATTGAAAGATAAACATCAACGAAATACAAGTCATTAACATCATTAACATCAAAAGAAAATCGAATGCAATGCAACTCAGACACGACAGACTAGACTCGACCAGACATGACAGACTCAACTCGCGCACCCTACATCCTCTTTGCCAGTGATCATGTTTCACAGGCCATCCTCCTCATATTGATGTCCCATTTTACGGGATGTTCATCTCCGTCTCAAGTAAATAAAAGAGACATTGTCAACAAGCAGGGAACTCATTTAGAGTGCTTTCCCTAATCACGTTACAGCCAAGCAACAAGACATCATCAACGAGGCGGACTAAGGAAAAATTTATTCCACATTATGTCCTCAACAACACAGCTCAACAAGGAATACCAGATCAGAAGATCGACCGGTGTTCAGACCTAACAACAAGAGTTCAACGTAACATCATCAACATGGTGGACTTGGGAGAAGATTACCGCAAGCCCTCAACAACGTTCTTACATAAGAGAAATGTCGGTTATCAATAAATACCAACATTTCACAACAACACGTAACGACCTCAACAACATCAACGACATCATTATCAATGATAGGACGGACTCGGGAGAAGATTACCGCAAGTCCTCAATGGTGTTATCAAAGAGAAGAAATATCGGCTATCAATAATTACCGGCATCTCACAACCACCACACAACAACCCTACACAACATCATCATCCACTTCAGGTATGCTAATCAAATCAAGTCATAGCATACAAGGACGCCCATCATCCTCACTAAATTCTATCAACAGGGCGGACTAAGGGAATTTCCTCTACCCTAAGTCCTCAACAGCACAATTCAAATATACGTATACCTATCACAATGACTACTGGTGTCAACCCATAACAGCAAGAGTCCAACATAAACATCATCAACATAGTATGCTAATCGAAACAATGCATTAGCATAATAGAACCGCATTGTCCTTACTTGCTTGGCTTATAGCCGAAGCAACTCGCAATCTCTGATCGCAACGAGCTGCATCACCTAGTCAAATCATATCATGCTCGTTAGTCATCATTCATCATATACGCACTCCTTATTCTACCCATTCCCACTTAACCGTTCATAGCATCTTACGATAGCTAGTTAATTCGATCCGATAATTGGATCCTTAATCTAGCCTTATCGACTTATTATCGATAACAACCCTCATTTTAGACATACTACCACTATTCCTTGCTTCCCACCCCTCCGAACGCTAAATTATGCGCGTCTTCAAAAATTTAGCGCCAACATGGCAAATTACCAAAATACCCCCTGATGGCCACTACATCACCAACACCCCCACCAACACCCCAAAACCGCTTTAAAACTACTTTTTAGATGTACTGCATCATTTATAGACTAAATATTTCCTCAAAAAATTTTAAAGGAAAATTACCAAAACACCCCTTGGCGGCCATCGTCCCAACAAACGTCTCAAAACAACTTTTCAACTGTCTTACATCCCTTTCTGGACTAACAAGTCCTTTGAAGCATTTTATAGAAAAATTTACCAAAATACCCCCTCTAGTGGCAAATTACCAAAATGCCCCTGGGGTTCACTATCACCGCAACGCCCCGAATCAGCTTCAAAACAACCTTTTAGGTGTTTTACAATCCTTTCTGGACTAAAAAGTCCCTTGAAAAACTTTACCGAGAAATTTACCAAAATACCCCTCTCTGGGTGGCAAATTATCAAAATGTCCCTGAGGGTTCCCGACACCATAAAAATCTCAAAACCATTTTAAAATAATATTTTAAACCTCTTGCATTCATTCTTGAGCTAAAAAGTATTTTACAAAATTTTCGCCCAAAAATCCCGAACCAGTGTCCGGACCGAGCGCTTAAAAGCCCGTTCGGCCAAAAATAGCTAACGACTTTGGAATGACCCAAAAACTTGGAAAATGTAACTTCTCAGCATTATAGAGTCCTCATTAAATTTTCGCGCAAAACCGCATTCGTTTGATATTTTAAATTTCACCATAAAGTTCCAAACTTCCCGTATCCGTTCACCCCGTTCCCAATCTTGGAAAAATCTAAACTTTTTCCACGATACAGGTCTCTCAAATATAACTAGGGTCTCTTTTTTGTACTTTGGCTAAATATGAGACTAACTATTTTTAAAAATTCGAATTAGAACTGTTCACATAATTTCCTGTTTTTAGCGACGAAAACATCTACTGTTCAAATCACTACACACACTAACACACCTTGGCCACACACACTCGTCTTCTTCCTCCTTCAGCCATTACACACACCTGGGCACATTTCTTCTTCAATCTCGCATGAATTTCTCAGTTGTTTCACATTCTAATCGCTTGGTTACATCACAAATTACACAAATTACACAATTACACCATATTGAATCCAAACCCATTAAGTAAATTGAAGAACACACACTGTTACATAAAAAACACACACTCCCGCACCTTGAAACTAAGCCCAATTCAAACCCTAATTCGTTATCTCTTTTTTTTGTTGTTTTAGGGTTTTATCTCCATAATTCCAACAAGAATTCATTCCAAATTCTCCAATTCCAATCAAGTCGCACATAACCGAATATATAGAGAGATATATACATCTATATGTACCATATTCTCAAACGAATTCAATCAATTTCTACACTTTTGGGTTCAAGATCATACCCTGTCGGGGTTCGAATTCAACTTTTTCTTTTGCTCTTTCTTTGCTTCCCCTCTTCCTTCTTCCTCCTTTTTCCTTTCTTTCCTTCCTTCACGTGGCTGCTACTGTGCACGTTTTCAGCTGTTCTTCACTTCTTCTTATTTCTGTTTTCCTCCCCAAAACTTTTCTTGATAATTTTAACCCCATGAATCTTATCCCAAAGTAATTTTAAACTTTTCAGGCATGACTCAGCTTATAGCAAGTAGAAGGTAGCCATTGTGCATGGCCTATTTCATCAGGTTATGACACATTTTGCAAATTTTCAAAATTTGCATTTTGGCCCCTCAAGTTTCCAAAATTGCATTTTGACCCCTCAACTTTGGAAAATTACAATTTTACCCCAAAATCACTCTGACCATCCATGTAGCCCCCTAACACCTCATTATCATCAAAAGGATGCTACTTAATAAAGATATGCATCCCGTTCATCATATTTTTCAAAATTACACTTTTACCCCCTTTAACTTTCTAAAATTACATTTTGACCCCCAAGGCCAAACTAACCTCCCATTTAGCTCCCTAACACTTAATCATCATCAACATATTGCTACTTAATAAAACTAACACCCCTTAATTAATCAAACTCACGGTTAGATAAATTTTCGGTGTTTTCCGGGGTATCACATTTAGTTTATCAGAAGCCTTCTTAAAAGTTGAATGCTTTCAATTTTCATTTAAGTAATTTTTTAGTTTGAGATCAAGAGTTAACATCCAACCCGTACAACAAAGATTAGTAGTCACCATACTGGAGTGTACAAAATAAAAATAAAGTGGATGACAACTTCATCCAACATGAGTAGATGATTAGTATAACAAAACGTTACAGTATAAAAACACCTCAAAGGGAAATTCATCCAAGTGATGGACCAATTCATGGGAAAGTTAGGCTAGCTTGTACATGAACAAACCACTCCTATTGCAATTCTTTACCTGGTCGCTAAGCATAAGAAGCCAGTGTCTAAAAAAGTTACAATACATACTCTTTCCCCTTGGTGATACACATCAAATGCAATTTATTGTAGCTGAGCGTCATCTTATACAGTGTCAGAACATGACGTAGATCGCAAATCCCTACCTTTCATTTATGCCAGAAATTAGTGTGAAAAAGTAGGAAAATAGCATGTAGGCAAATATATTTAAGCGTCCGTGCAATAGTAATCAGAATTATAGTTGTTGTCTCAAAAATTACATCTTTAGACGTAATTAAATCAATACTTGCTCCACTCGGAACCTAGGCTGATATAAGCAGAACCATTCCTACACCAAACTGAGCATTGCAATTCGACTCCATTACAGAGATCGCACAAAACATTTTGGAAAGGAACAATGCAGTACTCAGAGTAATGAAAGGGGTAAAGTGGAGGGTAAAAATGCTCAAAACTGGAGACCTGATTGTCTCTACTAGGAGCTTTAGCTTTCTAAACTTTCCCAAAACATTTTTAAGGCTCTAATATTATTCAACAATGTTCGACTTTGTATTAAAAGTTGAGAAGTAGAAAATCTTTCATCCTTGAATCCAAGGCATTTCGACCACAACAGATAGACCAAAGTATAACATCAATCTAGACATTACGCTTAAGAAAATCCCTCCTCCTAAAAATTGGCTATTAACAATGTCCAAGCGACATCCTCGCAGAATAGAGACATTGGCAAGGAACCCTTCGCCATCTAAGAGAGTTCTGCCAAATACCTCTAACCGATTTGACATTGTAAGAAGAGGTGTTCATGAGTTTCAGAATGCAAAGATAGTGAGGACATGAATCCAGAAAAAGACATTTTTCCAATAAGCTCAAAGTATAGGGCCAATCGTTGATGTATAAATTGCCACAAGAAAATATTCATTTTCTCAGGTACTCGGAGTTTCCATAGATCACACCAAAGACACGGAGTCACACCTATTTCTTAAGCTAGGGACTCAACATTTCTATCGGCCAATGGTTGATAGGTTGCCGCTACTAAGAAGGCATTCTCCCTTCCATACAGCTGAAACACAACATCCACAGACCCAGGGGTAAAAATTTAATATTTAGTATTTGAGAGACTATATCAGATGGAAAGAGTTTAAAATACATGTTAAACGCTTAATATGTGTATTTGAGATTAATAAGTTAGATACATGCCAATACGCCCGCTTCGTTGTGGCAAATGACCTGCATTTGAGCTAGAGACACATTCAATAACCACTGGTTCATCCAAACAGAGATTGACCTCCTATCCCCTACAAGCCACTGGATCCCATGATTTAGATTTTGTTGTCCCACTAAAAGAATATACCATATCCATGAATTGTTCCTAGTTTTTCTAACTTGAAGAAATGCTTGTTTTGTAAAATAACGCCTTTTAAGAACTTGTGCCATAAGACTATTCGGCCGAGACTAGATCTTCTAAGCCTGTTTGGCCAATAAGGTCTGCTTAAACAGTCTAAAATCATGAAATCCTAATCCTCCCAAGTCATAAGGTAGGCCACCCACCCCTTGAACTGATGTATGATTAGGCTCGCCCGACCACCAAAATCATGCAAAGATTTGATCTAATTGTTCACATACTGAAACTAAAAATTTATAGACGATATATTAACAAACACGAAAAAGAAGAAAGGACTGACTATATAAGCATAGCCCTCCCTACCTTATTCAGTATCAGTCCTAACTAATGTGCATGACTATCTTGAATAAGGAGAACAATTCCTTGGAAATCTCTTTTCTGTGCATCTTAACATCTAATTTTTCACCCAAATGTTTCCCAAACTCCTGAGTGGCTTTAAATTCAAACCCTTGCTTAATTATTCCTTGGGGTTAATCATGAGACCAAATTATTCTAGTTGATGCAATATCTAGACATATTTTAGTATGTACTCAAAACTTGTCTAACTTTGGCAATGCTTTGACAAACATCTTAGTTTAAATAGTGAAATTGATATATATCATCAGCATACATTAAATGAGTGACAAAGGGAGAAAGCTTCTCAGTCTTTATCCCATTAAATTTCCCTTGGCATTTAGTATCAACTAAGGTTGCAGATAAGACCTTAGAGCATAGAATCAATAAGAAAGGCGATAGTGGATCTCCTTATCTACTACCACATTTTGGTTTAAAGTGTCGAGTGGGAACCTCATTAACCAAAATAAAGTCGGACAACAAAGGCATGTATTAAATCACAAGTTGAATCTAATGCCTAGGAAACCCCACACAGATAAGAGCCACCTAAATGAAATCCCATCATAGTCAATTGAAAGCCCTGCTTGTATATAATTTAAGGGCAACTAAGACTCCTCCTCCTTCATTCTTTTACGCTCACAGTTTGCGAGTTCCCCAACTAAAATAAATTATCCAAAATACAACATCCATATGCAAAAGTATTCTTTTATGGAAAGACAAGATCACTCATGATAGGAGTCATAAAATTCACAAGTAATGTAAAACAAGCTGATAGAAAATTTGCTGCAATCTCTGGGTAGATCATCTTAGGCACTAAAGGGCTGAAAGAACGAGTCACCTCATGGAGCACTTGCCTGGAATATAGAAATGATAGAAATGCACGGATTACCAGAGGTCCCATAATCTTCCAACATCGTTGATACACCATTACTAGCATTCTATCTCTAGTACGAGCCTTATAACCACATAATTGAAGAACTACTCTTTTAATCTCCTCCAACGTAACGCTTATTGTATATGATGTACTTGAGAGGGAAAAATAAAGGTTATAGAAAACAATTCATGTAGTTCCTTACCAAAAACCCGCTTTAATCAATAGAGCTAGGAAGGGAAAACAAATTCTTATATGCAGGATATAATATAGATCGAATAGCATCTCAATCAATTAGCACATTCCCACTCTCTTCTTTAAGAAATATGATTTGGTTATTCTTTCCCTGAATGATTGTAGAGGTACAAAACAATTTATTACAGTCTCCCGAATTTAGCCCAGATATCTTAGAGCATTGAGTTGAAAACATCTCTCCACATTCAAGTAAAAAGTCCAGTTTGCATCGATTAAAAAGTTCTATAGATGTTGCAACTCTAAACTTTATGCCCTACCTTGGGATTCGAACAAAATACGTTGCACTTCCTTAATCTGATCATGCAAGTTACCAAAGCAAATCGTGACTTCAAGCATGTAACACCCGCTGTATTGATGTTGAACAGCTCATCAATGGGAAAATATGGAATATAGAGCAACTATACCTTAACAAATCATTTATAGATGCTTCTAAAATGTGTCCTAACAAAAATTTTCAAAAAGAAAAACATCATTCTGCAGCGGAAGACTTTCAAGTCTTTGCGCAACATAAACATTACAACGTAATACATGATTGTAGTCGTGTAACTCCTTTTGATGTACTTCGTGGCTCAATTTTTTCCCTATCTTTCTAGCTTGTCTCACCTTTCTCTTCCTAGAGTTCTCCTTGGTCAATATTAGAACCTGCAACAACACAGATAATAAATGACCACAAATCGTTCAGTAAAGACAACACGAGGAGTATCATGTACAAGTGATTCGAAACTCTCAGAAGGATAATGATCATGTCAATGATAACAATGAATCAAGACTTTAAAAATAATTTCAGCATCAACGTAAATTGTCAAACGATCTATTTCTTTTGTTAGACTGAGTGGCTTCAAGGCCCAACAGAACAACGTTATTGCCATATGCTCATGGACAAGACTGACTGAGTGACTGACTGAGTGACTGAGTGACTGACTGACTGACTGACTATATAAGAGGACACGAAATTGATATTCACAAAAATAAACATCAATGAAATCCACGTCATTAAAACCATCAACACCGAACAAAGTCAATTATAATGCAGACTCAGACACGACATATTAGACTCGACCAGACACAACAGACTCGACTCCAGCGCCATACATCCTTTTTTCCAGTGATCATATTTCACAAGTAACCCTTCTCATCTTGGTGTCTCGTTATACGGGGTGTTCATCCTCAGTTTTTCTAGTGATCAAATTTCACAGGTCATCCCCCTCATATTAATGTCCTACTTTATAGGGTGTTCATCTCAATCTCAAGTAATTGGAAGAGACACTATCATTAAGAAGGGAACTCACTTAAAATGTTTGTTGCTAACCGCATTACTGCTAAACAATAGTGCTTCATCAACGGGGCGGACTAAGGGAAATTTTTCACCTTACGTACGTTCTCAATAGTATAACTCAAGCCAGAAATACTGGGTCACAAGATCAACCGATGCTCAAACATAACAACAGGAGTTCAAATAAGCATCATCAATAGGGCGGAATCGGGAGAAACTAAACCACAAGTCCCCAAGATTGTTCTTAACTAAGAGAAATACATGTCATCAATAATTGGTGATATCTCACAATAACACACAACAGTCTCTATATATGTCGTCATCAATAACAAGGCAGACTCACAAGTCCTCAATGGTGTTCTTAATCAGGAGAAATATCGGTTATCAATAATTCATGATATCTCACAATAATCATGCAACAATCTCTACATAACATCATTACCAACGAAACGTACGCTAATCGAACCAAATCATAGCATACAAGGAAACATATTATCCTTACTAAGCTTCAGTAATGGGCGGACTAAACGAAGTTATTCTACCTTAAGTCCTCAACAGCATAATTCAAATAAATAAATACTGGTCACACTAATTGCCAGTGTCCAATCATAATAACAGGAGTTTAACATAAATGTCATACTAATTGAAACAATGAATTAGCATAGCCGATGCACACTCAACTTCTTATCACTACGAGCGGGATCACCTAATCAAACAAGACCTTACTCGTCAGGGACCATTCAAACATATACACATGCTTTATTCTACCTATTCTCAATTAACCGTTCTTAGTGTCCTATGACAGCTAGTTGTTCCGATCCGATCACCGGATTCTTAACTAAGCCTTATCAGCACATTAGCAACAACAACTCATTCATTTGAGCCCCTCGATTCCGTCACTCAGGACACTTAATCATGAGCGTCTCCAAAATTTAGCGCCGACATGACAAATTACCAAAATACGTCCTGATGGCCACTACACTCCAAAATTGCTTTAAAACAACTTTTAAGATGTACAACACAAATTTCACCAAAACAAAAAAGTCCTTCAAGAAAATTTTTAGGCAAATTACCAAAATACCCCTGACGACCATCGCCTAACAGAAATCCCAAAACAAATTTAAAAGATCTTTTTAAGCGAACTACATTGGTTTCTTAGATTAAAAAGCCCTTCGAGGATTTTTTGCTCAAAACCCCTAACAGACATCTAATGGAGCACTTGGAAGCCAGTTCCGCTAAAAATAAATATTGACTTCGAAATGCCTCAAAGCTTTAGATATTAAAGCATCTCACTTTTTTAAGGCCCTCACAAAATTTCTACGTCAATTTGCAATAATTTGCTATTTTTAAATCCACCGTGAAGTCTTTCACTGACAACATCATTTAACACCCTTTGCAACTTCAGAAAAATCTCAAGTCTTCCCGTATTGTAGACTTGCCAAAACTAATTAGGGCTTCTTCTTTGCACTTTGCTAAAATCAGTTTAAAAATTGTCTTTCTAAACTAAGGTTTGAAATTGCACTAGTGAACTACTCTTTTCTCGTTTCCTTTATATTATTCATCTTCAATCACTTCTAAGTGATATCGATGTGCTCATACTTCTTTCTCATTTCTTATCACTTCCTAATTTTTTGGTGATGCTGGGAGCGAAACCTTGCTTTTTGCGACGCTTCTTTATGCTAGCTCGAAACTGATCGTTTTGCTCAATTAAGGGTTTGATTGCACACCCTAGGTATTCTTTCCTACCATACCCTCTGCCCATCTCCTAAACCTCCATGCAAAACTACCCTCACCCACATGCACCACCTATTGGCCAACCCTTCCCTCTTAGTCTTCAACAATCACCACTGCCTCAACACCTCCCATCCCACTTCATAACTTCCCCACAGCCTGTCCACATTTTGTGCAACCATCCTCCGCCACCCTAAGCAGCCTAGCTCCTCTATTGTAAATTGTTGCAGCACTACTACTACTACCGCACAACACCCATTTCTTCCCTAATGTTCCTCTTCTTTTTGGACAGTCCTTCCCTACCCAACCCCACCTCGACAACCCCTCCCTCCACCTCACCCCACCACCCTCACCACCTCATGTCCACCTTACAACCCCTAACAACCTCCCCCCACATAGCCTCCTCGGATAAACCTAACCACCCCTTTTAAAATAGCCCCTACCACCCACACACATCATTTTACCCCTTGTATTAAGCTACTAACGTTCCCTAATCTCACTTAATTACACCCCACCCCCACCCCCCGGTGAACACACACATAATTCACCATCTAACCATAATAGGGAGAGAGAATTACCCTTAGGGTTTTCAAAATTTCCTTATCATTCTCTCTCTCTCTCTTCTTCCTCCACCTTTCCTCTCATCTATTTTTCTTTCTGGCCGAAGCCCTCTGTTTTTCTCTTCTCTGTTTTCTTTTTCTCCCTTCTTTTCTTTTTCTTTTCTCTTCCTTCTTTTTCTTCTTTTATTCCCCATAAATCAATTTTTTATCACTTTATTTAATGAGTCACCTCTATTTAAGTAGAAGGTGTCTAATCTCTTCAATTTTCCCCACAAAATTCTACCTTTTTGCCACTAATCACATATTTTCTACATTGCAATTTAGCCCCTCAACTTCCCGTAATTACACTTTGACCCCTCAACTTTCACTAAATTGCACTTTGGCCCCAAAGCCAAAATTAGCCTCTCATTTTTATTCTAATTACTTGAATAATGATAAAATAACGCTATCAAAAGAAATAATGCCCTTAATTAATCTAATTCTCAATTAGATTAAATTAGGGTATTTTAGGGTATTATAGTAGGAGCCAACTAAGAAAGTTGACCAAACATTACGAATTAACTGAATCTTCTTTAAGTCAATTAACAACATAGACTAAAAAAAGATAAGGTATTAGATACTTTTGACAAATAGGACTAGAATTTTACAAAATCAGTGCATGATCACGTTGACTTTAAAAGTCAATTTATATTATTTTGATGATTCCAAGATTATTGCCTCTAATATTATTCTAACACTGCTATAAAGAATAATTTCAGGACTAATCATAATCAAACAAAACGTGGAATATTCCTTGGTCAAAGATTGGACTTAGACATGGACATGGACCTGGATCTGGACTTGGAATTCATTGTATTTCTCTTTGTTGTAATTAATCTTTAAAAACTAAGTCTTTCTTAAAGGTCTCCCAAAAAATCAACTAAAGAACAAACCAAAAAATTTTCATTTTAAAAGAGTTCTCATTCGAAGCAAATTTTGTTTCATTCAAATTAATCCTTCAGTCTATTTTAATCTAGTTTTAAAATCGTTTTTCATTCAAAGCAAAAAGTTTTCAGTCGAAGCAAAAGCTTTTAATTGAAGCATTTCATCCGAAGCAAAACTTTTCAGTCGAAGCAAAACTTTTCATCCAAAAGAAGCAAAAGTTTTCATCTGAAGCAAAACTTTTTAGTCGAAGCAAAAAGTTTTCATTTGAATGAAAAGGAGTTTTCATTCGACTCAATCCTTCAGTGGCTCTAAACTTTCTCAGCTTTACCAATTCATTCGAATGAATCCGGACTCATTCGACCGATTTCTTCAAGAGATGTTTTCATTTGAATGATTTTATTTTCTTTTGAATAAATCTTCGTGGCATCCCTTTTCAACGGTCATATTCTCTTCAAGTATAAAAAGGGACTCCTAGAGCATTTATTGCTAACTTCTCTAATCTCTGAAAAGTCTCTCTTATACTTCTCAAAACGTCTCTATCATCTTATTTCATACTTCCATATAAATTTGCTTGAGTGAGTTCATGTTTGAGAATTTGAGTAGGAAGCTTCTTGGTTCAGTTCTTGAAAGGTTTCGTATCTTCCCACCTAAGAAAGGTTAGCTTTGTTGTACTAATTGCAATATCTACTCATAAAGGAGTGTGTATTGTATTTCAGTTGTAAATCTTCTTCTCACTTGTAAATGTTGGAAACCTTGAAAGGGTTCGGATTTGTATAGTGGTTTGAGCTAGCACCCGAAGCTAGCTGTTTAGTGAAAGGCTCGAATAGGTCTTCCTTGTATGGAGTGCTCGGGGACTAGACGTAAGCAGGTGGGGCCGAACCAATATAAATCCTTGTGTCGATTTATTTTTACTATTTCCGTTGCTACATTGTAAGTTAAGTTTTTAATTTTCTGCTTAAAGCTGTAAACACCTATTCACTCCCCCCAGGTGTGTTTAGGGACCTACAAGTGGTATCAGATCCCTGTGTTCTAGTCAAGAGCTAAACATCTTATTATGGAAGAAGGTTCAGCAACTACTTGGCCACCTTTGTTAAAGAACGACAATTACAGCTACTGAAAAATAAGATGTGAAATTTCTTGAGGCAGGATGCTCATGTACGGTACATCGTAGAAAATGGCCTGATTATTCCCATGAAAGTTGGCCCAGAGGGAACCAAGGTTCCCAAGGGAATTCTCGAAATGGACACTTATGAGGCACACCTCTTCTCCATGGACGACAGAGCAAAGAATGTTAACAGCTGTGGCCTCGACATAAATGAGTATAATCAAGTCTTAGCATGTGAAACAGCTAGAGAAATATGGAGACTACTGGAGGTTACTCATGAAGGTACCAATCAGGTAAAAGAGACTAAGATTAACATGTTAGTCCAGCAGTATGAGGCCTTCAAGATGAAGGAAAATGAGTCCATAAATAAGATGTATTCTAGGTTTAATCTCATTATAAATGGACTCAAGCTTTCGGAAAAAAACATACCCAGAAAAGGAGATCGTAAGAAAAGTCCATAGATCCCTTCCCAAGAGATGGGAAGCTAAAGTCACAGTCATTCAAGAAGCCAAAGACTTGAATGTGCTGAATTTGGAAGAGTTGGTGGGATCTCTAATAACTCATGAAATCACGATGAAGATTCATGATGAGGAAGAGACCGCTTCAAAGAAGAAGACCTAGTTCTCAAAGCTGAGGCCTCTTATGAACCTATAGAGAGCAGCGATGACTCTGATCCTGAGATGGCATTGATCGCTCGTAAGTTCAAGAAGTTCCTTACAAACTGACGAGATGGAAATATCAGAAGAAGTGAGACAACCTAATCACAACAAAGAAACAATGGCGATTAGAGTGCAAGAGAAAATCCCGATGCTTGCTATGAATGCTGCAGAACTGGACACATCAAGAAGTACTGCCCACAGCTCAAGAATAAATCAACAAGCAGCAGCGGCCGAGACACAAAAGAAAAGAAATTTAAACCCAGAAAAGCTCTGCTAACTTGGGATGATTCTGACGAGAGTGATAAAGAGATGAGCGAAGACGTAGATACAGCTCAGCTATGCTTTATGGCCAAGGATGATCACTCATATGAGATAATCACTTCTGAAAACTTTGGTTAGGATAAGCTTGAGTTAGCTTTCCTTCAACTTCATGAAAATCATGAGAAGTTAAAACTTAAAAATGTTGCCCTGAAAAAGAAAGCCCTTTGATAAACACTATTGAAAAGTTCGATAGCGAAAAGGAGGAGCTAGACGAAAAGATTGAGATTTATATCATTGAAAATGTTTCTTTAAAAAATGATCTGATTGCTTCAAAAAAGAAAATTTATGATTTTTCTTCAGAAAATCCAGTCTTTCAAAAGTGTAAAATCCCCTATGGAAAATGAGCTTCAACTGAAAAAAAATTCTACACAAAAAGGGAATTTAGAATCAGAGATCGAAGATCTGAATCTTACGCTTTCAAAATTTACACAAGGAAGAGAGAACCTGGATATACTTTTGAGAAGATAAATATGAGTTTTTGAGAAAAGTGGGATTGGTTAGGATCCTTCAAAGAAGCAAAAGGATTATAACAAGTTCTTTGACAAGAAGTCTAGCCTCCTGCTCACCATTCACACTCTGTACATCGTGTAATAAGAAGGGGCATCGTCCTCTTAAAGTTGCTAAAAGTCAACAATCTTTTTCTATTAATGAAAATAGAATGAAGTAAGTTTGGGTGCCAAAATATTGTTTACTTAATCTTCCATGACCCAAGAAAGTGTGGGTACCTAAAGGAACGAAACCAGAATCTGTTTTAGGTATGCTTGAAAGCAAAGGTGGATCTAAACAAATGGATCCTCGATAGAAGATGCTCAAGGCACATGACAGGTGATCATTCACTATTTTCTCATATCACTCCAAAGGATGGTGGTCTTTTGGAGACAACTCAAATCGAAAAATCATCGGTAAAGGTAAAATTGGTAACGGTTCAATTTTCATTGATAATGTGTTTTTAG
This sequence comes from Escallonia herrerae, assembly GCA_033070095.1. Classification (NCBI taxonomy): domain Eukaryota; kingdom Viridiplantae; phylum Streptophyta; class Magnoliopsida; order Escalloniales; family Escalloniaceae; genus Escallonia; species Escallonia herrerae. Next base: position 184,154 of record JAVXUP010000359.1, read on the forward strand.
TTGATGGTTTGAAGTTTAATTTAATAAGCATCAGTCAACTAATCGATAGTGGACACAAAGTTTATTTTGAAGATGACCATTGCATGATTCGCCATACCTCAGATGGAGGTACTTTGGTTGGTAAGCTAGATGGTAACATTTACACACTGCCTTTTGATGCATTTAATTCTTCTTGAGAAGTGTGCCTTTCTCTTCAACAAAATGATATTTGGTTGTGGCATCGTAGATTAGGTCATGTGCATATGGATCTAATCAAGAAACTACTCTCGAAAGAACGTGTTAGAAGCTTACCAAAGTTACATTTGTCAAGGATAAGGTTCGTGATGTTTGTCAATATGGCAAACAATCAAAAACTTCTTTTCATGCCTAAAATGTTGTCTATACCTCTTGCCCTCTTCAACTTCTTCATTTAGATCTTTTTGGCCCCACAAGAAATGCTAGCCTTGGTGGAAAATTTTAAGCCTTCGTCACTGTTGACGATTTTTCTAGATGCACCTCGGTTCTTTTTCTAACTCATAAGGATGAAGCATTTGAAAAATTCTTTAACCTTGTAAAGCTTTTAAAAAATGAGAAGGAGTTGAAACTTGTGAAAATTCGAAGTGATCAAGACAGCGAATTCAAAAATGATTTTATACCTTTCTGTGATTTAAATGGCATTGCTCATGAATTTTCTGCTCATCGAACTCCCCAACAAAATGGAAGTGTAGAGGGAGAATAGAACTCTTCAAGAGATGGCTAGAACAATGCTTCATGAAAATTCTTTGCCGAAATATTTTTGGGCTGAAGCCCTTAGCATCAGACCGATTCTTGATAAAACACCTTACGAACTTTTTTCAAATTGAAAACCAAAAATTGATTATTTTAAGGTTTTCGGTTGTAAGTGTTTTATTTTGAACAATCGTGAGAACTTGGGTAGGTTTGATGCAAAATCTGACGAGGGTATTTTTCTTGGTTTGTCCTTGAAGAGTAGAACATATAGAGTTTATAATCGTAGGACCCTTACGGTTGAAGAATCCATGCATATTGTATTTGAAGAATATAATGTTGAGAATCCAAGTAAGCATGCAGGTGATGACAATGAGAAATTTTCTTTCGACTGAAATAATAAGTTAGATATTTTTTCAAATGAAGGAGAGTGTCCAACATCATCCCACAAAGAAAATACCAAAACTCAACCTCTTCCCAAGAGTTGGAGATATTCCTCTAGCCAACCTAAGGAGCAAGTAATTGGTAATGCTGAATGTGGAGTAACAACCCGATCTTCGGTAAATCTCTTCTATGTTGATTTTGCTTTTCTTTCTCAAATTGAGTCTAAAAATATTTTTGAGGCTCTCAAAGATGATGGGTGGATCCTTGCCATGCAAGAAGAACTGAATCAATTTGAAAGAAGCGATGTTTGGTCTCTAGTCTTTCTTCCTGTTCAACAAAAGGTCATCGGTACTAAGTGGGTTTTTCGAAACAAACTTGATGAAGATGGCCATATTGTTTGAAACAAGGCTAGACTAGTAGCTCAATGATACAATCAAGTTGAAGGGGTTGATTTTGACAAAAACTTTTGCTCCTATTGCTCGACTTGAAGCTATCTGAATGCTCTTGGCATTTTCATGTCATATGAATTTCAAAATGTTTCAAATCGACGTGAAAAGTGCGTTATTGAATGGGGTAATTCATGAGGAAGTTTATGTTAAACAACCTCCGGGTTTTGAAAACAAAAAAATACCCCAATCATGTTTTTAAATTGAAAAAGGCTTTGTATGGTCTTAACCAAGCTCCTCATAGATCATGGATTCTCTCATGGAAAAGTCGATACTACTCTTTTTACCAAATCTCAAATTTTGCGTATTCTTGTTGTCCAAATATATGTTGATGATATCATTTTTGGAGCAACTAACGATGATCTTTGCCAAGATTTTGCTGAGAGTATGTGCAGGGAATTTGAGATGAGTATGATGAGAGAACTTACCTTTTTTCTCGGTCTCCAAATCAAGCAATCAAAAGAAGGAATTTTCATCAATCAGTCAAAGTACACGCGGGAGCATTTAAAAATGTTTCGTATGGATAATGCTAAACCTAGAGGTATCCCTATCTCTCCTAGTATTAATCTTGTTAAAGATTGTTCCCAACCCATTCTGGTCACACCCAAGGGCCCACTAGGGTTCCCACTTCGCACAAACACATCGACAGATTCAACAGTCAAACTTCCAACGCATCAAACCAGTCAGCGCGCACACGCTCAAGTCACGTACATTTTTCGCTCCGCGAGCGTATCTTTTGCTCTGCGCGAGTATCTTTCACTCCGCGCGCACCTTGTGCGCAACTTAGACAACTTATTTCGCAATAGCGTGACCCACGATAGCACGATCGTCGAACCAAAACCACCCGAACACCTTTTCACCAAAAAACTTCGACTGACGGCGCAACCGGAGCGACGGGGTCAAGGGGCAAAGGCCTTGGCCAACCCCATAGGGTCGGCCTCGGCCTCGGCCTCCCATGGGCGATTGGCCTTGACCTTCCCCCCCCCCCCCGGTTCTTCACTTTTTACGTAAAGTTCCTTTTGTACTTTGTTCGCCCCGTACGCTCTTTATGTGACTTTGGCACTTTGTTCGTCCCGTACGCTCTTTATGTGACTTTGGCACTTTGTTCGTCATGTGGTCATGATTCTTGGCAAACGTTCGTCATGTGGTCACGATTCTTGGCAAACGTTCGTCACGACACAACTTTCGGACTTGTCATCGCTCATCAAAACACATACTGTCGGCGTGCTCGAAGTTTGCCAAAAGAGGAAGGGCCTTAGGCTCTAAAAATGGAAGACCAGTTGGCCTTGGCCAACCCCAGGGGGTCGGCCTCGGCCTCTAAGAGGGGTTGGCCTCGGCTACTTTCCCCGGTGGTTCCCCCTTCGCGTATACTCCTTTTCGCACTTTGTACTCTTCGTACATAATTTTGACATCTTGATCGTCATGTAGATACGTTTCACGTCGACACGCTCGTCGCAATGCAACTTTTGAATTTGTCATTGCCCATCAAAACACCTTCCGTCGGCGTGCCCAAAGTTCACCCAAAGGGGGAGTGGCCTTGGTTTCCCTTCACGGGAGTTGGCCATTGGCCTTGGCCACCCCCTAGGGTCGGCCTCGGCCTTCCCAAGGGGTCGGCCTTAGCCTCACCAAGGGGTCGGCCTCGGCCTCCCCAGGGGTGGTGGCCTTGGCCTTCCCCCAATCCTTGGCCTATGGCCTCCCCTCCCGTGCGCACTTGTTTTCTCGAATCTTTGCACCTCTGCGATGTTTACAAACATCCGTCATGCACCAACCTCGCGACGTCCGTCATGCACCAACCTCGCGAAGTCCGTCGTGCACCAACCTCATGACGTCCCTCGTGCATGAACTTCATGATGTCTGTTGTGTATGAACCTCACGACGTCCGTCGCCCATCAACCTCACGACGTCCGTCGTGCATCAACCTCGCAACGTCCATCATACATCAACCTCGCGACGTCCGTCGTCCGTGACCGCGCACCGTTCCCACGATGCCCGTCGCCCAAAGTCACGCACTACTACTGAATGACCCGTCACTGACGACCGCGTACCATCACTTCCAACTTTGTCATTACTACATGTTGCATTCATCATCTTGTTATGACAGGTACACTCAGCTCAAACCCCATCTTCGGGACACCCAACGCGTGCCCGTGCACCATCTCTGCGACGTTCGTCGCAGCGCCCATGCGCCATTTTCATAACATGTGCCCCGGCACCAAGTATTGCTCCGCAACGTTAGTCGCCGTGCCCGTGCGCCATCTTCATGATACGTGCCCCCGGCACCAAGTATATGCTCTGTGACGTTCGTCGCCGCGCCCGTGCACCATCTTCAGATACGTGCCCCCGGCACCAAGTATTGCTTCGTGACGTTCGTCGCCGCGCCGGTGCGACATCTTCATGACAAGTGCCCCGGCACTAAGTATTGTCTCCACGACATTCGTCGCTGCGCCCATGTGCCACAATCATGATACAAGCCTTCGGGCATCACACTTATTCACCACACCATGCGCCCTCGTCATGGACGTGGAACATGCTTCGACCCACTCTCCGGAGTGTGCAGCATCACGGGGGACTCCGTTCGTAGTGCTCCAGCATAAGGACCCCTCGCAACGGGATGGGCTCACAACCTTAAAGCCATCGCCAGCACAATCAACTATGGGATGGGCTCACAACCTTAAAGCCATCACCGTCGTAGTCGGGGGGGGGGGGGGGGCTTCGGTACGAGGACCCCTCGCCACGGACCCTGAGCATTGAGCTATGAGCATGTCCACTCATGTTACCATTGATCGTCGACACCACCAGGGCGATGACCCACAGGCCACTCCAGGACGGGAGCAGGTCTTTGGAGGGCATGGCGCCTAGTCCCCCTGACAGTTGGCTACATGGTCAACCTCACCACTGTCAGGTTCTCCGCGCGTCTCTTGACGCACTTCGTGGGATTCAGAAAGGGCTTGGATCGGTGAGAGAAACATAACTTTGGACCGTAACATTGAACGTCGACTCTGACCCTGACTTGGACTATCGACTACCGGCCCTGTTCATCACGGCCTCGTCTCTGCAGCACTGCCAGTCCTCAAGGCCTGTCTGGGAAGCCTTGCTCTCTGTCCTTGTTGTCTCTCATTTTGTACACTTGAAAGCTGACTCGGATTGCTGCCTTTGTGGCACCTCCACATAGGTACAAACCCAGTTTCCTTGGCATCATTTTGGCGACTCTGCTGGGGAGGTGAGCATCATACTTCAGTCTGCCCGTCTGCTACACTTAGGCACCATGCCTCCACGACGAAGAGTTACGAGGGTTACCAGCCAAGGTCTCATTCGCACCGTGCAAGAGGAGCATCAACTTGGTGAAAAAAGGGGACTAGTGCCATGCGTCCCCAAGACCAGCCACTAGCCGTCGCACCTGACATAAAAGTTGCAGTCAATGCGACCATCCAACAGTTCACGCCCGCTATAGCCAACCTACAGGACTCACAGGCTACTCTTATGACAATCATCATGGAAATGCAAAAATCCATGCAGGCGATGGTCCCCCAACAAACCCTTGTGCCTGTCTAACCTCACGGACCTGGGTTGGCTCTTGACGCCGCTCAGGCCCCAGTGCCGCAACCACCACCACCACCACAATCATCTAGACCTTTGGCGGTAGGACTTGCGACATCTTCGCCTCCTATAGCTGATGTGCTGTGTCCTGTCAGGCCATCAGCAAGACCTCATGCAGACCTTGGACCCGTACTGCAATAGATTCACCCTGTCACGGCCCCTCAGCCCATGCCGACACGAAGTTCATTTGAAACCCATGACTCCATTGAGATGGAGCTGAACCCTTACCTAACCGAACAACGTCAAACCACCGGTCAAGTAGTGGACATGTCTCGCCCACTCAACCATGCCCATATACAACTCCCACCACAAACCCCTGTCATATATCAACCCTCTGTTGTACCTGCCCATCAAGTTGCTCCTTCTGGGGGCGCGGGGGCTCACGGCATCCCATCCAGTCACCACCCTTTGACCGTCCATGACGACCTGTCTCCCGACTATGTCTCCAAGCTAGACTTTGATGCACTCAATCACCGCTTATCACAAAATTCTACACCTAATCCCTCTGCCCACCTGACAGGCCATGCCCCATATGCCAATGATATTGCCGCCATACCCTATCCCACGAAGTACAAACAACCTACTTTTGTGCTCTTCAACGGACGCGAGGGCAACGCCCTTGAGCACTTGACGAGATTTGCTAGCTCATTAGAGCAGTATGGTCTGGGAGATAGCTTGAAATTGAGGGAATTCCACAAGTCCCTTACAAGCTTGGCTTACACTTGGTATCACCAAATCCCTGCGAGGACTGTCCACGCATGGAACGACATGGTCCAGTTGTTCTTAGACAAGTTCTACTATGAGGCCGAACGAGTGACTATTGTTGACATTGCTGGCATTCGCTAGAACCAAGGGGAAGACTTGAATAAGTATGTGCATCGCTTCCATCTCAAATGCCTTGAGTGCACGGACTTTAGCAAGGATGAAACGTTGGTTCCCATATGCATAAAAAATATGACTGACATCTACCAGGTGCATATCGAGAACCTACAATTGAGGTCGTGGGGACACTTCAAGAAGACAGCCCGCCTTACTTACGAGACGGTCAGTCCTATCAAACCATGGAAACTGCGACCGCAAAATGTATTACTGGCTTTGGCAGACGCGCCCACCACTCAGCGTAACAACAACAACACCAACAACAGTAGCAGCAAAAACTGCAATGCGTTGTGAACTATATTTGCAAGGAAGGTCGCGTCAGGCGACCTATAGCTACGAAAGAACAACAATGTGCGTAAGGAGCCTTACCCACACCATGGCAACAACAATTGGGAGCATCAGGTGCTCATGGCCGCTACTGACCACATCGAGTCTCTCGTCCCTGAAGCTTCTACGGAGGTCTTTCCCATGGTCACACCTTGTGTACCTCCCGCTCCCCAGCAAGCGTCCTCAGTCGGAAAAATGTCAAAAATCAAAAGCTTTTTTGATGAAATGGGGTTTTCGCCCGTGGCACGGACTTACCTCTCGAACTGTCTGATCGAGGTCACCACAGGCCTCGGTCCTGAATGCTTCGCTGCCGAAGCCAAACTCAGACACGTCCCTTCTACCGTATTCATTTTCTCAGATGAGGACTCACCACCAATTGAACACCACAACCGACCGTTGTACCTTGAATGCATTGTTAATGGCACAGGCTTCCGTTGTGCCTTAGTAGACAGCGGTTCCTCAATCAACATCATACCACTCATCACCTTGCAACGAGCCGGTATCCCCCTAAGAAAGATCATCTGCGACCCCATCAAGATTACTGGCTACAGGCAAGGCTCCCAGTCCACCCTCAGCCATGTCACTGTCGACCTCATGATCGAAACTGTCCTTCGAGACACTACTTTTTGTGTGATAGATAGCGAGTCTTCCTTCCACCTCCTGCTTGGCCGACCTTGGATTCATGTCAACAAGGTCGTTCCCTTAGCGTACCACCAGTGTGTGAAACTGATGGCCGGTCCTGCAAGACATGAGGTAGCAATGACAATCCCCGCAACCAAAGCCCCTTTCGAATGTGCCGAATCTTACTTCGCCGAAGCCTCTTTCTTCACGGAGCTTGCCGAGGACGGTGAGAATGCTACTCATATACATTCCACTAAGCTGCCAAATTGGGATGAGCTGTATGGAAACAAGCCTCCTAAGCCCAAGACCAAGAGAAGTACCAAGAATAAGGGATCGACCTCAATGCCTCCGTCTGCTGCCATAACCAACTCCACCCCTTCATCCCCCAAGTCCAAGAAGCAAAAGGCCAAACCGACCTTCCAACGCATCGTCAAAGACGGCAAGGTTATTTGACCCCCACGACCCTGACCGGCCCATGGAAACTGAATGGTGTTGCGCGGTCGAGCATTGCCCGCCAGACCCTGAGCTTACCCCGGGCGATGCACCTCCTTGCTACGAAGACGGCCCTCGACCGCAGGCCGAAGATCTTGAAGAAATCAACCTGGCTAACCCGGGTTAGGAGCAGCGACTGACATACATTGGCACAAAACTCGCCCCGGGCCGAAGAGAGGAATTGGTTACCTTCATTTACAAATATAGCAATGTATTGGCGTGGAGTTACAACGAGATGCCTGGATTAGATCTCGCCTTGGTGATGCACCATCTCAACATTGCTACCGGGTTCAGCCCTGTTCGACAACATCCACGGTCCTTCAGCCCCAAGCTCGAATTAAAGATCAAGCGCGAGATTGAACGACTTCTACAAGCCGACTTCATTGAGCCCATCACTCATGCTATCTGGTTGGCTAATGTTGTCCCTGTGCAGAAGAAGAATGGCCAAGTCCGTGTTTATATTGACTTTTGGGACTTGAACAAGGCATGCCCTAAAGACGAGTTCCTATTGCCCAACATCGACATGCTTATAGAGGCAGCCGCCGGACACAAAACCTTATCTTTCACGGATGGTTTCGCAGGCTACAATCAAATTCGGATGAACCCCGATGACTGTGCCAAGACAGCCTTCCGCACTCCTATGGGTAACTTTTGTTAGAAAGTCATGCCCTTCGGCCTTAAGAACGCGGGTGCAACGTATCAAAGAGCAATGACAGCAATCTTCTACGACATGATCCACCGCACAGTAGAGGACTACGTTGATGATCTTATCATCAAATCCAAAAAGGAAAGTGATCACCTCACGGACCTTTGAGCAGTCTTCGATCGCTGTCGACAATACAACATGCGAATGAATCCATTGAAATGTGCCTTTGGAGTCTCTTCCGGTAAATTCCTCAGTTTTTTAGTCGGCCTACAGGGCATCGACGTTGACCTTTCCAAGGTCGCCTCCATCCAGGAAATGCCCCCGCCTAAGAGCACCAAACTGTTGAAGAGCTTCCTCGGCAAGGTTTCTTATCTCCGCCGATTCATCCCCGCCTTGGCCGAACTTATCACACCCTTCTAGCATTTGACACGCAAAAGCGCACCATGGAATTGGGGTGTGCCCCAACAACAAGCATTTGACCAGATCAAGGAGGTCCTCATGTCACCGTAGACCATGGTCGTGCCACAACGAGGTATTCCTCTCTTGCTATACTTGACCTCCACGCCCAGGTCCATAGGGGCATTGCTTGCCTAAGAGGTAGATGGAGTGGAGCGCCCATTTTATTATCTTAGTCGATCAATAAGAGGCCCCGAAGCCAATTACTCTGAGCTCGAGAAGCATTGCTTAGCCTTGGTCTACGCCTCGTAGAAATTCAGACACTACTTCTTGTCGCACCAGATCACACTTATCACCAAGGCTGATCCACTCCGATACATGCTCACACGCCCTGCCCTATCTGGTCGACTTATCCGTTGGTTGCTGCTATTGGCCGAGTTTGGCTTATCTATCAAAAATCCTACAGCTCTACGCAGCCAAGCACTTGCAGACCTCTTGGCATTCTTCCCACACCAACGATATGAACAGACCTCAGACCAATTGCTTGGGCAGGAAACGGCTTTGATCTCCAACATCGATGACCTGTGGATGCTCGAGTTTGATGGCTAAGCCACCACCAAAGGCCCCAATGGAGCTCCCCTCTGCCAAGGGGGTGCCAGTGTAGTCCTTCACAATCCAGAGGGTGTTACCATATCCCTATCCTTCAAGCTTGCATTCCTGGTATCTAACTACGAAGCCGAGTATGAGGCACTCATCATTGGCCTCATGTTGACTACTAGCATGGGGGCTAAGTCAGTATGTGTGAAAGGAGACTCGAACTTGATCATGAAGTAGTCTGATGGGGAGTTCGCAGTCAAGGAGCCCGCCTTGGCACCTTATCGTGCCTTGGTTCAACACTTGGAAGCAAGATTTGGCCATGTACAATATGAACATCACAGCAGGTGCCACAACAGACATGCGAACAGCTTGGTCACAATCACGTCAAAGATAGAAGTCGACGGTGAGCAACGAATGCTAACCATCATCAAGAGGAGCAAACCTTGCATAGCCATGAACTTGATCCCGAGGGACACTATGATTGGAGGCAGTTGATCATCTACCAACTTAAAGCACCATCCCTTACATTCACATCTACTCTCACAGACTACTTAATGCTAGGGGATGTCTTGTACAAGCGATGCCCCGGGGGCACTCTCGCTAGATGTTTGGCGTCAGAAGAAACGAAGCATCAGCTCAGACTTGGCCATCAGAAGTGTTATGGCCTCGACAGTCCCCCTCTATACCGTCGCCTCCAGCGTATGGGCCTCTATTGGCCATCCATGGCCAAGGATGCCTCAGATATGCAAAGAAACTGTCCCGAGTGCTTGTATGCACCGAACAATGCGAAAGCTCTTGCCATTAACATCAAAGGGGATTGGCGCCAACCTTTCATCCGGTACTTATCCCACGGAGTCCTACCGCCAGACTGCAGCTCAACGTGATCTATCAAACAAAAGTCTGTCAAATATTTCATAACGGAAGGAGAGTTATTTCACAAGGGAATTTCGGGATGCACCCTGCAATGCTTGCAGGGTACCCAAGCAGTCAAGGTGGTTAACGAAGTGCACAACGGTGATTGTGGTGAGCATCAAGGCTCTCAGAAGCTGCATGTGTAGCTGCTGAGGTTGGGATACTACTGGCCGACTATGGAATCTGACGCGATCTTGCATGTCCGACACTGCCAACCCTGCCACAGACACGCTGACATAATGCACACACCAGCGTCTGACCTCCTCATGATCTTAGCCCCATGGCCATTTCACTCTTGGGCTCTCGACCTCATAGGCCCCATCCACCCCACATCACAAGGCCACGCTTGGATTATGGTCGCCACAGAACGTTTCACAAAGTAGGTCAAAGCCGTACCTCTACGGCGAGCCACGGGGGCGCCATTGCCAACTTCTTGTGTGATCACATTAGTTGCCGCTTTGGTATTCCCCGGTGCATCATATCTGACAACGGCACTCCGTTCATCAACAGGGATGTCCGAGCTTTCATGGAAGAATACAACATCAACCATGCTACATCCACCCCTTACTACCCACAAGGGAACGGTCAAGCCAAAGCTTCTAACAAGACCTTACTGAGGGTATTGTCATGCATGGTCCATGATGCAAGCAGTTCATGGTCTGAAAAACTAAGCCTTGCAATTTGGGCTTATAGGACCTCCAAGCACACAGCAACAAAGGCCACACCTTTTTCCCTTGTCTACGGGGACGAATGTGTGGTCCCAACCGAGATTGCAGTCGCATCAGCCAGACTCTCCCTAAGCAGTGGGCTTGAGGAAGAAAAAACCAGAATGACTGCCCTTGAAGGACTTGATGAAAGAAAAGCCAATGCCTTATGCCGTATGAAGAAGTACCACGAGTAGCTCACTAAGGCATACAGAAAGACTGTGAAGCCACGGACATTTGTCGAGGGTGACCTTGTTCTCCAGGCATCCAAACATGTGCGCGCCAACATGTTAGCCCCCAAGTTCACACCGAATTAGGAAGGACCACTTCAAGTACATGAAGCCAGAGATAACGGCTCCTACCTCCTGCTCAACATGGAAGATAGACAAACCACGGCCCCTATCAACGACCTCTATTTGAAGAAGTATTATGCATGACCAATGCGGCTTGTCCCCCCAGCCCCGCCGCCAAAAGCTTAGAGCATTTACACACATAGCTTTCTTTTTGTATATGCACACGTGTTTATGACTTGTAACTTTTGCTGACTATTACAAGTGCTTACTTTACCCATTTAATGGCATTTTGGCCTAACTGCTATCAATGCAAAGATCATCTACTCGACTCAATTACTGTATATAATGCACTCTCTCATTTACACGTCTTTCACTAAGTCACTTGCTATGGGCGGGGAGGGGGGAACCACAATGGAAAGACACCACATGCAAGACGTACCAGCACATCAACAGCTAAGCCTCATCTCACAACCAACACAGGTACAAAATAACCATATGACTATCATATCAATATCAACAAAATGCGTACAGGTAATAGGTTTGCAGGCCACTGTGGACCGACGACAAAAAAAATAATATAAAGTACACAACGTCTACTGTAAAGAAATAAGCAATGCACCAATAGAATCAGAAGTGTAAGCCTCCAAAGCCCGTCGCTACATCTGTAAATTGGACCATCTATCATCCAGCTCAGCCCACTGTCTCTCTATCTCTGTCTGTAGGGCCTCCGCCTTGGCAAGTCGGACCCGTAACTCGGCCACCTCTCAGGTCAAATCTGTCAATGCTGCGTTAAGCACTCGCCTACAACCCTGCCAAACCACCTCCTGAGCCCCTATAGTGGTCAGTCCAGCCATAGCATCGGCACTCTGTCCCCTCGCTCTAATATAGTCGGCCAACCAGTCCAACTGGAAACCAAATGATACGAAAGGCTCGAGCTCCGACATAAAATTAGATATGACCTCCGGAGTCCAAGCTGAGGCTGGCACCGCACCAAGTGTCGCCAACCAATCCACGAGCGTGGTGTGCAACGCCCTCGTCAATGCAGCCCCACTCATGGTCCTAGGCCCAGCAAACGTCTGAGGCTGTGTGTCCCTAATCATCTCCAACCGACAGACTACCGCATCAGACAATTCGACACCCTCCCACGGTGCAACATCCACCTGTCCAACTGAAGACCTGCCACTAGCATCACCCGTTCCTGTCATCTCGTCACCTGCTGACTGCATGCCAACGGTAGCAGCATGCATCACCAACAGAGCATCACCCGCATCTACGGCTGATCCCGACAACGTATCCACCATAGGCCCCACGACATGTGAACCAGGTACCTCCTGTCGCGACAACAAGTCTCTAACCATCCCATGTGTAGCCCACGACCTGTCGTGTGTTCCCGTCGGAACATTTGGCTCTCTACTAGTCCACCAATCATCCGCCTCGAACGTATGACCCATTGGGCCACTGAACACCTCCTTAACTAAGACCGGTGACGGACTTGGATGACTGGCCGGCTCGATCGGCTCCATAATGTAGGCTGCTGCCTGCTCTGCTGCCGCGGCCTCCTCAACGGCCGCATTATCCATCGGCTCACACTCATCGGCCGTCTCGGCATCCATCTCCTCGACCTCGTCGGTCGCCTCAACATCTACTTCCTCTTCCTCCTTGGCTGCCTCAGCATCCATTTCCCCAGTATCATCAGTGACGGCCTAAACATACACCACCATATCATCGGACTCTACATCAATGGCATCCTCTGCATCATCAAGTCCCTGTCAAAAAAAATAAGAGAACTAGAGAAGAAGCTTAGAGCACACTCCACATGATAATCAGTAACTGTGCAACTCAGAGTCCGACTCCTCAAGCACCTTTCGCGGCCTCTTCGGCCTGTGTCTACCCCCTGCCGATGAACTCGCACCCGCCTGCAATGCACTCTCCATCATACCCACCCTCAACAATGAAATGGGACCCTTGCCGGCACCCGACACCCGCGACGTGCGTGCTGGCACCAGCAAATCTGATACACCTGTAAATAATATCGACATGCCTGACTGCCTCGTAACCTGTGCTGATATCAGCCCCAGTCCTCTATCACCAGCAAAGACGTCGACCTGCTGCCTGTCAGACGGCACCAGCGACATCCACTCCGACCACGTTGATCGCACTCGCGACCACCATCGCGCATACTCGACTGTCATCACCCCCGTCGACAATGTCCCGGGCCTCCTCCACTCCTCTGTCGGTACCGACCACCTCCGTGCCTCCTCTAGGATAGTATACCAGCTTGATGATGGCGGAGACAGTTCCATCAACTTAGTAGGAGGTCGCCCTTTAGAGGCATTAATGGGTTTTGTGCTTGATGACATTTCATATGCACAAGCACATCGATATGTTCTTGTCAATTCTAATGCAATAACTCAATATCGACGGTGAGAATCTAACATATATATGGTTTTTTCTAGGTTTGCGTGGTTTGGTAACTCAGTGTAATAATTTATGCAGTGAACATCATGCATCCATTAGAAGGACGAATCGTCGATTTCGACCTCATGATGTCAATAAAGTTCATAATGAGACCTTCCACATATGGTTTAGAAATCATGTAAGTAGCATGAGTGTAGTATCCAATGTTTACCTTCAAGTTAAATCTAATATAAGTGCAATCTTTAACCTGAAACTTTTTCCACCATACAAAATAGGTCCAAATGCTGTATGAGGAAGGTGATGAGGCATTATCAGAAGAAGTTATATCATTGGCAATGGGTCCTTTAAAGAAGGCAGAGAGATATATAGGATATGTTATAAATGGATTTAAGTATCATACGAAGTCTCGCGAGAGTAATAGAACAACTCAGCATAGTGGGGTCATGGTTAATGCAAATACAGATAGTTATGCAAGTGCAAGAGACATGAATCCTATAGCAGGAGATGTAAACTACTATGGAGTCTTGACAGACATCATTGTTTTGCATTACTCTAAAAAGTTTAGGTTTGTGCTATTCAAGTGTGACTGAGTAGACAATGGTATTGGACTTGTTGATCGAGATGGCTTGGGCTTTACACTTGTAAACTTTAACCATTTGGCACATTCACAGAACATATTGGATGAACCGTATATATTTGCGTCTCAAGCTGAGCAAGTCTTTTACGTGCAAGATGCGGTGGACGAAGACTGGCACATTGTTGTCAACACAAAACCTAAAGACTTTTTTGATCTTCTTGAAGAAGAATCTCCAGACCAAGCTCGTAGCCAATATCATACCAATTTTTGGAATGAGCAAACTTTGGATGACTCAACATTCATATGTGATGAGGATGTAACCTGGGTTAGGCAAGGTTTAGTTGGAATTGAAGTTAACCCCACACTGACCAATGATCCCAGGGAAAGGAGAAAGAAGAAAAAAGCATGATAAGGGATGCTTAGTTGATAAATGAGCAATTGCTTTAGTATTGTAAGTGGATTCCTTTTTCTTTTCTAGATACGCTATTAATGATTTTAGTTATTTGCTTTCATCTTCTTTAGTTGCTATGCCACTTTCTTATACTGTGTTTGCGATGTAATCTTATGTGAAGTTCAAAGATTTGTTATGAACTAAAAAAAAGTAGTCTTTCTCTATATATTCTATCTTGTTGCCTGTTAATTGGTGAAATATACCTCTGTTTGTTATACAACTTAGGCACAATGGCGAGTGGTAGACATGGGGCACAAAGGAGTGTAGGAGCTATGCCAAGCCCGAGTGATGAGCATCAAGATGGGCATTAAGAGCTCAATACCACCATGCCCGAGCCACCACAAGGTTGGGCAGCAACTATTGAGGGTGGCACCTCGCCAATGAATAGGGAACCAACAAACAACAATCAAGAAGATTCTGAACATGTGGCAGGTATAATAACAAGAAATTTGTATAGTTTTGGCTTATCTTCTTTCACTTACTATGCTGCAACTCTTAGGATGGAACTAATTTCTTTGTGCACATATTTACTCTATGTGTTTCTTCTGTTAATAACAGTCCAGTATATGTCAATAAATAAACAACTAGATGCCTATAATTTTCATATTTTGTTCTCATTGTGCATATTCAGTCTATTTATATGTTTGATTAGTCTTTTAATTCTGTTGTATCTATATTTACTTATACATCTTTATAGCGTTTAAGGGAATGCTATAACATTGTTATTTCAATATAGTAATTGAGTGATAGAAATAGAACGTCTTATGGTGGTAACTTGAATTTGATGAACATATGTAAACATGGAAAAACCAGATCAGATACATACTCGAGGCCCGACAATGATGCATAATGCGTGGGGTGAAAATGGAAGCATTTTGGAGATTCCGACGAATGAGCTTGGCCAACCAATTCTGGAACCAGATTTGGTAATTGCTTGTGTAGAGTTACTTGTCTAGCCAGCTCCTTTTGTGATTAAATCAAGAAAATACAGTCTCTCATGTTCTTAATTCATGACCTTTTTGGGCCTTGTTTTCACTATTGCATTGTCAATTCAGACTGACTGATGCAAGAGTTGGTTAATATTGCACATGTGACATGATTGTAGTGTCTAGAAAATGCCTCTCTCATCTTCTTTTAAGTTGGTGTCACCTCCAACTTTCGATTCAAAACTACTGGTCCATTTGATGTATCATTGAACTATCTCAAGTCTTTAAGCATTTAAGTTTCTCAATTACTAGGCTGGAGGATTTGGACAAGATAGTGCAACATGCTTTTAATTCTAGGCAGATGCTTGGGGTAGATAACTAGGATTATAGGACTAGAATGGGGGCATAAAAAGCAAACTCAAGATAGGAAAAAGATAACAACATTAAAACTATATATAAGGAGCTAAAAAATAAAAGCAATAAAAGTACATTTAACAGCAAATAGGAAAAAGATAACAGCAATAACAGCAACCTGTTATTGATGTTCATGCATCTTCTTTTAGTTATGACACTTATTTTCTTTCACTTATACATGCAATCTGTTATACATGTGAATGTGTTGTTATTGGTGCTGGTTTCTCATGCTGAAGTAGCGGAGATTGTGGGGGTTTAACATACTAACATAGTAAGATAATCAAGCATTGAGTGCTCTTTTCTTAGTTCATGTACATTGTCCTTTCAAATAAAGAAAATAACTTTGCCAGTCGTGCAATTGTTACTTTGGGACTGAATCTCGTGCAAGTTTGAAGATTTTGTGAATCATTTTGCTACTGTTTTGGTCCTCTGCTCATTGCTCCAGCCCATGTGGGTTGGACACAGACACTTTCCCTGCTAGGAAAGCTTCCAATAAGGAAGATTCCCCTCGCCCTTTTAGTCTAATAGTAATATTATTTTGTGTGCCATGACCATAGGAGAACACAAATGCAACAATGAAGATGAGAAGAGTTCTCATGATGTCGGTTGGGAAGAAATGGAAGGAGTGGAAGCATTCTGTGAAGGCCAACGGTTATGATCCATTTGATAACGATGTTGAGTGCTTGGCAAATCGCCCGAACAGGGTGGAAGAGAATCAATGGCCTATTCTTATCCACTTTTGGGGTAGCAAAAATGTGAAGGTATGTTTCAAATAGTTTAAAATGAATTTTTAGTGGCATGTACTTATAAACTGATCTTTTTTTTTCCCATGTTGGCTCTCTTTAATACCTAATCATGCTTCTCTGTTTGTTGCAAATGCTAGGGGAGGAGCGAAAAAAACAAAAAAAAAGTAGGGAGAAAATGAAGTTCCCTCATACAAATGGTCGGAAGAGTAATGCTCAAGTAAGAGTGAAGGTAAACTCTCATATATGCGACCTGTAATTGTAAGTTAGTCCAGATGCTCGTGCGCCCAAATTGGCATTTAAATGTGTTCTCTTAATGGGGATGTAGCTAAGGAATGCTTTCAGTAGAGATCCTTCTCGTTGTGAGTTTTTTAAAGGAACACACAAGTATAAGACTGGGGAGAAGTAGGGGCAGTATACAGCTAGAGAAGTGGCTGAAGCTATTGTATGTACTTTTCCCCCATCTTTTTTTTAGATTACTATAGATGTTAGCATTAATAAGTTAGGATAATAGGGGACTTATTATTTTCTTGTTTGCACAGGATAAAATGGACACTTTTGCATCAGAACTTCCAGATTCCGTTCAAGAGCTAGCTTATGCTTTCGATGATACATCCTCCAAAGTCATGGACTGTGATAAAACGGACGTGTTCGTGGGCTTGGGTTAGGCGCTTTTCCGAGTAATGCCTTTGGTTCATCATATAGAGTTGGTCGGGCAGAGACGAGAGATGTTAGTCAAGAAGAGATTGATAAAATGCGTGTTGTAATGGAACAAGAAATGCAAACTCAAATAGAAGCCCAAGTGTCAAGTCAAGTATCAACTATCAAAACACAATTGGAGGCTACAATGAAAGATGAAATACGAGCTGAAATGGACAAGAGATGCAAACTCAAGTAGCAGCCCAAGTATCCACTCAAGTATCGGCTATAAAGGCACAATTGGAGGCTAAAATGCAAGAGAACATGATGTCCCATATACGGACTGTGATGTTGTCGATGCAGTCTTCCCAGGATGTTTCTTCCGGAACTGGATAAGTTAAGTTTCACTCTCTTCTTGGTGAGAATTTGAAGTTCATTTATCTAATTAGTACCCATTATACACCATGTTATTGGTAATAGGTTCCTGATGAATCAAGCAGTCGTTGAGTGGTATCATTAACTCATACAATACATCCTCCTCACATCCCAAGGCCTAGCATAGCCACATGGGGGCTCCAAATCATAACCAAAGCTCATGGATAGGCGGTCGGGGTTATACCTCGCCACGTAATACCAGTTGATAGCCGGCTTCCCGCCGTCATCAGTCAATACAGGAAGCCACCCTGGAAAATAGGCCACTAGCAAGGCCACCGCCATGTCTGTCAGCTCATCTCGACTCTGCAGTCACACAATACTGTCCTGCAGACCAATCCATGGAGGAATACGTTACGAGCTATGCATGTCGGTATATGGACGAAGAATGCACTCATCTCGATCGTCAAATATGTTCGCCAATTCACGCTCGGGCTTCTTCCCGCCCGCCCAAGCATATACCCGGCCACCCACATACCAGGCTGACACCTCACGTGACCTGCCCGAGCGTGTCATTATAGTCCTCCTCGGCGACAGATGTACTAAAGGAAACCCCATAGGCCGATAATCCACATAGATCTCAAACAGATACGGCTGTAAAAACATCCAATCTATGTATGTCGCCACCTGATATCATCTATATGACCTCTGCACGTCATTGAAAAATTGATCCAGACGCGAGTACAACGTGCCTAGGTAAATAGGGGCCAGCCCAACGCGACTGCCCCCAGCCATCCGGATGGCCAATTTGAATACCCTCGGGGAAACGCCATCCTCCGGCATACCCTCCAATACAAACCTACAGTTATAAAACATACAGCATCTATTACTACTACCCAACCCTGTTTAAATAATAAAATGCGAGGCATGGCAGTATGACTACGTCAACTTTTTTCAAAGAAATTTTTTTTTTCTCTAAGTATAAGACTCAGCTACAACACATACAAGAGCAATTGAAGCACAACATGTAAGAGAGGCTGAAACAAAGACAATCGAAGCGCGTACCTCGACAAGAACATGGCAAGGAAACCCGCCAGCTCATATCTCTCGTCCTTGTAGCAAGGACCCATGCGAAAGCTGCTCTCCGATACCAACTTCTGCCCGGGTAGTGCGGTCACCGTCCCATAGAAGTGTTTGATCCACCCGCTATACGTCCCCTTACGATGGCTCTTTATCTCACTCCAACCCCCTGCAGTCCCTTCACAGTCAATCGTTCTGACACCGTCAACTGCAATGCACAAGCATTCTCCGTCCTGAGCATCGGCAACCCGGTCAACATCATCACGTCCAGAAGTGTCGGCCCAATCTCCCCAAACTCCGTGATAAATGTATTGAGTCTGCGAGCTCCACCTAGAAAGCAACAATGTCAAGCCCTTAAGATCTCTGACCGGATCAATCACCTTGAACGTCACCTCTATCCCAGCCACCAATCCCAAAGCCTCCAACCTCTCCACCCAAGACAAACGCTCTAGCATGTACATGCACCAAAAGTTCCACCCCACTGGCATAGTGTTGTGGCCCTTGAACATCACCGGTGACCATGGTATATCTCGTCGCTCTGCCAACAAACCCGACACATACCTCAGCGACATCACTGGGGAAACCTCCCCACTCGGCAGGCGGACATACGGAGAGGGAACCATCGGACTCACCGCCATCGACGAAGCACTTCACCCCCTAGAAACACATCCGCAGCCAATTGTTGACTCATCTCCTCCCATAGCTCCTTCGGCGGGCAACCCGGCACTGCTCCCTTCTCCCTTAACAACACATCGCTTTGACTTGGTACTGGATCAAAGCTCCTCGCTCCACTATCAAAACTCAATGGCACCCCAACATCTCCACCGGCCCAGCCTCATCGTCCTCAAACATGTCGCCATGCAACGCCCTCGATCGCCCGCTCGCTCCACCGCGATGTCGCGCATCTGCTTCTTCCTCGTCTTTTTGGGCAATCCTCTGACATCTTCCCTAGCCTCGGGCACGCCAGCACCATGCACCCGAACGGCCTCGGCCGACCGCCCCCTCTCTTTCATTCTTTCTTCCCTCTCCCCTCTTCCTTCTTTCCCTCCCTCTCTCTCCTTCTCTTTTCCTTTTCCTCCTTCCCCGTCTTTCCTTCCCATCCCTCCTTCCCCGCCCGCGCCAACACCACCCTTGGCCTCGGTCGAGGCCACCCTCCCCTTCCCTCTTCCCTTCCCCTTCCTTCCTCTCTTCTTTCCTCCCCCTTCCTTCCTCCCCCATCCCCTCCCCACTCTCTCTCCCCCTTCCCCCACCTCGGCCTCGGCCTCACGGCCTTGGTCGGCCACGGCCATCCGCGGCCTTGGCCTCCCTTCCCCAAGTCCCCTTCCATCATTCCCCCTCCCTTCCTTCCCCCAAGCTCGGCCTCGGCCCGGGGGTGTGCCTCGACCGCCGCCGCAGTTGGCCCTTGGCCACCCCTTCCCCCACTTCCCCCTCCTCTCTTACCTCCTTGCATCCTCTTGGCCTCTTGGGAAGTCCTCAATCTCAAGTGGTCTTCAAGCTTTCCTCTTCTTCTTCTTCTTCTTCTTCTCTCTTTTCTCTTCTTTCTCTTTCTATCTTCTCTTCTTCTTCTAAGTGTAAATCTCCCTCTCTTTCTCTAAAGTCTTGAAAATGCAAGACTTCCTCACTTTCCCCCTTCTTCTCCAACAAGTCTTGCATTTCCCCCCCAAAACTTCCCCCTCTTTTTTCATTCAAAATTCAACCTCAAATTTCCCGCCAAAAACTACCAACTCTTTTTTTCAAACCGCTACACATTCTCGCGCTAACTTAAGTTTTTTTGCGCTATCATCGTTCGGATTAACGCTCCAACTTTTACGTCATTAATTTTACCACTAATTTTTTTCGCGCAAGCCCACTTCCGGATAAATTCCTTTTTTCGCGCTACCTTTCTTTTCACGCCAACACTAACGGATGCATACTCCATTTTCTGTCGCTCTACTTTTTTTTCTCTCGCTCGATACCGCTATTACTTTGTTCGCGCTAACGCTTTTTCTTCGCAAAAAAAAATAAAAAAATCAATCAATCAAAAATCAAAAAATTCAAGGAAGATTCCGCTCCACCACATCTTTCGTTACTATCACGCCCGTTCCTCAAGATTCGAGACCGGCACTTTCTTTTCGAAGACCGACGTTTATGCGTGCGGCGCCCACTCGGGTTGCCCCTCCGTGCACACCACACGCAGGGGGCTTATGTTCCCAACCCATTCTGGTCACACCCAAGGGCCCACTAGGGTTCCCGATTCGCACAAACACGTCGACAGATTCAACGGTCAAACTTCCAACGCATCGAACCAATTAGCGCATGCACGCTCAAGTCACGTACATTTTTCGCTCCGCGGGCGCATCTTTCACTTCGCGCGCGCCTTGTGCGCAACTTAGACAACTTATTTCGCAATAGCGTGACCCACGATAGCACGACCGTCGCACCAAAACCACCCGAACACCTTTTTACCAAAAAACTTCGACTGACGGCACAACCGGAGCAACGGGGTCAAGGGGCAAAGGCCTTGGCCAACCCCATAGGGTCGGCCTCAGCCACCCCCAAGGCCATGGGGTAGGCCTCGGCCTCCCATGGGGGATTGGCCTTGACCTTCCTCCCCCCCCCGGTTCTTCACTTTTCGCGTAAAGTTCCTTTTGTATTTTGTTCGCCCTGTACGCTCTTTATGTGACTTTGGCACTTTGTTTGTCATGTGGGCACGATTCTTGGCAACACGCTCGTCACGACACAACTTATAGAGTTGTCATCACTCATCAAAACACATACCGTCGGCGCGCCCAAAGTTTGCCAAAAGAGGAAGTGGCCTTAGGCTCCAAAAATGGAAGACCATTTGGCCTTGGCCAACCCCAAGGGGTTAGCCTCAGCCTTCCCCAAGCCTAGGGGGTCGGCCTCAGCCTCTAACAGGGGTTGGCCTCAGCTACTTTTCCCCGGTGGTTCCCCCCTTCGCGCATACGCCTTTTCTCACTTTTTTCGCTTTGTACGCTTCGTACGTAATTTTGAAATCTTGATCGTTACGTAGATATGTTTCACGTCGACACGCTTGTCGCAATGCAACTTTTGGATTTGTCATTGCCCATCAAAACACTTTCCGTCGGCGCGCCCAAAGTTCACCCAAAGGGGGAGTGGCCTTGGCTTCCCTTCACGGGAGTTGGCCATTGGCCTTGGCCACCCCCTAGCGTCGGCCTCGGCCTCACCAAGGGGTCGGCCTCGGCCTCCCCAAGGGTGGTGGCCTTGGCCTTCCCCCAATCCTTGGCCTATGGCCTCCCCTCCCGCGCGCATTTGTTTTCTCTAATCTTTGCACCTCCGCGATGTTTACAAACATTCGTCCATCAACCTCGCGACGTCCGTCATGCACCAACCTCGCGACGTCCATCATGCATGAACTTCACGACGTCCGTCATGCATGAACCTCACGACGTCAGTTGCCCATCAACCTCGCGACGTCCGTCGCCCATCAACCTCATGACGTCCATCGTGCATTAACCTCACAGCGTCGGTCGTGCATCAACCTCGCGACGTCCGTCGTCCGCGACCGCACACCGCTGCCGCGATGCCCGTCGCCCAAAGTCGTGCACTACTACCGAATGACCCGTCACTAACGACCGTGTACCATCACTTCCAACTTTGTCATTACTACATGTTGCATTCATCATCTTGTTATGACAGGTACACTCAGCTCAAACCCCATCTTCGGGACTCTTGACGCGTGCCCGTACGCCGTCTCCGTGACGTTCGTCGCTGTGCCCATGCGCCATTTTCAT
Source organism: Escallonia herrerae (assembly GCA_033070095.1). Lineage (NCBI taxonomy): Eukaryota > Viridiplantae > Streptophyta > Magnoliopsida > Escalloniales > Escalloniaceae > Escallonia > Escallonia herrerae. The sequence continues at coordinate 206,525 of JAVXUP010000359.1, forward strand.
AACATGTGCCCCGGCACCAAGTATTGCTCAGCGACATTCGTCGCCACACCCGTGCGCCATCTTCATGATACGTGCCCCTGGCACCAAGTATTGCTCCGCGACGTTCGTCGCTGCACCCGTACGCCATCTTCACGATACGTGCCCCGGCACCAAGTATTGTCTCCGCGACGTTCGTCGTCGCGCCCATGCGCCACAATCATGATACAAGCCTTCGGGCATCACACTTATTCACCACACCATACGCCCTCGCCAGTGTGTAGCATCACGGGGGGCTCTGTTCGTAGTGCTCCGGCACGAGGACCCCACACAACAGGATGGGCTCAAAACCTTAAAGCCATCGCCGGCACAATCAACTACGGGATGGGCTCACAACCTTAAAGCCATCACCGTCGCAGTCGCGGGGGGGGGGGGGGGGGCTCCGGTACGAGGACCCCTCGCCACAGACCCTGAGCACTGAGCTGCGAGCATGTCCACTCATGTTACCATTGATCGTCAACACCACCAGGGCGATGACCCACGAGTCACTCCGGGATGAGAGCAGGTCCTTGGAGGGCATGGAGCCTAGTTCGTTTGACAGTTGACTTGTCACGACCCGAACCCACGGGCAGGCTCGGGAGCTAGGTACGTGACCAGCCGTAGACCCAATAGACTCCAACCGATGGCTCTGCCAGGCCTTACTTGCTAAAAACAACATATAATCTGCAACGGAAATTTAAAACTTCTACAAACCTTATAATTACATTTTTATATTTTCATTGGAATGCAACACTTATGCTAAAACTATTCATAACTCCGATTTGTCAACAACTAAGGCTAAACCAACAATCTAAATGCTTAGCGACTTATTCAATGCAGTCTCCGGAGCTACGCACCAAATTGTCCTTCTTATGCTCCTCACCATCACCTCACTTTCAAAACCTGAAATGATAAGTAAGGGATGAGCTTCCACGTGCTCAGTAAGTAACCAATGATTCAACTAGGTGGACCAAAGCATGCAGAAAATAACTCACTTTTTAGTATTGCCACATTAATACATATAAAATCATAAAGTTGGTAATCATTAGGTAAAACAAAATAGAGTACATTAAACCAAAAACTAAAGTATGAAATCATTAGCACAAAACTCATATCAACCAGTTTGATCCCAACATTAGCTCAAACGATATGCTGCGGTCAGCGTACGTTCTCCCCTGACTAGGGCCCACAATCCCTACTCCACCTGGGATAAATATTATTCGGTCAGGGTATGCGCCCCCTGACTAGGGCCCACAATCCCTCCTTCGTCCGGGATACATATTGTTGTGGACGCAAGGGCGCACCACGAGCAACAGTACTGTGCGTCAACGTATCGTCCCGTTGACCAGGACCCAACAATCCAACTTTCCCCCGTGGATATGGGGCACAGCAATCGAATAAACCAAAAACCCCCTTTGGGTTCATCGTGAACAAAATTACTCATCAATTGATTCTCAACCATCCTCACATCCTTTCAATAATCATCAAGATGTTCAATATTCACAATAACGTCAATACAAAACATTTCAAATCCGAGTTCCATTTCAGTTTCTAGGCAAAACATCATTTACATGCTGGTCCGGTTTTTCTTTGACGAGAATAAAACACTAAAACCTTTGGTAATTTAAGCCACAGCAGTTAAACGTACTTAAAACGGTCAATGCTAATAAGCAACACATTTTTTTAACAGTAGATAAACATATACATTGCATATAAAATACTAGTTGAATCAAAGGGTCACTTACTTGTCGCTGACACATTCCCCGCGTCAAAATCTCCGGAGCGACGATCATGATGTAATATCCGGTTCAAAGAACCTTCAATGCCATTCTTTTTATCTTCATGTTCCCAGCTTTACTACATCCCAAAGCATCGTCAATCACGACACAACATTCCTGTTGAACATGTCTTCAAGCAAACTCAATGCCGCAGTCAACTGCCCGACCTACATGCACGTCCAATATCGTGCCTAGTTCACCCTGTCATTCTTGGCATTTAATCGCCGTTGCCGAACATCCATTAATTCACCCGTCTTAATAACCACCAAGTAACTTTGTGCTAAATAGTACTCAGTTAATCGCTAGGGCCAACGCTAACAATTTCCTTTTATATATTCTCATAGCCTATGCAATTTCCTGTCCAAAAACACATACATGCATAGGGTATACCTTCGCAAGCATACGGTACACTCGCACCATGTACACACAATATCTCCATACACGTCCAACAACAATCACACCTATACACCTGTCCAGGCTCACATACTGAAATACCCGCCGCCGCAGGCACACAAACCAACCACAGTCACCCTAAGCACCACCATTAAAAGTCACACATACGTAAACCACGACACCTAGTATACACACATAGCCGCTCAACACCCAATTAATGCACACCCGCCAAGAGTCATAAATTCACCATTCACCTCAATCCATTCTAGCCACCACAAGCATTGTCGCTAAACCATCACTGCGTAGTCACCATCCCACAAGCACACCACCGTTGCACACATAAAACCCAACCACAATCAATGTAAACACCGCCGTTAGGCCACCACATAATCCATTTTATAATAAATCAGCCCCCAACTTATTTTTACAACAGTGATCATCAAAAGAGCAACGGGGAAGAAGGTGCCACGGTTTTTCATGGCGATGAAGCTACGTTTGACCAACAGAGGCAGTAGGCACAACGACGGCTCCTCGCATCCGTGGTAGCGAACGACAACTAGAGCTCAGCCACAACAGTAGCGGGCTAATGGTTGCCTTTTGGTTACTCCGGCATCGCCTTCACTGGTCGATCGGAAAATACCCATGGCTGTGCCATGGATCTGGTCGGCAGCAGATGAAGAAGCACGGCATGGTGGTGGAATGACGGTGGCGCCATGGTGCCGCTGGTAACGGCAAGTGCCGTTTGCAGTGGTCCAGATCTGTCGCCACAGGCACCATTTGCGCCGTCGGTGCTCGCCGGAGACTAAATAGGTGGCCGGTGATCGCAATTGCATGGAGTCTGGGCGGTGGAAATAGCGCCTATGCTACAGCACGGTGGTGGTCCGTAGCTGGTGTGATTGATGGTGGTGGCGATGGATGGAAGCAACGGGAGGTGCCCCCTGGAGTTGCTTGGTGGTGGTGGTTAGTTCGAAGAGCACCGCAGTATGACAAAAGGTTGGCGGAGCTTCGGTGGCAGGGAAACCGTGTCGCCGGCGGTCGTGCCAAAAATAAGGAAGAGATTGATCGGAGATTGCGATCTCACGGCGGCTTGGCAATGTCAGTGATGCGATGGTTGTGGCATGGCGGTGGCGGAGGCGTTGGATGGTGTTTCTGTGAAGGGGCGTGGCCTGAGTTGTCGCCGGTGGCTGCTTGTGTGGCCGGAAGCAGCGCTGGCGTTGCAGTCCCATTAGGGCCAGCGCCCCTCTCTTCTTTCTTTCCTCATTCTCTTCTCCCCCTTTTTATATTTAACCCAAATTTCTATTTATTTATTTTATTTTATTGTTGTTTCCCTTTTTGTTTTCTGCTCCTTAATATGTAAAATTATTTAATGCGAGACCATATAATGTTATAGTGGCACAATTTCGTCAGTTTTAAAATTGCAAACCACTCACTTCCATGAATTTTTCTATTGTACAAACTTCATCATTTATAGCTTATCATATTATTAAAATATATTGCTAGATGCAACAAATAATATTTCTCACAATAATTAACGCTAAAGATCAAATTTATACATGTTCGTAAGGTCTTCGCTAACAATCTAATTTCGTCTTACTTACCATAATCGTCGCTAAGTAATAATAACCTCGTAAACCTAGGTTCGGGGCATCACATGACTACATGGGCAACCCTCACCACTGTCAGGTTCTCCGCACGTCTCTTGACGCACTTCGTGGGATTCAGTAAGGGCTTGGATCGGTGGCTGGAGCAATGGGCTTACTCTGATCATGCTGTCATAGTGCGGTCAGTCTTCTCAGACAGGTAGAGCGACGTTGTACGAGGCAGGCAACGCTAATTTGGGAACCAGCAGTCCAACAGAGAACCGGTATTTTGGGACCCCTAGTGACGTGTCACTCCCAGGGGATGACATGTGGCATTTTATGACATAAGCACATTGTTTCCTATAAATAGTGAACTTTACAACTCAAAAAAGGAACTTTTTACTCATTCTTAAAAAATCACTTTCTCACTCTAGAATTTGGGAGCTCTTGGATTCTAGTGAGAGAAACATAACTTTCGACCGTAACATTGAACCTCGACTCGGACCCTGACTTGGACTGTCGACTGCCGGCCCTGTTCGTCACGGCCTCGTCTCTGCAGCACTGCCACTCCTCAAGGCCTGTTTGGGAAGCCTTCTCTCAGCCCTTACTCCGTCCTTGTTCTCTCAAATCAAAGATGAGAATGGAAAAGATGTTGATCACAAACTTTATCGTGGTATGATTGGTAGCTTACTTTATCTTACCACATCTAGACCTGACATAATGTTTAGTGTGTACATCTGTGCTCGTTTTCAAGCCTGTCCCAAATGAATCTCATCTTACCACCGTTAATCATATCTTTAAATACCTTTCTACGACAATAAATTTAGAAATCTGGTATCCGCAAAATTATTCCCTTGATCTAGTGGGTTTCTCTGATTCCGATTATACTCGATGTCTTGTTGATCGTAAAGCACTAGTGGTACTTCCCAATTTCTTGGCACAGTAAGAAACAGACATTTGTTGGGCTTTCCACAGCTGGGGTAGAATATGTTGCAGCTGGTAGTTGTTGTGTCCAAGTTCTTTGGATGCGTCAAACCTTACGGGATTTTGGTGTTTCCTTAGATAGTATTCCCATCATGTGCGATAGTAGCAGCGCTATTGAAATTAGTAAAAATCATGTTCAACACTACGCACAAAGTACATTGATATCCGTCACCACTTTCTTCAAGGCAACGTTTAGAAAGATTTAATAGAACTCAAGAAAGTAGGATCGGGAGATCAGCTTGTAGACTATATTACAAAACCTTTAGCTGAATCTTGCTTTTGTTCCCTTCGGCGTCGCTAATGAATGTGTGATCTCAGCTAATTGTTGTCTTAAAATTCCTTTCAATTCTTTTTGTCCTTTTTAGTCGAAGGAAATTACATTTCCTTCGAATGAAATTTTTTCTGATCTTTTCAGTCGAAGGAAAAGACTTCCTTCGAATGAAAAGCTTTTGATTTGAATGAAAAGTTTTCCTTCGAAAGAAAAGTTTTCCCTCGAATGAAAAGTGTTTCATTTGAATAAAATTGTTCCTCTCTTTCAGTCTTTAACATCTGTTCCTTTCGGTGGAATGGAAACCTATTTTCATTCGAATAAAAGCTTTTTCATTCGAATGAATCGTCCTTTCTATAAACTCTTCTTTTTACTGTTTAACTTTTCACTGTTTACTTTCATTTTTTTTTACCCATCTCACTTCTTGCCTTTTTTTTATTCAACTCTTTCTACTATGAAACTTTCCATGCGCCGATCTCGCAACCGTCATCGCCTCATTTTGCGAGAAAATTCCGACAGTTACCTAAGGTTCTTCCTTCTCCATCTCGTCGCGACTCACGTACTGTTACTCCGGCTGCCCCCACACCCTCAGCTGCTCCTACATACCAACCATCCACCGCTATCCTACATCCTCCAGGTACTACTGCTCCCTCCTCATCTTCTGCTTCTCCACCCACATGTCCCTACATATCACCAACATACATTCTTCACGTACCCCATTTTTTTGAAATTGTTAAAGACCAAATCAATTTTTATACAAACTTCTTCAATAAGGAAATTGTTCCTGGTCACCCTGGTGACCTTGAACTTATGGCACAACTTGGTGTCATGCCATTTTTTGAGTGAATGGGCTGTACATCCCTTTTATCTACTCCCTTTGTCTATTATCCCCGTTTGGTCCGCATGTTTTATGATAACATGTCTTTTAACTCCACTGTCTCCTCATTCCTTGTGACCTACGTAAATGACGTCCCTCTTCGATGCCACAACTTTGGCCCACATTCTTGGTTTCTAAACTAATCTTCTCTTGTCGTTCTTTGTGTCAATACTTGGTGCACTAATGGCATTTTCACTCCTCTCCAACAGAGTCAAACCTTATTCACCAATCAGTCTCTTACTTGAGCCCAAAAACCTAACCTTGGTGACCCCTCCCTTTTATACCGTATTCTTCTCACTAAAGTTTTTGAACATTTCAAAGTTCCCCTTCCGACAGCTATCTCAGAATGCGTCTCTATTCCCACCATGCACATTCTTCAACTTACTTCCCTTTGTGGAAAGTAAGTTAACCCAGATGCCTGTTCTCTTGAGCGGGCGACACCACCTGAGTCAACTCCTGCTCTTGCCCCCCTTTTTGGCCCACCTCCGTCGACTAACCCTTCTTCCTTTGTACCACCTCTGCCTACGGACCCTTCATCTTCTGCACCCCGTCAAACTCATACCACCTCACCCTTCTGACCTTCTTTTCATTCCCCTCAATGATTTTTCTAACCTCAATTTTGACGACTCTCTATCTTCTGACACCTCCTCTCTCTCCGAGTAGCTTTCTCGTCTCTCCATGACATGTGCACACAGCACCAAGTATTGTCTAATGCCGTTGGCATCGCGCCCATGCGCCACAATCATGTTACATGCTTTCGGGGGGCTCCGTTGTAGTGAGAGAAACATAACTTTGGACGGTAACATTGGACCCCGACTCGGACCTTGACTTGGACTGTTGACTGCCGGCCCTGTTCGTCTCGGCCTCATCTCTGCAGCACTGCTACTCCTCAAGGCCTGTTTAGGAAGCCTTGCTCTCAGCCCTTACCCCATCCTTGCTGTCTCTCATTTTGTACACTTTGAAGCTGACTCGGACAGCAGCCTTTGTGGCACCTCCACATAGATACGAACCCACTTTCATTGGCATCAAATTCAAATTCAAAATCCAAATTCAATTCAGATCTGGGCATAACCCTACCCCCACGCCTAACCCGCTCCGCCCCAACCCGCTCCCCTTCTTTCTCTCTGTCCACACCCAAATTCTTAACCCACCCGAACCGACCCGTGTCCCCTAAAACCCTAACCCTAATTCCCCTCATATCTTTCTCTTCTCCCTCATGCGCCGCCCAGCCTTGGCGCCGCAGCCCTTCGTCCTCGGCCTCCTACCCTGCAGGTCCCCAGCCAACGTCGCCTTCTCGTCGGTGACCTTCTCTCCACTCTCTCCTCCCTTCTTTCCCCCGCCCCTCCTTCTCCTCTCGACATTGTGTCGCCTTTTCTTCTCTCCCCTCATTCCCCTTCCTTCCCTGCCAGTCGGCCTCGGCCTTGGCCAAGGGGCATTGGTCTCCTCGGCCCCCTTCCCCCTGCCCCTTCAACCTCGGCCTCCCCCATCCTTCTCTGCCTCTCTTCTCCCCTACAAGCCCGTGAGGCCCCTTAGCCTCGCGCCACCGCGCGACTTCTTTTCCTCATTCCCTTCCCCTTCTCACTCCCCCTTTTCTTGCCAATCGGCCTCAGCCTCGGCCTCACGGCCTTGGTCGGCCACGGCCACTTGGTCGGCAGACCTCGGCACTCCATCCCATACCCTCTCCCCTTTACTCCATGCCCACTTCGGCCTCCATCACCAAGGCCATTCTTCGGCTTCATACCACACCAAAGTCCACCCCGCCACCTTCAACCTTCACACATTCATCCAACGACTGACAACCATCACCAAACATCATCGCCACCATCCTCACAGGCATGAACAAAAAAAATGACAACCAACGCGTACCTCGCTCACCTTTACCCATCTCATACTCTCCTACACTTAGAACTTTTTTGCAATTTTGATCACGTCCCGTTTCATGACGACCCCGACATCAATTTACTTGGTAGGTGGTGCACGAGGTACCTCGAACCACTTACCCCGTCGCCGTCACCTAGGCGCCGCCTTCGCGACCCCCTTCACCCGTGCCTAGGCGCCCGTCGTGGACTGCCCCAGTATCACGACACCCGATCGCACCCTTGTCGTGCCCCTCATGACGACCCGTCGCCGACCCCTGTCATCCGCACCCGAGCACCGTCTCCACGACCCTTGTCGCCAACGCCCGGGCACTGATTCCGTGACCCCTATCGCCTGCGCCCCTGCGCCCTATCATCATGCCCTTGTGTCAACTCTTATCCATACTCAGGCTTCAGTAGGTGGTGCACGAGGTGGCTCGAGCCACCTACTCTTCACCTTTATCATGCAGTGACAACGTCAACAACTCTCGAACCAACAAACATCAAAAAATTTTCTAAGTGTGAACTTGCGAATATACGTGCAGTGCCCGCTCGGGTTGCCCCTCCGCGCACACCACACACAAGGAGCTTATGTTCCCAACCTATTCTAGTCTCACCCAAAGGCCCACTGGGGGTCCCATTTTGCATGACACGCCCACACAAGCAACAGGCAATATTCAACGCTTCCAACCGGTCAAAGGCGCACGCTCAAGTCATGTGAACTTCTCACTTTTCCATGTGACTTCGTCACCAAGAAGTTCATCCTTGTGTGACTCCTCATCATGCTCCGACCGTCGCACTTTACGCGTCGGCGCCCTTTGGCCCTTATTGAAGGAAGTTAGCCTTGGCCACCCCTTTCGGGTCCGCCTCAACCTCCCTTGGGTCGGCCTCGGCCTTCCTCTAGGGTTGGCCTCGGCCTCCCCCAAAAGTTTGGCCTTTGGTTTCCATCCTTAGCATCTTTGCTACTCTTCAAGGGGTCGGACATCACTTCATGACCCCCATCGCCCGGACGCCACTGCGCGACCCCCGTTGCCCGAACGTCACTCTGCGACCCCCGTTGCTAGGAAGTCACTATATGACCCCCATCTCCCGAACGTCACTCTGCGACCCCCGTCGCCGGACGTCACTCCGCGACTCCCGTCGCCCAGACGTCACACAGTACCCTTGGCACCATACGCACTGCGTCGTGCCCATGCCCTGCGCCATCTCCATGACATGGGCCCTTGGTACCATACGCACTCCGTCGCGCCAGTGCGCTGTGCCACTGATACAGCCGTGCCCCCGGCTCTCTTTCACAATGTCGTGCCCCCGGGCACCATACACACTTCACTGCGCCTATGCGCCATCTCCATGACACGTGCCCCCGGCACCTCACTTCACCGCGCCTGTGCACCATCTCTGTCACACTACAATGCTCCTTGCATCGGTCCATCCTTTCACCATACCATGCGTACCTTGCCTTGGTCGTGGAACATGCTTCGACCCACTCTCTGAAGTGTGCAGTATCCTGCGGGGATAGGCTACTCCTCCGGGACACTATCTCCGCTAGGTAGATGGCTCCTCCGGAATGCTACCTCATCTAGTCAGGTAGACAGCTCCTCCGGGATGCTACCTTGACGCGCTCCGAGTGCTCTGGAACAAGGACTCACCGCGGGGATAGGCGACTCCTCTGGGACACTATTTGCGCCAGGGAGCTCTTCAACTCCCCTTTCACCAAGTAGACGGCTCCTCTGGGATGCTACCTCGGCCAGTCGAGTAGACGGCTCCTCCGGGATGCTACCTTGATGCGCTTCGAGTGCTCCAGCACAAGGACTCACCTGCAGGGATAGGCGACTCCTCCGGGACACTATCTCTGCCAGGGAGCTTTTCAACTCCCCTTTGGCCAGGTAGACGGCTCCTCGGGATGCTACCTCTGGCAGTTGGGTAGACGACTCCTTCAGAATGCTACCTTGATGCGCTCTGAGTGCTCTGGCACAAGGACTCACCAGCAGGGATAGGCGACTCCTCCAGGACATTATCTTCGTCAGGGAGCTTTTTAACTCCCCTTCTGCTAGGTAGACGACTCCTCTGGGATGCTACCTCGGCCGACCAGATAGAAGGCTCCTCCGGGATGCTACCCAGCCTGCAGAATAGGCGACTCCTCCGGGACACTATCTGCGCCAGGGAGCTCTTCAACTCCCCTTACGCTAGGTAGACGGCTCCTCTGGGATGCTACCTGGCCTGTCGGGTAGACTGCTCCTTCGGGATGCTACCTTTACGCGCTCCGAGTGCTCCAGCACAAGGACTCACCCACGGGATAGGTGACTCCTCCGGGACATTATCTCTGCCAGGGTATCTTCGTGACTGGCCTACGTGCTCCGGCACTGGGGGCTCGCGTCAGCACCCCTAGGGACTATGACCCCCGGGTCACTCTGAGACGGGAGCAGGTTTTAGGAGGGCCTTGCTCCTAGTCCACCTGGCAGCTGGGCGTCGGGTCTTCCCATCGCTGCCAGGCCTATGGGACTCTGCAAGGGCTTGGATTGGTGGCTAGATCAAAGGGGTTCTCTGGCCACACCGACGCTGTGGGAGCCAGTCTTTCCAGACAGACAGAGCAATGTTGTGCGGGGCAGTCGAGTGAATATGCGATTCGATAGTCCATGGAGCACCGGCAGTTGTGGACCCCTCGGTGACGTGTCATTCCCGGGGAGCACCACGTGTCGTGTGATGACATCATCATCTCAACCTTTATAAATAGCGGTCTTGAGAATTCATTTGGGACCCCGAAACATATTCTAGACTTGGACATTTTCTACGAAACTCTGACATTTTCATTTTCTCACTTTAAAATCCTAGAGAGAGAAACATACAGGACCCTGACTCTGGACCTAAGCATCGGACTGTGACTGTCGTCATGTATTCACCATGCGCCATCTCCCTCGCAGCACTGCCACCCTCAAGCTCTGTCTGGGAAGCCCTTGGTCTCTGCCCTTGCTGTGTCCCACATCATCACACTTGGCATCTGACTTGGACTGCATTCTGTGTGGCACCTCCACGTCAACTGTGAACCCATTTTCCTTGGCATCACAGCTTTTTACTCAAGGTCAACAGGTAAGTGAGGCCCAGGTAGGCGAGTCTTTATCTATTGGAAATAAATCCCTCTCACCTGAAGAGGCTTTCATCCCATCTCTCACTTATGGGCCGGCAATTAAGTCCAACCCACTTAAGAAAATTATGACAGAAGACCGTATGGGCCTACCTGATGCTGGCCCATCACTTTTCACTTATTCTAATATCAAGCCAGGCCCTGGAATGTGTAACCCAATTGGACCGGATCCTGATCTACCCCCACTGGACCAGGCCGTTACAGGCCCTGGACCGAGTAACATAATGGCGCCTGCTCCTCCTCTATTCCCCATGGATCAGGCCTTGGTTATGGCCTCTAAGGCTAAAAATGAGAGTCTTCTCTAAGGTAATTCGATGTTATCACCTGTAACATCCCTGGCAAATGAAGACAGCATTGTACCCGCGAAGCACTTTAAACAAATTGCACAATCCTTTTCAACTAAGAAAATGTTATCTCAGACTATGGGTCCACTTCCTTCCTTTGCTCCAAAGCCATCTTCTAAGAACTATAGTACCACAGGCCCTTTTTACCTTTAGGAAAAAAAATCTTCAGCATTATATTGACAAACCAAAAATTGATATTATTCTTCACCCTTCACATCTCCTCACATGGCGTAATTAAAGATTCATTACAGACTTCAGGCTCACTTACTTCAGATGGTCACTTCCACGCTGCCTCCAACATAGGAATGCCGCATTCTTCTGGAACTATTTTTCCAGCCCTTGATTTTCCTAATGAAAGTGATGATGAACTTTCTGATCAAATTAATTTCTCAATTGGGGCCAAAGATCTGCCAGCTCCCTATTTTGAAACTGATATTTCTGGTGCAAACTTCGATGGATATGCTGAACCTAATGTCTCTGGTGCAACCTATGATGGATCTGTGGAGATGGAAAAAAGAAACTCCATAGTGGTTGGAGATATTCTGGGGATCTCTCGTGGAAAACGTCTGAAATATTTTCACCATCCTCCACCAATCCTAATGCCGGTTCTTTTTCTACATGCACTGTTACGTATTTTTTTCGAGAACTGCATGCCGTATATATGCTACTTTTCTTGCTATTATTGACTACTATGAAATTTTCTGCTCAACTGGCCCAAAAGAGGAAAGCTCGGGGTTTAGCCTCGGTTCATAAATGCAAAAAACCTAAAACTCTAGTTGGCGTTTCAATTGTTCATTTAACTTCCTCTTCTGCTAAATTGTGTAATGCTTGGGTTCTAAGGAAAAGGACAAGAAAACACAATTTGGTTGACATTTTGGATACTTAGAAAAAAGCTAGGTTGTTACCTCTTCGTGATGGAGGTCTGGGGGTTAAGCTGTGTAGTTCGACATCTTTTAGACCTTCTAGTGTTCCCATGACTTCGAACTGTAAGGAACATCTATTGTTGGACTTGGTGAACTGTGTTCGGTTTTCGGGAATTGCCCCTGAGCAATCCCTTACTCCTTAGTGAAAATCCTTTGCTGGAATTGTAGCGATCTGGGACAACCTTTAACAAGTCAGTCGGCAATGAAACATGTCCGTAAACACAACCCTGATTGTATTTTCTTTCAAGAAACAAAATCAAAATTCACTAAGATCCCTAGTCGGCTTAAGAATCTTTGTTTTACCAACTCTGATGGAATTGATGCTTCTGGCAGCCTTGGAACTAAAGGGGGATTATGGGAGGGTGGTCAAATCATCTGAAGGGGAGCGTGGTTCATAAGGATAAACACCTCATTCTTTTAGAAATTTATTGCTCTGTCGGTTCCCCTTGGCTGTTGGGAATGGTTTATGGCCACCCCAACCCCTCTAAAAGGAAAAGGGCATGGGATCAGATAGATTTGGTCCTTAAGCAGTTCCACCTACCCCTCTTAATTGGTGGGGATTTCAATCAAGTTCTTTCACCTGCTGATAAGACAAGTCTGCACCATCTCAATACTCCTAGCAGCAATTTCTTGCAAGATTTCCTTACTAACAATTACTTGATTGAATGTGCATGGGTAGGGCCTACCTTCACTTGGTGCAATAATCGTGACAAGGAATTTTGCACTTATGAAAAGCTTGACTGAGGGTTTGCTACGTCAGATTGAATTCTTAAATTTCCGCTTGCAAAGGTTCATAATTTAGGTATCCAAATCTCGGACCATGCACTCATCTTGTTTGATTTATGTCCCCCCCCCCCAACCCTTCCTTCTAAGGTCAAAACATTTTGAAGCAATATGGTTAAAACACCCACAAGGACGTCAGGTTATTCAGATAGCTTAGTCCAGCCCGCTAAATGGCTCACCTATGTATAAAGTGGTTACGTGGGGTAAACATATGATGAAGTTATTGCACACTTGGAATAAGGAGCGATTTGGAATCCTTGGAACTCAAATTTGAAATACCTAAGCACAACTACTCCATTTCCAAGGATTGTTGCCTTCGGCTTATGCTCAACTCTTAGAGAAGCAAGCACGCTCAAAACTAGACTGGCTTTTGGAGTGTGAATAATTATTTTGGGCACAAAAGGCCAAATCTAAGTGGCTGGTGCTGGGAGACCGTAATACCAATTTTTTTCATGCCTCGACCATTATACACCGTCATCGAAACTTCATCTCTTCTCTTCAAGATCAAGTTAGGCTTTCTTACACTTCTCATTTGGATATTTCCCAATGCTTGTTAAAACATTCCAATCCATTCTTTGTCCCCCTCCGGCAATGCATCATGATGCTTCTTCTTTTAGTTCTATAGATGCCATATCTACTTCACTCTCAGAATGCCAAATCAATCTGATTGACAAACCTTTCACTACGGATGAAGTTAAATCAGCCCTTTTTCAACTATCGTCATTGAAAGCCCTAGAGCCTAATGGTATTCCATCTCTGGTTTATCAGCAATGTTGGGATTTTCTAGCTACTCCTATAACGTCAGCAACCTTATCTTTCTTATATTCAGGTCATATGCTCAAGGAAGCAAATAAAACTTTTATTGCCCTGATTCCAAAATGCAATGGCCCAAGCAACCCGGTGATTTTAGACCCATCAGTTTATGCAATACTCTCTACAAAATTATTGCCAATCGAATTAAACCTCATATATCCAGTCTCATCTTTGAATACCAAAATGCCTTCATCCTCGGACTACAAATATGCGACAACATCACCAAGAGCTTGTGCAAAAGATTTGAACCAGTAAGAAACCCAAAGCTGTGTGCTGGGCACTATCAAAATGGATATGAGTAAGGCATATGATAGAGTTAGCTGGAACTTCTTGGAAGCAATTTTGAGAAAATTCAAATTTCCAGAGCGTATTATTCTTCTTATCATGACATGCGTTGAAACATGTCTTATGAAATTTTGGTCAATGGCTCCCCAACGGCTTGTTTTACCCCACGGTGTGGATTACGACAAAGGGACCCCTTATCTCCATATCTGTTTATCCTCTGTGCGGAGGCCTTCTCATCTACTTTAACTATTGCACGGCTTCAAGGATCAGTCCCAGGAATTAGAGCAGGTCTTCAAAGTCCATCCATTAATCACCTGTTCTTTGCTGACGATTCCTTGATTCACAAAACTCAATCGTGTATCGTGCACAGAAGTGCGACGCATACTTGATTCCTACTGCTTGGAGTGAGGAAAACTTATGAATTATCAAAAATCCTCTCTTATGCTTAGCCCCAATGCTACCAAGGGAAATAAACAAAATTTCCAAACTATTCTGGGAATTTCAGACTCAGAGAAGTTTGGGCAGTACTTGGGTAGCACTCTTGACATCATTACTCATCGGAAGCCATATTTTAAAGAGATCATTCGTAGAGTACGAGACAGATGTGATGGGTGGAAAGGTTTACTCCTCAACAAAGTTGGACAAGCCACACTCCTCACATCGAAACTCTCTTCTATTTTAATCTACCATATGCATGTATGTATCTTTCCTACCTCAATATGTCATGAGTTGGTATCTATTATGAGCAATTTTTGGTGGTCTGGCAACGAAGCTCGGAGATCTGTTCATTGGATAAACTAGCATGCCCTGTGTCTTGGCTTGGACTAGTGGGCCGTTCAAGAAAAAAATCCTTACTCCTTCCCTATATATATATATATATATATGGTATTTTTATTGTAAATACACAACCGCAACAAAGTGTTGCGGTTGCGCCCCCCATGGACCCCCTTCCCCCCATGGCCACCCCTCCCCCTTCCCCCCGTCTCCCCCCCACCCCCCACCCCCTGCCCAACCACAACAAAGAGTTGCGGTTGGCCCCCTTCACCCATGTGGTGTCCCCCTCGACAGCCACGTGGCCTTCCCCCCTCCCCCATGGCCCCCCTTCCCCCGTCTTCCCCTCGGCCGCCACGTGGCCTCCCCTTCCCCCCATGGCCCCCCCGTCCTCCCCTCCCCCATGTTCCCCCCCATGCCCCCAACCGCAACAAAGTGTTGCGGTTGGCCCCTTCCCCCCGGTCCCCCCTCCCCTTCCCCCGCCACGTGTTCCGTCCCCCTCTTCCCCCGCCACGTTGCATCCCCTCCCCCCGCCACGTGGCCCCGTCCCCCACCATGCCCAACCGCAACACTTTGTTGCGGTTGGCATGCCAACCGCAACAATGTGTTGCGGTCCCCCCACCCCCAGGTGGTGTCCCCCCCCCCCCCCGTGATGCCCCCCATCCCCCGTGATGCCCCCTTCCCCATGCCCCCCCCCCGTCCTCCCCTCCCCCATGCCCCCCCATGCCCCCAACCGCAACAAAGTGTTGCGGTTGCCCCCTTCCCCCGGTCCCCCTTCCCCTTCCCCCGCCACGTGTCCTGTCCCCCTCTCCCCCACCACGTGGCATCCCCTCCCCTCGCCACGTGGCCCCGTCCCCTCACCATGCCCAACCGCAACACTTTGTTGCGGTTGGCATGCCAACTGCAACAATGTGTTGCGGTCCCCCCACGCCCACCCCACGTGGTGTCCCCCCGTGATGCCCCCCCATGGCCCCCCGTTCCCCCCGTGAGGCCCCCTTCCCCCTCCCGTGATGCCACGTGGTCACCCACGGATTTTTTTTTCTATCTTCCTTCTTCTCTTTCCTTCGCTTTTTTCTCTTTATAAACTCTCCTCCCCGAACCCTTTCTTCCACTTTTCTTCCACTCCCCATCGTCTTTACCAACTATCTTCGTACTCCATATCTCACCTACAACAATACAAACAAAAAAAATTTACGCTAGAAGCTCGGTGGATAACCGCATTTTTCTTTAAATATATCAAGTCAAAACAAGTAAGTATTTATTGGGTTTTCTTGTAATTCAATTCAATGTTAATTTCAAAGTGCAAAAATAGTCATTGTAGACTCAAATCGAAGATAACGAAAAATACAAATTGAAGGAAACAAAAATCAGATCAATCCGAGATCGGATGAGCGGTATTACATTTATAGATTCCAAAATAGCGATTTTTTAGGGCGTCTAAATTAGGATTTTTCACGAATTTATAAAAAATAGCTAGAGATAGATTTTGCCAAAGTGTGAAAAAGAGACCCTAGTTATTTTTAAAAGATCTATATCAAGAAACAATTTCAGATTTTTTCAAATACTGGAAAGGGGTTAACTGATACGGGGAACCTTGAAACTTTGCATTGTAATTTAAAATATCAAGCCAGCCCGATTTCACGCGAAACTTTTATGAGAATCCTAGGATGTTGGGAAGTTCCATCCCCCAGGATTTTGGACCATTCTGAAGTCGTTAGCTATTTTTTTGGCCGAACGGGCTTTTAAGCGCTCGATCCGGACACCGGTTCGGGATTTTTGGGCGAAAAGTCCGTAGAATACTTTTTAGATCAAGAATGAATTCGGGAAGCTTAAAATAGCATTTCAATGCACTTTTGAGATCGTTCTGATGCCAGGGGCATTTTGGTAATTTGCCATCCCGAGAGGGGTATTTTGGAATTTTACGGTGTTAAGTTTTCCAAAGGACTTTCTAGTCCAGAAATGTAAGTAAAACACCTGAAAGGTTGTTTTGAAGCCATCCCCCAGGATTTCGGGCCATTCCGAAGTCGTTAGCTATTTTTTGGCCAAACGGGCTTTTAAGCGCTCGATCCGGACACCGGTTCGGAATTTTTGGGCGAAAAGTCCGTAGAATACTTTTTAGATTAAGAATGAAGTCAGGACTGACAATCTGGCCCTGGTGACGTCACTAGGGTTGGGGGTGTCACAAGTTGGTATCAGAGCCTAGGCATGTGATCCTGTAGAACTAGACATAATATTAAGTGTGTACGGGGGCAGAAAGGTGTTGAAGTTACTTGTACCGTGTTGTAAGTCTGATGTGAGTTCATATGCCTTGCAGGAGATTATGGCTGGAGCTGGATGGATTGATGAGCACGGCATGGCCGGGGACGAGGAGGAGGAAGATCCCGAGGAGGACCCCTGGCCAAATGACGAGGAGCCCGAGGAAATAGATTTGTCCGGACCAGAGGATGGGGAGGAGGAACATGAAGAGACTGAACCTGAGGTGCCGATGGGATTTGTGAAGGTTGGTAACACCGTATACCGGACACATCATGTGGAGAACTTTTGGAAACGAAGGTATATTGAGGTAGTGAGGGAAAGGGATCACCTGGTGTATCAGGCGAAGGAGATGCGAGCCATGGAGGGGCAGGAGGTAGAAAAGTTAGAGCGGCGTCGTCGTGAGGGGTTGGCACGAGCGAATAAAAGGGAAGAGTATACCTTTGATGCGGGGAGAAGGGTGGTTCGGATGATGCAGGATGGGTTACGAGAAACTCATCCGGCGAGGCCGATGCCGAGGGATCGCCGCGAAATGCTCCTCGATGAGGAGTATTGGTACATGGCACTCGCTCAAGAACGGAATAGATTTTCTCCAGATTAGAGCGAGAAGGAAACGGAGGGAGGGATAATGTGTAAAAATGTATAAAGTTGACTACTGATGTGTAGGAATGGATAGCGTTGACTGTTGATGTATATCTTTGTATAACGTTAACTTTATGCTATAACTGTTGTTTGTACCAAATGTTAATTGTGTTTATGTCAGGAATGGCTCATCAATTGCTGAACCGGATGATACCCCTAGTGGAAGAGGCTCCTAATTTAAGAAGGCCACCTACGGAAGGATCTTCGGCACGTGCCGGGGGCGAGAATGAGGAATATGCGGAAGCTGAAGTTGAACATGATAATAGAGAGGACTTAAGAAGAGAACTGGTAGGACTGTTACGGGAAATTGTAGGAACTCCTGCTGCACAGCCAACAGCGGTATTTGATGAAAAATATTTTCCTTAGCGATTTTTAGGGCGTCTAAATTAGGGATTTTCACGAATTTATAAAAAATAGCTAGAGCTAGATTTTGCCAAAGTGCGAAAAAGAGACCCTAATTATTTTTAAAAGATCTATATCAGGAAAAATTTCAGATTTTTTCAAATACTGGAAAGGGGTTAACTGATACGGGAAACCTTGAAACTTTGCACTGTAATTTAAAATATCAAGCCTGCACGATTTAGCGCGAAACTTTTATGAGAACCCTAGGATGTTGGGAAGTTCCATCCCCCAGGAATTTGGGTCATTCCGAAGTCGTTAGCTATTTTTTTGGCCGAACGGGCTTTTAAGCGCTCAATCCGAACACCGGTTCAGGATTTTTGGGCGAAAAGTCCATAGAATACTTTTTAGATCAAGAATAAATTCGGGAAGCTTAAAATAGCATTTCAATGCACGTTTGAGATTGTTCTGATGCCAGTGGACATTTTGGTAATTTGTCACCCGAGAGGGGTATTTTGGTAATTTTACGGTGTTAAGTTTTTCAAAGGACTTTCTAGTCCAGAAATGTAAGTAAAACACCTGAATTTTAGGGAACTAGCGTAATTAAGCGTTCGGAGTTATGAGAAGTGAGGAATTGTTTTAACACATTAAAATAATGAGATACTTACTATTGCTAATGCGTTTGTAAGCTAGGTTAAAGATCCATTTATAGTTTTGAAATGTAAATATTATGGATACTAAGTTGGTTTACGATTATATTTTGTTCTTAGATATATGGATTTCAACGCCGGACCTCATGATACATCAATCCTATACGATGACGATGACCACGTCGCGAGGCACGTATTTGACGGTGTCGATAGGGGTGTTTTGGAAACAATTCAAAGCACAAGTCACCACGATGAGTGGGTACTAAACGAGGAACAAATACAACTATTACACCGTCAAAATCTATCTATGTTCACCGATCCCGGGATTTGGTCTCGACACGACGATTGCCTTATATCCGCTCTAGTTGAACGATGGAGGAGCGAGACGAACTCATTTCACTTCCGGTTTGGTGAAATGACTATTACATTAGAGGACGTCGGATTTATACTTGGAATCCCATGTCACGGCAAACCCATTACTTCGAGCAAAACGTCTGCATCCATAGCGAAGATGGCTAGGCAGTATTTCCCGGGAATTCCGAGGGAAGCTCTTACAACGAACGGCATCAAACTTAAATGGCTAAGAGAGCAGTATGGCGTGCTACCAGATGAATACACTCCTCACGATTTCGTGACGTATACGAAAGCATTCCTTCTGTATATTATTGGAGCCATATTACTTCCGACGCATTCGAAAAACACGGTGCATCCGAAGTATATGGTGTTCTTGGAGGATCTTGAGGAGGTATACTCGTATTCGTGGGGTTCAGCTGTCCTTGCGCACCTATATCGAGCACTGCACAAAGCTACGAGAAAGGGTGCCAAGTCCATTGCCGCCTGCCTCACTCTATTACAGGTTTGAGCATTTATTTTCTTGGTTGACGTGTCAATATATTCTAGCATTAATGTGCTAATTCCAGATAATGTTTGCATTCACAGGTTTGGTCTTACGAGAGGCTACCCACGGGTCGTCCACAACCGCGGGAATATTCCGATGAGACGTGGCCTAGGGTGTGGGCCTGGGGGCCTACGACCAACCGGAGGAGACGGGTAGACCCGCACCACCATCTAAAGTTCTATCGGGGGGAACTAGAGATACTCAATGCATCCCAGGTGACGTGGCAGCCATATAGCAAGGTGATGCATCGGTTGGATGAGTGGTGTTGGCAACTTCCGGTGTCGTACGTGCTGGCAGGTTTGGTTCGGGTGCCGCTTATTCACTTCGAAGTATGTGAGTTTCAGATGCCCGATCGAGCTATGAGGCAAGCTGGCTGTCTACAAGGGATACCAAAACCCGCTGTAGACATGCGGCCATACAGGAGTGGTCGAGGGCCGAACTTCGAGGTGCCTGATGCCTTGAATTTGTTGAGCGACGAGGTGCAACAGTGGAATACCTGGCAAGAAACATATGATAGCCTTGTATCGCTGAAGGCCGACAGCATCAGCATTGAGGAGTACCTGCAATGGTTTCTCAAGGTGACGCGCACGAGGGTGAATCGCCCTTCCCAGGCGAGGAAGACATCGTATGCGCCACGTGAGATCTATGACCAGTTCTGGGCATTGAACATTGTAAGTCATGCTAGTGTTGTTTTAATTTTTATTTGCGCACCTTATCTACCATGCCTGAAATGATTAGCCATATTTTGTATGCATGTTTTTTAGGTTGACCAGGGCACTGAGGTGTTCAAGCAGCTGGAGGGGTTTGACTGGTTTGTCGCGCAGGCTCCTGACAATCTCAAGAGGTCCATTGAGAGGTACAAGACTGAAGTTCAAAACTTTAGTCTTGCGTACCGGGGTTACCAAGGGGAGCCGTCTAGTCGCTTGCCTCCTGACGCGTACGACTATCAGCCCCAGAGTCAGGTGTGGGAGCCGTCTACTCGCTTCCCTCCTGACGCGTACGACCATCAGCCCCAGAGTCAGGTGTGGGAGCCGTCTACTCGCTTGCCTCCTGACGCGTACGACCATCAGCCCCAGAGTCAGGTGACCCAAGTAGGAATCCAGGCATCGCGCCCAAGCATCCGGTCGGATAAAGGACAACCGACGAAGCCATTGAGTCCGGACAAATGGGATTGGATCGACCGGCACTACTTTGGGCATGAGCCAATCGCTACAGCAGACTTTCCAGTTTCAGGATTCCTAGCTCACTCTGATCTAAGACTGTTGGCGCCAAACACAGATATTTCAAATTTTCTTATTGACGCGTATATAGATCTGCTCCGTGTTAGAGAGCTAAATTATAACACCTGCCAAACTTTGAAGCTCAACATGTATGCCTCTTTTGTTATCCCCTTCATGGTGAATAACATGAAGGAGTTCACAGAATGGAGGAGGACGCGAGGGACAAGCAAGGGTGAATGGAGACCATCTTCAAACGTGCTTTCCTACTTGAACGCGGACTATCAATGTCACGCAGCTGAGGCGAACCTAATCATGCTACCTGCTCTTCATGCAAGCCACTTCTTCCTATTAGTTCTTTTTCCAGAGAATAAAGTGGTCCACATATACGATAGCCTAAGGGAAGACGAACCTGGTCGGCAGCTGGCGCAGGTGTACTCCACGTACATCAATGCGGTGGTTAGTTTATATTTCTTGACCTTCGCTCATTGTCTATTCTTCTTGCTTGATATCCTTTTTTATTGTTGGATGCAGACTACTATCATTCCACTAGCGTGCCGACATTTTAAGGGGGAAGCCATCACGAGAAAAACAATGATTGATCCTTGGACGGTCGTGACAATACAAAACCGACCAAAGCAATATAACAGTCATGATTGCGGGATTTACGTCCTCAAGTACATGGACTACATAGCTCGCTCGGATGTGCTCAAATATGATACGTGGTCTCGAAACGATGCCCTGACGTTTAGATATAGGATAGCCTGGGAGCTGAAAAAGGGTGTAGCTAGACGCCTTCCTTACCATTATCCTGATATGTAATAGACGTTCGTATGGATTATTATTACTATTGTTGGATTTTGGATATTAAGCTTTGAAAATTGAATTAGCCTTATTATTACTATTGGTGCATTTTGGACAATGGGCTAACTAGTGTGCCTAAGATGCAATGAGCAAAAAAAAAGTGACAAATAAAATTACGCCATTTTTCGGAAGCTATGAATTGGGCCCTAATGTGTGCCCGAATAGGCCTTTGAAAGGAAACCACAAAAAATAATGTATCTCGTTTATTGCCGAAATTCATACAAATGGGCTAACTAGCGTGCCTAAGATGCAATGAGCAAAAAAAAAGTGACAAAAAAAAACTACGTAAATTTTCGGAAGTTATGAATTGGGCCCTAAAGTGTGCCCGAACAGGGCCTTCGTAGGAAAACCCAAAAAATAATGTGTCTCGTTTTTTTCCCGAAATTGATACAAATGGGCTAACTAGCGTGCCCAAGGTGCAATGAGCAAAAAAAAAGTGACAAAAAAAACTACATAATTTTTCGGAAGTTATGAATTGGGCCCTAAAGTGTGCCCGAACAGGGCCTTCGTAGGAAAACCCAAAAAATAATGTGTCTCGTTTTTTTCCCGAAATTGATACAAATGGGCTAACTAGCGTGCCCAAGGTGCAATGAGCAAAAAAAAGTGACAAAAAAAATTACGTAATTTTTCGAAAGTTATGAATTGGGCCCTAAAGTGTGCCCGAACATGACCTTCGTAGGAAAACCCAAAAAATAATGTGTCTCGTTTTTTCTCGAAATTGATACGAATGGGCTAACTAGCGTGCCCAAGGTGCAATGAGCAAAAAAAAAGTGACAAAAAAAACTACGTAATTTTTCGGAAGTTATGATTCCACAAACCAAATCACAAATTTAATCATTATAAAAGTTCAATTTATACAACTGAAACATTAACCCTAACACTCATCATCATCATCGTCCTCTTCGACCATACTGCCAGGTTCGATACCTAACACTTTATAATGGTTTCTCTTGTCATGATCAGTCATCTTATTACACAACGCACACTTTCGCAATTTTTTTTGACCCGTTGCTTCTTCAATCGGATTCTTCATGCGTATTGCTCGTTTTCGCCCTTTTGTTTGAGAAATAATCGGATCAAAAATGTCGTCCTCCTCACCTTGTAGGCTAGTGCCGTCAATGACTGGCTGTGAAGCTCGATTGAGCGGTCCGTCTCTTCTTTCTGGTAATGCCGCCCTAAACTGTGCAAGGTTAGCCTTATCCCGTGCGGCTGCTTCAACTTGATACCTGTACCCATCGAATGTTGACGCTGCATCCAATGATAAACCGTGCATGATGTTACAAAGGTGATTATATCGCAGCGTCTCAGATTGCTCGAAATCAACTGAAACATTGGGCACGTAAGGAATGTGACCGTGGACTCTATTGGCTTCCTTCGTCCACCGTTCCAAGATATACTGTGGAGGGATTTCATGAGCATTCTTGGCGCTAAAAACCCTCAACGCGTGTCGACAAAGTATACCTTTATGCTCAAACAGTTGACAGTTGCAATTAACCAACCCGGTGTCCTTACAAACTGCAACGGTAAAATGTCTTCTGCTCCTCGGAGCCGACGAAGAGCACGGATTGGCAAAATTCGTCACATTTGTCAACGCATAAACCTTGAGATCTCTGGTGGAATACTCATGCAACTTTGTCATGCTATATTGATTCGACTTTAGTAGTTCCTCTTGAAACTGTCTAAACATTTCCTTCGTATAGACTTGAGCCGCATGAGCCTCCAAAGGTGAAAAGACTACTATGGCTCTTTCTTTGTAAACTGTAGCCGCGTCGGCTTCTCTCTCAAGGAAAAATTGCCTGTCAAGAGCTTTCTGCATCTCTAGTACGAACTCTTGTATACTAGAAGAATGGCCTACGTACCCATCAAAGAATGCATTCATACTTTCGCTTCTCGAGGTCGTAGTCATTCCGGCTGCAAAAAACTGCTTGGTGTAGGCACCGACCCACTGTGTCTTGATCTCATACAACGATTGTAACCATTCATGATTGTGCAAATAGTAGTCATCCATTAACTTGGCCCACCTCTCCTCGAACACGTCTACCGTCAACGATTTCTTCACACATGTATTAAAGTCAGTCTTGAATGTCGGATGGTTTGCATATACATTGTGAAGCCGTTCGGGATATTTGTTGCTTATGTGCCATGTGCACAGGCCATGGTGAGTATCTGGAAGGACCTTAGCGATTGCATTTTTCATTGCCAGATCTTGGTCGGTGATGATGGTCTTTGGAGGAACATGATACATTGCTTTAAGCCACGTTTCAAATAACCACGTAAATGACTCCTCCGTCTCATCCCTAAGCAGGGCAAAGCCAAACAAGATTGACTGATAGTGGTGGTTCACCCCGGTGAACGGAGCAAAAGGCATAGAGTACTTATTTGTGCGGTATGTGGTGTCAAACGTCACAACATCCCCAAAATTTTGGTAAGCAGCTCTAGAACGGGCATCCGCCCAAAATATAGTACTAATGCGGTTCTCATCATCCAGTTGGAGACTATAGAAAAAGCCAGAATTCTCACTCTGAAGGTGCCTAAAGATATCAAGTGTAGCTTGAGAATCACTCTTACCGAAAGACTCTCTCCTCTGAACACGAAGTTCATTTCGAAGGTCTACTTCGTTGAAACTCAACTTGTCAATCCCCCCAACCTGGCTTGAGAAAACCCCCATCATTCTAGAAGGTGGAATTTTAGCCTCGGCCATTGTAAATATCAGTTGTCTGTGTGCCGCGCTTATTTCTCGGTGTTGATGAATTTGACTAATCTTACTAGGGGTCATCAACTGATGATTATGGCTCAACTCCACTCCCGTCACAACCCAATGGCTTTCATTTTTCCGGTGTACTGCATACACATGGGCCTTGCAGCCGGTACCCGGAAATGTGTCCCGTTTTCTTTGTCTTGTTGGCCCTTCGTCACTGACCTGAACAACCGGGGGTACATACGGTGCTCCTCTATGACACTCAAATAGTCTTCCACAAATTTGATCTGTATTCGCCCGTTTTCTACTCGTCTTAATTCTAATACCGAAACCTATCGTTTTCGAATATGCTCTATAGTATGCTTCAACTTCGTCCAGTGTTTGAAAAACTTGACCCAAGTAAGGTGGATCAGAACCTTCACAAAAAGTATTTCCTCCAGTTGCATCCATATTGATACTGAAATCTAAAAAATAAAAATGTATATCATTCTCAACAAGTCATAGAATTAAATAAAATAAAAATAAAAATTATTTCCTCCAGTTGTGTTACAATGTTCAATCACCAAAATACCCCCGATGAGCGACAAATTATCGAAATGCCCCCGGGGGTTCATTATCACCCTAACGCCCCAAACCAGCTTCAAAACAACCTTTCAGGTGTTTTACTTACACTTCTGGACTAAAAAGTCCTTTGAAAAACTTAACACCGTAAAATTACCAAAATACCCCTCTCGGGTTGGCAAATTACCAAAATGCCCCTGGCATCAGAACGATCTCAAAAGTGCATTGAAATGCTATTTTAAGCTTCCCGAATTCATTCTTGATCTAAAAAGTATTTTACGGACTTTTCGCCAAAAAATCCCGAACCGGTGTCCGGATCGAGCACGTAAAAGCCCGTTCGGCCAAAAAATTAGCCAACGACTTTGGAATGGCCCGAATTCCTGGGGAATGGAACTCCCCAACATCCTAGGGTTCTCATAAAAGTTTCGCGCTAAATCGCTCTAGCTTGATATTTTAAATTACACTGCAAAATTACAAGGTTCCCCGTATCAGTTAACCCCTTTCCAGTCTTTGGAAAAATCTAAAATTTTTCCCTGATATAGATCTTTTAAAAATAACTAGGGTCTCTTTTTTGTACTTTGGCAAAATCTAGCTCTAGTTATTTTTTATAAATTCGTGAAAAACTGTCTAATTAAGTTTTCACCTTTAGCGACAATTACGTTTCGTATTCACATTAAACAAACATAGTGTTACACCTTAGGAACACACATGGCGTTAAAAATTATTTCCTTCATTGACCATAAAATTTTACAATGTTCAATTACCAAAATACCCCCGGTGAGCGGCAAATTACCGAAATGCCCCCGGGGGTTCATTATCGTTCTAACGCCCCAAACTAGCTTCAAAACAACCTTTCAGGTGTTTTACTTACACTTCTGGACTAAAAAGTCCTTTGAAAACCTTAATACCGTAAAATTACCAAAATACCCCTCTCGGGGTGGCAATATACCAAAATGCCCCCTGGCATCAGAAAATCTCAAAAGTGCTTTGAAATGCTATTTTAAGCTTCCCGAATTTATTCTTGATCTAAAAAGTATTTTACGGACTTTTCGCCAAAAAATCCCGACCCGGTGTCCGGATCGAGCGCTTAAAAGCTTTCGGCCAAAAAATAGCCAACGACTTCGGAATGGCCCGAATTCCTAGGAAATGGAACTTCCCAACATCCTAGGGTTCTCATAAAAGTTTCGCGCGAAATCGCTCTAGTTTGATATTTTAAATTACACTGCAAAATTACAAGGTTCCCTGTATCAGTTAACCCCTTTCCAGTCTTTGGAAAAATCTGAAATTTTTCTCTGATATAGATATTTTAAAAATAACTAGGGTCTCTTTTTTACACTTTGGCAAAATGTAACATTGAATTTTAGACTATGGTAAGAACAATTTAAGCATAACACAATTTAAACAATCCATTGGTAAGAACAATTTGAAATTAACATTGAATTATAAGAAAATTCAAATTACTTACTTGTTTTGACTTGATATATTTAAAGAAAAATCCACCGATCTTCTAGCGGAAAAATCCACCGATCTTCTAGCGTAAAATTTTTTATTTGTATTGTTGTGGAGATTATGTAGGTGAGATATGGAGTTAGAAGACAGTCGGTAAAGATGATGGAGAGTGGAAGAAAGGGTTCGGGGAGAAGGGATTATAAAGAGAGAAAAGTGAGGGAGAGAGATGAAAGAACACAGAGAAAAAAAAAGTCCGTGAGTGAGCAGTAGTCAAAGGCTGTGAAAGAAAAAAAAATGGCAGAAGACTTTGCGTCCAAAGCTTTAGGGGGGGGAGGACACCACGTGGCATCACGGAGGGGGAAGGGGTGGGGCCATGGGGGGAGGGGGCACCACGTGGGGGGAGGGGGGAAGGGGGCCATGGGGATAAGAGGATCATTTCCATAGGTAATTATACCAACCGCAACTCTTAGTTAGGGTTGAGTTTTTTTGGGGGGTGGGGGGGAGGGGGGCGGGGGGAAGGAGATGAGGGGGGGTGGGGGAAATGATTAGCAACCGCAACAATTTATTGCGGTTCGGTGGATAATATCCACTAGTGGGTGTGGATCGGCTCCTTATATATATATATATATATATATATATATATATATATATATATATATATATATATATATATATATATATATATATATATATATATATATATATATATATATATATATATATATATATATATATATATATATCTTAACAACATTATTATATATTTGGATACATCGAAACAACCTTACCTTTAGACACAGTACTAGTGCTTTGTTAGGTATCATATCTAGTATTGTAATGTAAATTTGCAATCATGGAGATGTCATGACATAACGATAACTATGTAATGAATAATTTCTATTTAATGTCACTCTCTTATTAACCCAAAAAAAAATCCGTACAGAGTTCTCTCTAACTTTCTACCTTCAAGTTTTAGCAGATCCTCCTATTTCTTCATTGAAATTGACTTGGAACATTTTTGTCAGTGTAGAATTTGTTGTTTTTGACACAGTAAATCAGCTCACTTCTACTTGCTCTTTTTATCTATTCCTTCACGGTTTTTGATGATCTTGAAGATTATCAAGAATTCTTAAAATTTTCCCTTTGGTGCACTCGCATCCGCATTTGTGGCCACTACGCACTGCGAACTTGACTCCATCATACGAACCAAGAGCTCTTTGTTATCTGCAAACCAAAGCCAATAGAAAAACAAGACTTAGAGAAGCACATGTTCGTACTTCCGCACAAAATGTAAAAAGTCTAAAGTGATATTGGACTTCCATATGTTCTCGCTTGAGCATGACAACGCTTAATAAAATCATTAAACTTTCTCTATAACTATTTTTTATTGTCACTAAAAGTATGAATAGAGGTCAAATGGTTTTCTTTTGGAGCTCAAATATCAATTAACTGTGTCAAATAATTGTGCTGCTTTTACTATTTCACCATCAACGTCACCATTCCTAGGTGACCAAAACAGACTACCTATCGCTCTTCTTGCATTCAACCACAATCGCATTTGTAAAACTCAAGTATGGGAGGTTTCTACAAGCATCTACCAAGTTGCAACTTTATCCGAGAGATTGTAGATTACTGTTGGGGGCAATCAAATCGTCAGTTTTGAATGTACTACTTGCAAAAGGGAGCAAATAAGTTTGTGGATAGCTTCAAAGATCTCATTACACACACTAACATTCTACTTTATTATCAAAACAAGTAGTTGAAACCGAACCTAGCCAACACTAACTTGCATGCTAGCGCGTGTATCTCGCGTGTATCTCACTACCGCCACCAAATCTCTAAGCACGTGAGAAACAAAAGGATATAATGTCCACAACACCAACACCGAAGATTTAATAGATCAGACCGAACTTATTTGTCACCCCTCTTGGAGCATATATTTAGAATAAAAGAAAGGCTTTGGCCCCTTGCCCATGTTAATAACAAGATGTTTCCACATTCCAAAACTTCTATTCTTGTATTTCCGTCTTAAATAGCTCAATTTACGTATGATTTGAAGAGCAAGAACAACTATCGTATATAAGGAAAGGAGACCAGCGCTACCGCTAAGTCATGAATGACGGAACCGAACCAGTGCACCATAACAGTACCACTTTAGTAGCGAGCCCCGAGAGAACACGACTAAAACATCCAACACCCCCCCCCCCCCCCCAAAAAAAAAAAATAACACGCACTCCAGTGACAACTCCTCAACCATCCACACTCGATGCACCAATAGACATACAGATAACTAAAAAAACTCCAGAAGAAGGGGAAGTGGGGAACTAGTTAGAAGGGAAAAGGGATTGGGGATGGGTAGAGTCGGAGAGCCCTGTCAACATCTGGGTAGGGGACAAACCTGTAGGATGAACCACCACACGTTGCGAAGAATTAAAAGGAAACATAGATAGACAAAAATCACAGAAGAACTCACCACCAGACTACACCAATGCCGCTAAAAAACATGCACAACAACTACGAGCGACCCTAACACACTCCTAACCACCTAACCAACCTCTAAATGAAGGACTGAAACACCATTAGAAATGGGACAAGAAGCAACTCTCAATAAACCGAGGGTAGTGATAAACAAAAAGATTAGAGTACCTTGACTTTCGACGACATTTTACAGATTATCAGCTCCAAACGAACACATCCAGTATTCGGCATCAAAGAACAGATCGCAGCATCCTCACAGCTACAGAAATGATCATCATACACATTTAGACCCAGATCTAGATCTAGATTTGGAAATCAAGATCTAGATTTGGCCTAATGAGATCAATATTGTACTGTGGACTTTGAAGCTAAACTTCTTTAGCAGGAAGTGAGAGAAGTGAAGAAAAAAGAGAACGGAGAGAGGTGGCCATGGAGACCACCCCCCTCCTTGCCCATGGCTAAATTTCTGTTTGCTTTAGCGAGAGAAAAGATTTTAAAACTTGAAAGTATGAAGAGTCTTTTTCCTTTCTCTTTCCATGACAATGGTTCACGAATAGGCATCACAAATATCATCAAATGCCCCATAATCATGTGGTGTGATTTGCATTCATTTTTAAAATTTTGTACTTTTTTCTTTCCACTTGCGTTCTTTAAGCTCAAGTACAAACAAAAAATATACACCTTGGTACCCTCAAAACCTCCTGAAAGATCAATTCTGCTTTTGAACTTGAGGGCGCCACAGACACACCATTCATGATTAACACTTAACTTTGATTATACCACTGTCCGCCATATGACTCCACTATATCCAAATGTACACCTCTCCATGGTCCAAGTGATTGGTCCCCATCAATGTTGCTAGGCTTTTCCTATACAAAGCTATGATTATGAGCTATTAGGAGTCTTACCATGCTATGCCATCCGAGAAAATGAACCTGCGCTTGCAGTAACTTCTGCAATAGTTGATTAAACATGATTAGAAGGTTCTTATCTGCAAATGAGCCACCATTCACGTTCGATTAACCACAGTCATCTGAATACTTACATACAGACACGTAGCCAAGGTTGTTTGTTGTGCTACATATACTCTTCAAAATGCATGAAAGTACTCGTGTCGGACACTCGATACTCGGACATGAGTATGGGGTATGTTTCCGACAAATCCTTCAAGATATGTCACTAAGAACCTTAGTTGCACAAAGCGGGGAGGGGGGGGGGACGGGGGTGGCCAGCACATAAGGTTGAGAGCGGCTTGAATAAATAATTACGTAAAGAATATTACCATTTTGTTTAATATAGTTTACACAAGATACACACACAGAGCGTGCACTGATTGATAAGCTATGTTCTCTCAAAGAGGGTAGCCAGCAATAACATAGAAGGAGACTTTAAGACTTGAGGAAGAGAGAAACAATGAATTGAATTAAAAAGTGCTTGATTTTCAGGTACTCTCTCACTTGTTCCATGCATCTCTGTCTAGCTGACGGGATCCAGTTCTCATGTTAGCTTGGGACGAGATCCCATGGAGCTCCTAACTTGGGATCACAAAAGCAAGCTTCTGAAAGAGAAGCGTCACCATATTAGGAGTTTCCTGCAACTAAGCTAAGAACAATTTGTTATAGTGCATCTTTTACTTGGTTATTGCTTTAAAATGACTTAGTTTTAAATAGAAACAATATGTGTAGCTTAAAACACCATGTAAACTAAGAAACAACTAAAAAACAAGAACATATAGGAATATTGTGATGTGTCCCCGTGTCTTCGGTTTTGAAAATTAGAAGTATCCGACACTTGGACATGTATCTGACTCGGACACTTGTACCAAATTCATGTAACATATGTTGTTTGTCATTTACCATTTTAAGGGGATTGCGCAGCTGAAATTAAATAATATCTACAAAACCTGCACGCTTACCATCTTTCAAGTCATTGGCATACAAGTTCGGAGTCAGAATGAGGCGTTTCACCCATCTTCCTGAGGACCAACAAGAATTTGATATGATCACCGAAAAATGTGCAACCAACATACCCCAAAACGAGTACATGCTTCCATTGGCCAGTTGAACATCTTGTTCATTCTAATGGAAACAGTTTCTTGCACAAACCTGGAGTAACAAAGATTTCAAACTGTGAGTTACAGTTCAAGTGACTATGCATCAATTGGCACTTGATGTTACACGAGCTGTTCACGAACAGCTCGTGGTTCGTTCTCTTAATAGCTCGTTCATGTTCGTTCATATAATAGGTGAATCGAACACGAACACAATTTTAGGGCTCGTTTATTAAACGAGTAGAGTTTGAACAAAATGATGTTTGTTTATTAATGTTCGTGAATAAGAGGGCTCGTTTATTTAACGAGCCGAACACGAGCCGAGTTTTATAAACAAACATCGGTTCGTTTATACTGATTAAAAAATACAGCCTACACAAAATATCTCTATATTGGGATTTGGGGACATGTGTTGGGACGTGGAGGCATTTGGATCACTTATCCTTTGGCTATCTCAATCACCAAATTCATTTCCCTTCTCAATTCTCAGACCTCTCATCAGTATATCGACGGCTAGACTACACCCCACGCCGCTGGCCTGACCACACCCCACGCCATGGCCAGACCACCGCCCACTGCCCCCGTCTCTTATCACCGGCCAAACCACCGCCCACATCGCCTCCTTCTCTCAGATAATCAGAACAGTCAAACACTCTCTACCCCCGTCTCTTATCGCAGGCCAGACCACTGCCCACTACCCCCGTCTTTTATCACCGGCCAGACCACCGCCCACACCTCCGGCCAAACCACCGCCCACACCGTCGGTCAGACCACCGCCAAGTCAGGCCACAGTCACCCATCACCCCAGATCAGATCTGGGTTCTTCTACAGCTCCGATCTCCGATCTTGTGAAGATCCAAGAAATTGCCGACTTCAGAAGCAGATCTGAGCTCCTTTTCTTGTAAAGTTTTTTATGGTTGATGATGAAGGCGACGAGTGGTTGATGAAGCTGATGGTGTTAGTAAATGCAGTAGAGGTGGCGGCGACGGTGGTGGAAAAAGATGATACGTGGTGGAAGTAGACCATGGCGGCGATTGTGGTGGAAGAAGACGACAGCGACGGTGGTGGTGGTAGTGGAAGAAGATGACGGCAGCGGTTGTTGTGGAAGAAGACGACATGGTGTTCTGATGAATTCAGATTCTTCTTCTTCTTCTCCGGTGTTCTCTTGATTTGCTTTGTGTTCTCTTGATTTCCTTTTTTAGACAAACTCGCCGAGCCGAGCCTGACTTTTGCATTGATAAACTCGAGCCGAGTTCGAACATCCATGTCTGGCTCATAAACGAACACGAGCCGAGTTCAAACATCCCAGAAAATAGACGAACCGAGTTCGAACACACCCATGTTCGGCTCGAACTCGGTTCGTATACACCCCTACTCATAGCTATACTGCCACATTTATCCACCGTCCATCAAAACTCATGCCAGGGAATAAATAAATACTTTACGATAATCCTTTACCTATTTAAAGAAAACAAAAATTTTAATGAGAAAGAATAATTAAGTTATATGCAATAGATAATTTCCCATAAATAGGTTTCGATTTATATATGAACTAATAGAATCTTGAAACTACTTTAATGGTTCGAGGAAAATCCCAACGTTGCTTATTCTTTTACCAAGTGCCTGACGCTGCATATTTTAATACTCAGTGCTTCTAGTATTGATCCGTTTGACATTCCATGTGAGCTTTCCTTGTCCTTGTGAATTAAAAGCACATTTGATCCAAGTTAACTTTAACAAAAAGGATAGCTATAGGGATCAACTTGTCCTAGTAAATTTGGTGAGCATAACATAAGGATCCATGCAATCGTTTTTGCAGGGAAAGGGCGTAGACATGCCAAGTAGAGCATCACAGACAAGTAAGTATTCTACGCAAAACCTTTTCCAACATATAGTTAATTCAAGCCTTAGTTGCAGGAAACTCCTAATATGGTGACGTTTCTATCTCGGAAACTCGCTTTTGTAATCCCAAGTTAGGAGCTCCATGGGATCTCGTTCCAAGCTAAGAAGGAAACTCGATCCTGCTAGCTGGATAGAGATGCATGGAACAAGTGATAGAATATATGAAAATCAAGCTCTTTTCAACTCAATTCCTTATTTCTCTTTTCCTTCAAGTCCTTAAAGTCTCCTTGTCTGTTGTTGTTGTCTATGTAAACTATACTAAACAAATGATAATACTCTTTACGCATTTATTTATTCAAGCCGCTCCCAACCTCAGATTCTTCTTGGTGCTTATGCTTCCCCGCCCCCGTGCCCGCTCCCGCCCCGCTTTGTGCAACTAAGATTCAAGCAAATCCAAAGAACTAAAGATGAGATAAATTCGTACACATTCGTCATTCATCAGACTTCAAAACCAGTAGACTTGAGAATGTCCATGAGTTCACATGTTAGCGAAATTGAACCTTATACATTCTTTACACTGAAGTTTTAGCGGACACTGATAATAGACACATGTAATTTAGAAATAGAGATGCCCTCTGATTTCTCTCGTGCAAAAGGAAGATTAAGCAAAACATGGAGCTAGCTCATCCTGATCCAATCCAATGAAATCTCTTAAAATCGTTGAGTATAATAGATGCTGAAAAGATGCTAAATACAATTACACCTGGCAGACAAGTAAAAGCAAACTCTGGATGGGCTTTGAAAGGTTGTATGAGCACAACGTGAAACAATGTACACTGTTTAAATAAACCACTTTGAATCAGGCTTAAGGAAGCCAATTTAGATGAACAATGACCCATATAATCAAACTGCACCCATTCTAAATCTTCCTATGTTTTCGGATTAGTTGCAATTAGCAAAACTTTTGATCCCAAGTGACTACATGATTCTTTTCCCATCCCTTTTCTTATTAGCATAGAAGAAACATCTGTCTGTAGGAGCTTTTGTACATAAAACCATCTTCTAATACTATAAATCATAAGAAAGGGTATCAGACTTAAATGGCTTGCAATTTAAATTCTTGTGAAAGGGAATCTTATAGATGCATGGGGCGGAGCTGATGTAAGAAATCACTTTACAAAGCACATACGCAAGTAACGACATGAGTTATTTAGCCCATACTTTGAGAAATCCCGTAGCCTAAACCCATTACTTCTCTCCGGTGTAAGTGACAGTAACATGCTAGAAGCTAAAGATATCGAGATATGCAGTGGAATGCTTGCAACCCCAGAACATAACTCCACCATGAACTAAGAAATGTCCGACTTTGCAAAATGCTAATCCCTTGCCAAACTTGCAACTTCATCCAAATTGAAACCAGACATCCTTACAGCGGACAAATACCCAGAACCCGTTTCCCATTTTCAACATATTTATAACTCAATTTGTTTTGCTTGTATCTGTCATTTCCATAAGTCCATGGGAGGAAAAAGAACTCAAGCAAAATCTGAGTACAAGCTAGAATGAAGAAAATGCAGCTCTTAACTTGACTGTTAAAACTGAGATAATTGGACCCCGTGTCAGTGCGCGTCCAGACAGTAAGATCGGGTAGAAGATCGGGAGTAAGAGTATTACCTTGTTAGGGGTTATTGAGTGAATAGCAAAGAGTATGAGTCAATATTTAGTAATCAATTCACCAATGTTACGGGGTCAGGGTCGTGCAATTTTAGAATGGAGAAGGGAGGTCTTTGTAATTTGAGCAAACCAAAAGGAAAATTGGTGTTGTTAAACCATTTAAAATACTGACAAATGATCCATAATTAGAGGCCACTTTGAAATTTATCAAAATTTTCACCTCATACGCACTTTTCCTGTTAGTAATTACAGTTTTAATATTAAAAAACTAGAAATTTAGCCCTAATTACAAATTCACTACGGCATAAGCAGATACCACCTATCCCACAAACTTGTTTCAATATGTTACAGATGTAAAGGTACCTAACCTGAAAGAAGCAAAAGATAAACTTCAGGTAGGACAAAGCACCATCTCAACAGTTCCTTCTTGATACACCACTTTGCTTCGGGATCTCCTGCAAATGCACCATACGAGATAATTCATACCGGGCATTAATTAATTTCACCATGCACAAATAGGATGTCATTATCCGTAAACATGCTCATTGAGATGTCAAAGGGAAGTAATCAAAAAATGCATAGAAGTATCATATTCTGCAAACTATGGCATTTATTGTGCCTTTATTAAAAGATTTGCATTTTGAATTACGGAACTTCATACTGAACTAGTCAAACTCATCCTATCTGCACAGCACGTTGCATGTCTCAAAGAAAATATAAAATCAAGCTCTTTGCCAAGGAACAAGAGTGTAAGTACATATCGACACATTAAGTATATATTTACAATAGCCCTCAATAGAATACATGATCCAACAACTCCATTGTTGAAGCCCCGTCATTTCACAAAAAGGACTAGACCTTCTCTACATTGCTCCGAGAGAAACCACAAAACCTCAATTTACATGATATCAAACCCTTCATGAAACAATGTCATCACCCATAGGTGCTACCTAAATAGTTACTGTCAAATAATGAAACTTAATAGTAGTTGAAATCTGAACATTTTATGCAAACCCGAGGTATGGTAACCAAAACGTGCAGGCTGACCATTAAGGCACACGGTGGCCCATTATTTGTCCTGTAAAAAGATTTGAAATTCATAATTCCCTCTAGATGTGAGATCTTAGCATTGAGGAATCTAGTTGGGGTCCCAAATTGTCACCAGTCAACCTTTCAAAGCAATACCCTAACGATATTATAAATCTTCTCATCATACAATTCACATTATTCAGAACATTGCATGTCCTCAAAGTTGGATCAAAAGTCATTTTTAGAAAGGCCCCAGGAAGGGACCATAAGGATAGATAGTAACGGCAAGCTTATCCTCGCCTTCCCTGATTAGTTAGGATATTTTATTCACAGCTTGAATTAAAATTTATGTCTTGAAGGTTTGCCTTTCTTCTGTTACGTCTTCTCGAAGGATAAGTCCTTCTGTTATGGGTGCAAGGCCGGAGAGTAGAGATGTTGCATCCATTACTTAATTATAAATCAGAATGCTGGCTATTGTGTGGACTATTGAACTTGAAAGGAATTTAGTATTTCCACAAAATGTATGATAGAATTGCTGGGCCCATGCTTTAAAAGGTTAAGCTTTTAGGGTAATCGGGTACTTAACATGGTTGCAGAGATTTCTTTAGGCAAGGTCTTGGCCCCCCATTGTCATAGTGCAATTTGCGCTCCTGTTTATTTGGGCACTAGGTGGTGGTGCATCTTGATTTGTTCAATGTGAATTGTCTCTCCACGTGGGGGCTTGCATGTCAGGGGGAGCGTTAAGCATTATAATCTTGTTGGACACATTCTCTTACAGCTTAAGTGTTTAGAGCAACTGGGTGCTTAACAGTCGGCAAGGTTCTAACTTCACCATCCTCATTAGTTACTATCCTTCAACCTTATAGGGAGCCTAAAGGAAGCAGGTAAATGATTCTGAAAGACTAGAACGTTGTGTCCACGACCTTGAGGATAACTCCACCTATGGGCTACTGGAAACCTGAGCAAGGTTCAAATACACAGAAGATGCAACAGGAGAGTTCTTGTCTGTTTCTCAAGATCTGATGCCTCAGTTTGTTCAGTGAAGACTGAGAACTTAACTCTCTTGCCGAGGGAGGCCATGTCTATAGCTAATTGAAATTGTTTGACTAAGAGTGGCAAAAATGAAGTAGAAGGTTCTCAACTATGGTCATCATGTGAAGTGCTACCACGGTTACATGTAAAAGATCAAATAGACCTATCAACTTGCAAGAATTGAAACTAAGAAATTAGTTGGTCAACAGAAAGAAAAACCTTTCTTCCTCCTACATATAGTTAAAATTTGGTACATTTTTAACTTAGGAAGAGCAGCCCCACACAATGTCAACCAAAGAACAAAATATAACATGAAAATGAGAGCATGATCATACCAATTTATGGAGGTAACTCCCACAATTCACAAAGTTGCCATATGATCGCCAGAAATTGAATTACACAAGATGGGAGCTTCCACAAAAGCAAGCTCCCAGAGCAGTAACATCAGGAGGTCCAGAATCATGCAAAAATAAAGAACTGGCGTGCCACAGGTAGTTCCTGGCAAAGGATGATATCATGCACACTGCATCTTCTTATATCTCAAAACATTTCTGAACAGGCTCCAGGCTCAATTTACGTTTTATGAAGATCAATTTGAGTTCCTTGAATCTGGCAGTGATGGTGGTGTAAAAATCAATGCCCTGAAAAAATTAATCAATTTCAATAGTGGTCTGAGAAGTGGATGAAAGTGTCCTCTTAGACGCTCGCAAGAGGCCCTAAACCTCCTAAGAGCTCTTGGGTCTCCACTGACGTCCTCCTTGTGCTTCCACTTCACCACTTGAATAAAGTGGTTTACCATTGAGCTGTCCTTTCCTCCAAGGTGAGTATCACCACTAGTCTCTTTCACTCGAGATTACCTCTTTAAAGGTGAGTCGAGAACCATCAACAAACACCGCCACCCAATTAAGGATGAGGACATGCTTTCACCAACACTAGTTAGCCCCTTGTCAATCCATAAAAGAAAGCTGGAAGCAATAGGCATTGGCTTTCTCACGCATCACACCGGAGTACAAGCAATAGCTCCAGTATCCTTGTGAAACAACGGCTGCGGTCATCTGCTGTCAATAAAAGCAGAAGAATTAGACACTTAAACATTCTGGTTGGATTATCTACACTATATAAGAGGAATACCCATTTTTCTGTAACACCTATTTTGCTGTTACACGACAACCTATCTAAAATGATGACATTGTCATTCTAAAAAAAGTTTTAAAGAAAGACACAAGATAAAATATTTAAATAGTAATAACTACATATAAGGACATATTTGGCCTCCACAATTTCATATTCATTTTACCGAGTGTGACAATAAACACTTATATTGTGATGCTTGATAATTTATAACAAAACTTATTTCATTAATATTATTTTTTAACACACATCGCTTGTGTCACGGTGACTCGTATAAATAAAGAAGATTAGCTCATCTAGAGTCATATTGTAGAGAGTGAAACACCAATCCTTTGACCTACCCATTTCTTTGGTGCTTGCCACAACTTAATGCAGAAACATCCTAGAACAAGTTTAACACAGCGACATAAACACAAACACGTACACTTAGGATTTCTGTATTTTGAGGTTATATGTCCTCCATGCAGATGTAACATTTCATTTTCAACCAAGCATCATAGTCATAGAAAGTTATAGAAAAGCTTCAACTCTTTGACACAGATCATAAGGACAGCCATACGGATTTTTGTCATTAATAGGTTAGTCAGTCGAATAGGTGTCCATTAGAAAATTCAACATATTTGTGACAAAATAACAGGAAGGATGAGATGTTGAAGGTGATAGTGTACATATTTTGGATATAGCTCACCTGCTTCAGAAGTAGTTAATGATGAAACTGCACTTTCTTGGCTTTTAGAATGCCATGCTGTAATGCCAGCATTGTACGTGTATCCGGCTCTATCCCTTTTAGTGACATCTCATTGACAAGTGTTACAGCCCTATCTACATCTCCCCGACTACAATAGCCGCATACAAGAGCTGTATATGTTACGGTATCTGGTTCAAGACCTAGCTCAATCATTTCATCAAGGAGGCCAATAGCGTCTTGAATATTGTCTGACTTACATCGGCTGTCAATCAAAGCAGTATAGCATATAACATCAGGCACTAACTTCATTTTCTTCATTTCGCTCCAAAGACTGAAAGGATGCTGTATCTCTCCCTTACTGCCCCACGCATGTATATCCAACTTAGCCCTTTTCAATCTACTTTTGGCATGACCGTCAATTAAAACTGTGTAAGTGATGACATCAGGTTCAATACCCCTCTCCTTCATATCATTGAAAAGATCACATGCACGCTGCAAGCTATTTACCCTGCAATAACCATTCAGCATCATCGTGTAGGTAATGACGTCAGGAACTAACCCTCTCCAAGCCATGGTATCAAACACCCACTGAGCCTTTCTCATATCTCCAGCTTGACATAACAAAGCTATGAGTTTACTGTACATTATAGTACAAGGACCATCCTCTGAAGCCAACATTGTCTTGAATATTAGAAGAGCTTTGTCCCTTTCACCTTCCATACAAAGACCACTGAAAAGTCTCAAACAAGAACTCCTCCTCAGCGAAACTCCTTGCTCGGATAAGCTCAGAAAAATCTGACAAGCCTCTTCTGTATGATTTGCTTCGCAATACCCATTGATCATAGCAGCATAATTATCTGGGCTCTTATCCTCTAAACGACTAAAGAACAGTTCAGCTTGCTCAATATTTCCTGCAATACATAAGCCTTTGATGATCACATTATGTGTGACAGTGCTAGGTTCCAAACCCTGTGACTTCATATAATCCAAAAGGTTAAGTGCCTCTTGTGCAAGACCATTTCTTGAAAAACCACCAGCAAGCACATTGTAGGTAATGATATCAGGTTTTAAGCCCTGCTCCTTCATATCCTTAAACAGATTTACTGCTTCCAAAACTTTTCCGTGGAGACAGTAACCATTAATCAGAGTCGTGTAGTGTACAGCATCTGGGAGCATCTTCTTACCCTTCATCTCATCAAGCATCCTCATGGCTTCCTCTAATTTCCCCAGTTTGCATAAAGCATCAATGACAACATTGAATGAAACCTCATCAAGGAAAATGCCCAGATCCCTAAAGTTCTTGAACTGGTCAACAGCCTCAGAAGCCATTTCCATCTGGCACAAGCATTGCAGAATTGAGCTGACAATCATACAGTTGGATTTGATACCCTTTGATGCCATGTCATTATGGATAGCCAAAGCCTTGAGAATATTCCCAGCCGCACAATAACCTTGAATCAAGGTAGTATAACAGTATGTATCGGCCCGACTTCTTCCATGTCAACTAGGATGCCCTCCGCTTTCTCTAACATCCTGTCATTGACAAAACCACGAATTACAGCAGAGTAAGAAAACACGCTAATAGGTACCTTTGCTGCCCTCCACTGGCATAGTAACTCATATCCCAAATCGGCCCTTCCATGCAAGCAAAGCCCTTCAACATACGTACTGTAGGTAAAACCATCAGGGGTAACTCCTGCCTCCTCCATTTCACAAAGCACATCAACCGCTTCCTCCAAATTACCCTGTCTACAAAGCACCTTAACCACAATAGCATAAGTGTACACGTTTGGGTTCAATCCGAGCCTCTTCAACTGCTTATAAATAGCCACAGACATCTCCGACTTCCCGCTCTCAATTGCCCGGTTCATAAGAAAATTGCAAGTGAATATATGCGGCACAAAACCCCGCCTCTTGGTCTGAAACAGAGTGTCGATAGCCTGGTCAAACATTCCATTGCTAGCATATACCTTAATCAATGCATCCAACGCTCGAGTGAGGGAATGCAAGCCCCCGGATTTAAGCCCTTCCGCAAGTCGATCGAACAAATCCGAAATGTCAAAACCCAACTCCCGCTCTTTCGCATTTATGACCTCCAATAAAACGGAATCCAGACGCCTATCCATGCCAAATTGACATAATATCCTAATGAAGGCCATATAGGTGGAAACATCGTGTCGGAATCCTTGTTCCTTTAACTGGGTAAACAAGGAAATGGCAACAGTGGGTTCTCTTCTCAACTTGTTCAACAGTTCACAGACTTTATACGTGTCTACTTCCAAAAGCCTGTTAGTATTGTTGTGGGTATGTACAGAGTCTTCATCAGAGCTCGAGTCCGACAAGCAGGGAAGTGCAGAAACCGAGTTGAATCGGTGAAGTTGACTGCTTTTAACCAAATTACGGTAAGAAACTGACCTGATAGTGGAAACCCGCATATCATATGGAAATACACACGTCGTCGCTCCGGCTCCGGCTCCGGTGTGCTGTCATCTCTCTAAAAGCCTCAGTCAAACACAAACCTAACTCTGCTCGCGGCTCTTCTGCTACCGTGCCTGGAAAACAGGACTACTCAAATTTATTAAAACCCCCCTTGGTTTGTGAGTATTACACTCGAAATTGCAGTCCACCCGAAGTAAAAAAAGTTAGGAAAGACAGCCGCCATGGTGGTTGTTGTTGCTAAAAACATGCTCCGCGTAAAGTGCGGAACTCGAATCTGGACCGATGACCTGCAAGACAGAAAACGAGTGACCGCCGGGTGGGGTTTCCGGCGGAGAACTCTCCGATGCTTAAGTCAAAGCGCAGTTACAGAATAGTAATTCTGAAAAAGTATGAATTGTGTCGT
Organism: Escallonia herrerae; assembly: GCA_033070095.1. Taxonomy (NCBI): domain Eukaryota; kingdom Viridiplantae; phylum Streptophyta; class Magnoliopsida; order Escalloniales; family Escalloniaceae; genus Escallonia; species Escallonia herrerae. The sequence continues at coordinate 247,674 of JAVXUP010000359.1, forward strand.
TGTCTCATACCTGGAAGGGTAGACCCCTTTATATAGCTGTAAGAGAAGACTCCTAGTAGGACTGAGCCGTGGGCCAGATGTGTTAGGATCGCGTTAGGAACCTCGAGGATCACGTCACAATCCCAAATAAGATAATCATTGATCTCCCAGTTTGATTGGGATTGCCGGGTATTCCCCAATTATTGAAAGTTATATTTAAGTTATATTATAAGCCCCCCACTTCCTTAGCTAAAATATTTGGCTGAGGTAGGTTATACCTGGTGTCTCGAGACATGCGTCAGATTTGTAAGTGATTCTCATCCACTTATAGGGGTAACAATATTTCTCTCTTCCATGTGCTCCGACCTAAGCCTTAGAACTTTGCCCAAGTAGGGCGCTAGAACCCTAGCTATCGAGAGCTAAGTTTCATAATGTCGTCTAAGTAGGCTATTCGGAATCATCTTTAGAAAGACGAATCATGGGATCTCGAGATCCTTTAGGGGTTGTGCCCCATGGTAGCCTCTCTCAGGAGAGGACACAAAGTTGTGCATGCAAGTTGTTGCATGTGTTAAGTGTTTGAATGTCCCCTCGAGGGGTCACCTCTCATTTGGAAGGTGTTCATTTTGTGCAAGTGTGTGTTCTTGAGCTCGAGCCGACCACATCATGGTTGCGTTTTGCTTTGTCGCGAACTCTTATCATCAGCTAAGAGTTGGCAAAGAAGCCTTGCACTCACGCTTGGCTAGGTTTTGAATTGACAAAGAATGGTGGGGGGATGAAGTCCCATAGTCCTTTGCCATTTCACGGGTTAGAACTGTAGCTAAACCATTCGGATAGAGCTCGAGCTCTATCCTATCACCCTCGGGGATGTTCGTCCCTCGAGGGACTGATGGAGCGCGGAGCTCATGCAAATACCCTCGGGGGTTTGACGGAACTTAAGAGTTCTCGTCTTACAGGCCCTGGGGGGGGGGGGGGATGGAGCAGGAGCTCATGCAATTATCCTCGAGGGTTCGACGGAATTTAAGAGTTCTCGTTTTACACGCCCTCAGGGGTTTAACGAAACTTAGAGTTCTTGTCGTACACGCCCTCGAGGGTTTAACTGGACTTTAGAGTCCTCGTTGTACGCGCCTTTGGGGGTTTGACAGAACTTTAGAGTTCTCATTGTACGCTCCCTTGGGGGTTTGACGGAACTTAGAATTCTAGTCGTTTGTGCCCTCGGGGGTTTCTCGTCCTTGTTGCAGCGGTGCCAAATAAGAAGGCGCGGGTCATGGAGCCCATAATAGGGTCGCTGTGGCGAACCTCCCTGTCTGATAAGACACAAGGCATTAAGCCTGTATAAGAATGATCTCATGAAATATAAAGTCCCCCGGCCTTTCAGAAGGCGTGAATATATAAAGACGGCTTTTCAGCCTACATGTAGGGCCCGGTCACAAGAAGACCTGTGGGAGCAATATAGAAGACCATAATCCGTTTGATAGATTGGACGAGCATAGAAAGCTTGAGGGCGCGTAGTCTGTCCGAGCAAGATGCCACTGATGATCAGTAGGAGTAGCTGTCGCAGTTCATCAATATACTGAGAAACAACTAGATTTAGTTTGCTAGTCGCATGAGCTTGAGCTTATAGTTGTACCGGCATATTAGTGATGCTTCTTAGCAGAGGCTGACGATATGCTCTGATTCACTGATCGAGGTCACTGTGTGACCAAACATCACAAGATAATAAGAAATGCCGAGTCGGCAAGATGCTGCAGCAGAAAATCCTAAACGCGACTTCAAGTCACAGGATGCTGTGAATTTTTCCTTGCTTATAAAGTGGTTTATACGTCACCGTTGATGTTCACAGGCATAGTTTAAACCTTGCAAGAAATAAAAATACGTGACTGAAAAGACAGCCTTTGAAGCAATAAAGCATATAAAAATGTAACTATGTTTTTAACACATAATTAATAGCGATGTTCAGACACCATGACCCCATTAGGGATCTGCTGGTTAAGCGACTAATGTGCTGCACTGCGTGTCACAAGTGAGCTTAAAAAGTCATAGCAGTCGGTAAGACCCGACATGAGACGTGCTTGCGTCAATTGACACAATTGCATAATGCTAGCCCAAAAAAGAACGTAGGTCTAACTGACATAGAAGTGCACAAAGAGTAGCGTTTGGAAGGCTTGCTAGCGCCCAAAATTGTAATCGCTTAATTTTTAATGACACACCGTGCATATAAAATGTGCACGGCTTTAAAAAAAAGAAAGAGTAATGCACATGTTAAATAGTTGAGACCCTTAAATTGGTCTTTTTCTTTAAAAGCTTAATGCTTTAGAAAGCATGTGGCCTAAGCCAAATAAATAAGACCATATGGGTCTTAAGCATAAATATGCACTTTCAGGGGGTCAAAGCATTAAATACTTTAAAAGGAAGGAGTGATGTCACCTGGTCTTGCTCCATTCCTCTCTGAAGACCGAAGAGCCTTGGTCGGCGCAACGCCGCACGAGAGCATCCATCACCGGACAATAGGGACGAAGGCGGCGTAACAGTGGTGCAGCGGTGGGGCACTAGCGGCGTTTCTAGCCGTGGTTTTAGCCAGCGATCTTGACGGAGTGGTGTCGTCGCTTTTGGTCGCAATGGACGGAGCTGTCCCCTTGCCACGGTAGCATAGATCTGAGGGGAAGGAGGAGCCGGTGGCGAGTTGTTGTAGATCTGGAGCAATGATGGCCGCGGTGGCGCGGATTTAGACCGGAGGGCGGCACCTCCTATTAGCCAACAAGACCATCTGGCTCGATGTTCGGGATCTCAAATGCTACCACAACCGACAAGATTGTAGATCTCGCCGGCGAGGAAGGCGTCGAGCTAGCGGCAGACATAATCTGCAAAGAATGGTGGCACCGACTGGTTCCTCGGTGATGACGCCAACTAATGGTGGTGTTGTAACACCCCGATACTTTTTCGGATCTAATTATAAATTTTTATCGGCGAATATATTTTAGCGACGAAATTTTAGTTAGCATCGATATTTTTTTTAAGAAACTTTTAGCGAGAATTTTTTTTTTACTTAACGTCAATGTTTTTCTTAACGACTCTTAGCGGCGACATTTTAGCATCGCTTTGCTTTTAGAGACGATTAGTGTAGCGAGGTTATTAAACAAACCCGCTAAAATTTTTCTAACACAACTATAACAAATAAGTTAATTTGGACCTATTTATAATAAGAGATTGTAGCGGGTACGATTTAAAATGATTTAACAAAATTGAAGGGAGGTTTTGGTAAATGCCCATTTTAGGGTTTGTATATATACCCATATACTTCTGAGAGGCAGCCGACCCTGAGGTTTACATCCAAAATTTCTGAGAAACGGCTGAGAGATAGAAGGGTACGGAGAGGAAGAAAAGGGGGGGCTTGAAGCGGCAGATTTTTTCGGCGATCAGGTTGCTTTTCCAGTAAGTTTTTCTAACCCTTTTCTCTTTAAAAATCATTCACGGATTTATGGGTTTTTAGAGGCTGTGTGAAGGGGGGACATCTGCCGAGTGATAAGTGTATGTGCTTAGCGATGCCGTGGTTGTAATGGGGTGCGTTTATAGGACGAAGGGGTGGATTCAAGCAAGTCACAGCCATGGTGGCTGTGACGGGGCAGCAGTGTATATTCGGTTGAGGGACTGCGGGTTAGAGAGAGAGAGAGAGTGGAACAACCATGGGTGTGCGCAAGAGTCTGTGTGTTCGTGCGAAGCAATTTTCCGTGCGTAGATGGGTATGAATGTGCGGAGCTGCGTTAGTGAGAATGTGTGTTATGTATGAATGAATGGTGTGTTTTGAAGTGAGTGTGGCTACGTGTATATATATATATATATATATATATATATATATATATATATATATATATATATATATATATATATATATATATATATATATACATATCAGTGTATATGTGTGCGTGAATATGTGGAAGAGTTGGAAAAAGAAAAGAGAGGGAAGCAAGACCCACTGCCATGAGGCAGTGGGTGTGAAAGGAGAAAGTTATACAGTTTTTCTTTGAGTGTATGTGTGTCTTTGTGCTCAAATGTGAGAGGTGCAAGGGAGTGGTTTGTTTGGCGTACAAGCAACCATGGCTGCTGTGAGAAGGTGAGGGCGAGGGGGTTGCTGCGTTGTGCATGAAAAAGGGCTATTGCTGTGTTATTTTCGTGTGGGAGTATGGAGAGTTTTTGGGGTACATGCCGAAGGGAATGCGGGGCTGCCGTAATGGCAGCGGTAGTGATGTTTTTGTGGTGCCGTTGTGTGCATGTAGAGGTGTAAAATGGGGAAGATAAAGGTCTGCCATGGATGGGTAAATGCATGTTTGAGTGAATCCAAGATAGAGAGGAAGAGAGGGCACTGTTGAGTGTATTGTTGTGCCTATTTATGTGTGGATTTGGAGTGGTTTTTTGTAGGTGAATGAAGGAGCAAAAGGGAGCTTGCATGGCTGTGTTTATAGGTGTAATGAGGTGAAAAATGGTGGGTTTCGTGGCTGTTGTACCTGTGTGTGTGTGGAGGACAGCAAGAAAAATGGTTGTGCTGTGACTAGGGATATTTGTGAATATGATGCTTTGGAAATGTAGAGTGCACACGTGAGTTGGGTAGTGCACACGTGAGTTGGGTAGTGCACGATGATCGTTAGTGCGTCAAACTTTACAATGTAATACGTTCGGCTATATTAGAATTCGTGGCAAACTTTTATAATTTTTTGAAATCGTATGTATTTTTAGTATTTTCTGCAATTTCAGATTTGGAAAATTCTTTTGAAGCCTTTAAACCCTAAAAATGTTTTGGACTTAAAATTGTGTCAAAGTGACCACTGATTTTTAAATTTTGTCCAAATAAGGTCATTCCGTTCAATAGAGCTTACCGGTGTTCTGTTAACTCCCTTTAGTGAGGGGTAACCACGTCAATTTGCTTATTATCTTCCCCTCTTCTTCTCTTCTTTCCCTCCATTCTTCTTTCCCTCCATAATTCTTTCCCGCCCAGCATCGCATCTCCTTTTCCCTCCTCTTCTTCCACATCACAAGACATTCTACTTCTTCTTCCACAGCAAACAAAAAGAAAAAAAAACCCAATCTACTCCTCCTTCCATGGGTTGCTACTGTCGAAAGAGTCTAATAATTAAGACATCATGGACCCCAAAAAATCCAGGAAGAAGATTCATGGCTTGCGGAGCTGAAAATGAAGATCCATGTGAGTATTTCTTTTGGATTGATCCACCCATGTGTGAAAGGGCTGTGCAAGTCATACCTGGACTGCTACGAAGGATCAATGGAAATGCTGAGGAGGTTTTGAAGGCTTATGGTGCAAATTGAAGGGAAACATGAGCAATTGGTGACATATGAGAAGAAATTGAGAAGCTATCAATGAAAGGAAAAGATATTGTGGTTTGTCTTGTTGTGCTGATGAGTGTTCTTTGTAATGAACTTCAAGTCAAAAAGAACCGCAAACAATAGTTTGCTTTTGGATATTGGAGAGTTGTGATCTAGGTAACAATTTGTTTTTAGGAACTTGTGTTCTTTGTAATGTTAGTGTTTTTAATGTAATGTAATGGAAAGGGCTGTGCATGTAATGGATGTTAGAGTGTGATCTGCTTAACAGTTTGTTTGTGCTTGATTGGGATGTAATGGAAAAAAATGTAATGGAAGCAGCTGTAATGGAAAGAATATAATGGAAGCAGCTGTAATGTATGAATATTGTTGACTATAATTGCTTCTGTTTCAAAATGGCATTTGTCAATGCTTCTTTACCAACATAACATCAATATTATTCTAAGGACAAATCTGCCTACCTACAGCTATAAAACAAAAGGCTGTAGAATACTATGTCCATAAAAGCTATAAGTTATCCACAGACTCCATCTATCCCAACATGCTTCCTAAATCAAAAAGCTACAGCTAAAGCAAAAGGCTGTTTGTATCAACATAATGTTCACAAGAGCCATCCACAAAAGGCTTTAGTCTTCCCATGTACACAAGTTATCTCCTAACTGATTGTCTTGTTGTAGGTCTTGCTCCTTGGCTTGAAGTTGTTGTACTTGCACCTCCTGTTGCACATTGTTGGCCAGAAGTTGCATTGTTTCTCCTCACCTGTAAATCATAAAATAACTAATGAATAAGTAATTCACATACAAAATGTAGATGGCTAATAAGAAATAGGTTCAAACTCACTGGATATTTCTTCCTTCCAGCTTCAGGTTGTAGCCAACCTTTGGGGTTTGGATCTGTCACTTTCTTCTTCTTAGGCTGCATTCTCTTTTCACTGCCTTGTGTAGTGAATCCTGCCTTCCCAGTGTTATGACCACCTGTAGCTGTCACCTTCCCCATGACCTTGCCCTGACCTCGATTCCCCTTCTTAGGTTCTCTTGTCTTTGGTTAACACCCTTGCCCCCTGCAACCCCTACTGTTGTGCCCAGCATTGCCACATTTGTTATAGGTGATAATTGTTCCCTTTCTTCCTAATTTTCCAGCCCCATCAGGTAGACCCCTCTTAGACTGTGTGACCTCATCCCAATCCTTCCTTCTTAGCTTCTTAGGCCTACCAGGTTGCTTATGATATATAGGTGGAAGAATGGTCCCTTTGTTTGTTGGTTCCCAAAGGTTGGGACCACTAAGGAGGGGGTTCACTAAGTAGTCATAGACTTTCTTAAAAGTCTCAACCCTAAAACACTCATCAACTTACTGCTCAGGTTCACCCCAATTCCTTCCATTAGCCATGTCATTGTAAATGGCTGAAATTGCATGTGCACATGGAATTCCACATAAATCCCATTTTCCGCAGCTACAAGTCTTGTTGTGCAAGTCAACCACATAACCTTCCCCACTTGCAGCCCTCACACTATATGGACTGCCACCATTCCAAGCACAATTATAATGGCAGGACTTCAACTTCAACTTCTCTAACTTAGCCTGAATCTTGGGACACAACAAACCATCCCACTTGTCCATCTATTTTCTCTTCTTCACAATCCTTTGCATTACTTGATTTCTAATGTTCTCAAGGCATGTAATTATAGGTTATCCCTAGCATTGACAATGGCCCCATTAAACACCTCACAGTAGTTATTTAGCAATAGATCACACCTGGTCTTCAGTGAGAAGTGAGATCTAGACCAATAAGAGGGTGGGATCTTAGCTAAGTATTCATAAGCACCTACATAGTCTTCTTTTATCTGTTGCATGCATCTGCCAAAGTATATGGCATTGGGAGCCTTTGCAGCATTCCACATGGCATTCTTAAGATCTAAACTCCTAAACTGCTTCTTAAAATTTTTGTACATGTGCATGACACAATACCTCTGTTCACACAGAGGTAGAACTGTTTCTAGTGCTGACAGCAAACCCTAAAAAAATGATTAAATAAAGTAAACAAGTTAGTGGAAAATATTAAATAGCAAATAAGTTGAGAAAGATAGTTAATGGTTGATTATTACCTATTGTTGGTTTGAAATGAAAGTCCATTCACTTTGGTCCTCAATCTGTAAGTCTTCTTTTAAATGGTTGATGAACCATTCCCAAGAGAGCATGTTTTCTGCCTCAACCACTGCCCATGCAAAGGGGTACATGCCATGATCAGGGTCAATACCCACTGCTGTCAACAGTTGTCCTGGGAAAGGACCTTTTAAAAAGCACCCATCAAGCCCCACAATTTTCTTACACCCTATCTTGAACCCATTCTTCAGAGGGCCCAAACACATGTACAACATTAAAAACCTAGGGAATTCTTCTCCAACTATTGGCTCACACAGCTTCATAAGTGCAGTGGTCCTTGGATTGCACTTGGTCACCTCATTATAATAGTCCCATAAACCCTTAAATTGCTCTCTATAATTGCCATCAATCATTTCTGCTGCCTCCTTTTTGCTCTGTAAGCTTTACTTCTAGTAACACCAGCTTCCAAATCTGTCCTAGTAGTTTCTTTTATTGACTCAAGTGGCCATGTGGGGTTAGATCTGAACTTCTCCAAGTATTTTTAAGATATCCAATTAGCTTTGATACGTTGGTTATAATATACCTGTGGGCAAATGTGCTCTTTATGATATGTCTTAGCAATTAAGCTATCTTTCTCAGCAAGCTTGGAAGCATATAAAACCCAATCACACTGTGGACTCCCATAACACTTTGCTCTAACCCTTTCTTTTTCATTTGTGTACAATTTTATGTTTCTTCTAGTCAGGATTGCATGTTCTCTGATAGCTTGCTTCAAGACACCTGCATTAGCAAACAACTGACCTACACTAAATTTGGGCCTGCTCATGTCTACTTCAGGGTTAAACTGAACATAACTCCTCTTATCTTTGTCAACTTCATCCTCAGACATACTTGTCAAACTCCTTAGTTCATCAGAGTCATCATAATCTGATGTCCTTTCTTGTTCCTCAGATTGTAGTACTGCTTGATCCCTGATGGCCATGTCATTCCAATCTTCACCTACATCTACATTTGCATGGTAAAGATCTATATCTTCCTCAATCTCATACTCACTATCATATAAATCATTAGGAGGGCAGTACTGTGAGTCATCTGAGTCACTATCATGCTCACTCTCATTCCCATGCCCACTCTCAATCTGATCAGTGTTCACATGCTCACTCTCATTCCCATGCCCACTCCCAATCTGATCAGTGTTCACATGTTCACATGCTCACTTCTCATTCCCATGCCCACTCCCAATCTGATCAGTGTTCACATGCTTACTCTCATTCCCATGCCCACTTTCATTATGATCAGTGTTTACATGCTCATGCTCTGAGTTGCTGTTAACAGTGTGTAACTCTTGCTCATTGGGATGTTCAGTTTCACATGGAGGAAGAAGAAGCTGGGTAAACTTATTGTTCTCATAGTATGATGCATCCAGGTCATCTTGAGTACCTAATGGATGTTCATCACCTAAATCAATCTCCTCAATTACAATTGATGAACTAGTTACAGTTGGAGATACAAAATACTCCTCCACTGATGCACTTCCATGCTCAACATAGATTTCTACAACATTATCCTTTTTCTCAGTTATAACTCTTATTATTCCCTGATATCATCATCACCCCCTAGACCCCTCAACCCATTGTCAAGGCTCATCCCAGGAACCCTGTAATAATAAAACATCAACTCATGCCCATAACCGAACTCCTTTAACATTTCATCAACTTCATGCATTGACATCTTATCACACTCACAGTAATCGAAATAATTAACAAGGCCATCAATGTAGTGCCTCTTTGGCATGTAAACAAACTCTCCACCACAATGCAACTCAATTGTAAAGAAGTCTACTGACGTTCCTGTTTATAAGATATTTACTAATTAATACTCCAATTTCACGTTATAAAGTGCATATTACAGTAATTTCGAACAGCAAATTGCTATTACCAAGCCCATAAACAAATAAGAAAAAAATTGAATTTAATTAACATAACAGCATGCATGCATTCTATATAAGGATTACTTCGTGAATATGTGTAAACCACATTATTTGTGAATCTGTATAAACAATATTATTTGGGAATCTGTGTAAACAACATTATTTCATGGATCATGATTGTGTGGGTGGCTACATCAGGATTCGTGTCAATTTAAAAAAATATCACTAAATCTAAAGAATGTATAGAAAAACTTACCGTAAAGATCGTGTGTTTCAAGATGAGTACCCTCTTCTCTAAGAACCTACGCCATTGCAATCTTTTATCTCCGTGGACTTTACTTGATTCGAGTAAAGGAAACAACGATCTCCCTCTGAAAATCAAAGAAGATGGAAGGACAGAGAAAGAGGAGACGATGTGTGTCTCTGAAGAAATGAAGAACAGGTAGAGTGACGAATTTTACTTGATTCGAGTAAAGGAATAACGATCTCCCTCTGAAAATCAAAGAAGATGGAAGGACAGAGAAAGAGGAGACGATATGTGTCTCTAAAGAAACGAAGGACAGGTAGAGTGACGACTTTACCCTTCAAATTTGAAACTTAACGGATTTGTTCTTGACGGAACCTAACAGATGGACTTATTTGGAAAAAAAATTTAAAAATCAGTGGTCACTTTGACACAATTTTAAGTCCAGTGGTCAAAATAAAATATGCCTAATAGTTCAATGGTCAATGGCGTAATTAACTCTAAAATATGCTTATGTGGTTTCTAGACCTTCATAATAGTAAGATATGCAAGCAATCTCCATGTCAGGTGTAAGGCGTTTTATGTATTTGGTTATTTATTGACGAATGCCATGCAGAGCCCGGGGGGGTTAGGGGGGGTTGGTTGGGAGATAACAGTGGTGGAAAGATCTTTAGGTTGGCTGAATTTTGGTTAAGGTGGGTTGAATTTCTTTGTGTACTTGTCTTTTTCCCTTTTTCTGGTGTACGTGTGTGTGTTATGCAGGAGAAGAGACCCGCGCGCGGGGATGGGGGGTGGGGGTTCGTTTTGAAGTAGGGGAACTAGCTTGCCGGATTTCGGGTCAATAGCATCAAAATGTTCGCGCTTTTGTACATGAAGAGGGTGTTGTGTTTATGGGTGATGGCACTGAACCCTAGTGCAGATTGAAGATGGTTTGAGGTAATAGTTTGGTGGTCTGTAGCGGTCGTGGTCTCTTTGGTCAAAAAGGAAGCTGGTGGTCCTGGTTTTGATTTGGTTTGATGAGGTAGAGAAAGATTAAAATATACAAGAAAGTAGAAGAATTAGAAAAAGGAAGAAGGAATGTGGTCGTTTGGTTGGGTTTGACGAGGAAGAGAAATATGAAAACTAAACAAACAATATAAAGAAAACGAAAAGGAAGAGTCTTGGTTTTGTATAAATGGCATCTAGTGTCCCACTTAAAGTGATTTGTTAGCGATGTGGATGGTAGGTCACATGAGGTACAGACTTGTCGTTCCAATAAAAAGTCTGGCATTTACGTGTCAAAATTAAACACTTGGATGAAGTGAGACTTCTGGGTAGTGTAAGGGTACTAAAGTGTATTTGACCCACGATTTAATGTCACTATTTTTTATTTTTTTTTGGTGTATTCTTTTGAACAGATCAATTGAGCTGATAATATGCTGCTCAATTCTGTCTAGTTAAAGCTTGTGTGCGAGTATGTGATGCCGGTTAGGGTTTCATTAGCTCCTGAAAGTTCGGCTTTCAAAGCTTATGGTGGATACTTGTGCATCTGAACTCGGTTCTTAATACGGATCACAAAATTTCTAACTATCGTACAAATGCAGAGAGTTAAGGGGTGGTGTTCAATATTATGTCCACTGATTAGCCATGATTCAATAAGTTGAAGGACCTTCACTGAAAAGCGAATCTGTGGCTGCACAGATAAGTTTGTGCTAGGTTTGGAAATGTTATTCATTCTGCATTGTAGTTGCTCATTTTGTTTATATCATTTTCGTAGTATTATAAATGTGCAACATAAGTGTACAACATTTTCGTGCGATTCCACATATCATTGGCAGCCACAAATTCGGGTTTTCATTTTCTAAGTACTGTATTAGTCATCTATTATGTGCTAGTAGGAGGTTCGGCGTTTTAGTATATGAAACTAGAAACAGGGGATGCTAATGCCAATTCTGCTACAAAGAGGTGCTGTCGTCGTAAGTGATGGTATTTAACCTTGCTGTGAGACCTTTTGGATTTTCTGTGTGTGTTAATAGCTGTTGAAACGATTACAACAATTATTGCGCTACCACGTAACACGTAGTGGGTTCGGAAACATACCGTATGAAGTCTCCAAATATTCCGACGTAGGATCCTTGTTGTTACGAGCCTCCAACACGCTTGATCTTTTTCGCAGGTACGAAAACGGCTACTAGAGTCGAGTTCTTCGTCCACGAACCAAATCCTAGAGCTTGGTGATTGCTCTAGAGAGAGTGCTATAGAGAGAGGGTTATTACTATTGACTTGTTATTTATTGGGATATCTCTAGCCTTTATATAGAGATACAATTAGAGACTGGCTTTACCTCCAACTCTTAGGAGATAAAGATTGTATTTATCTCAAACACTTAAGAGATAAATATCTCTAAATAACTGTATTTATCCAAACTAACAAATACACATTATCTGTTAGTGGGCGGATAATGGGTCCACTGACCCAATTTATTAACAGCTCCCACTCGCCCACACACAGGGCAAATAAATCGTACAGTCCCTCTTTATCTCTCGTCCACTCATCTCCTCATACAGGAAATGGAACGTGCGACCTACGAGAAAGGATGTCCAGTTGAGGAGTATTGTATTAAGTTATCACCAAACTAACACAATACATCACTCCAAAAAATCTCGTATGTACCCCAGATAGTTCAACTACACCAGATTAAACACTCTCAAATCCCTCATAATGAGCAGTGTTAAACCTCTCATATGTTATGTATTCATGACTCATATCGAAACGAAAATCGACAAAGTCGCCCGGGCTATGAATCACACAACATGATGTAATATTGAACTTTCTTCCCAAAGCCCTCATGTCATTCCAATTAGACCCAACCGCTTTCCTAGACATGCCCCGCGAGACCGCATCATCCATGATCCAAGGGTACATGCTAAAGTAGCGACATTGAGTATCCTCTTCATGACATAGTCTAAGGTGAAAAGGGTACCATATAGGATCAAAAATTTCGATCCAAGTGGCTCACACAGTGACGAAGCAGGGATTCATTCGTCACTCCCACTGTCGGTCTGCATTTAGCACATGCAGTATGATTTGCATGCTATGGCGTAACCCGCAAGGGCGTGTCACATAAATGTATAATAAAATACGCCATACGAATCTAAGTCTAGTCGCTGTACAAGCGCCTAACCTGAGTTTTTCAGCCCAGTCACTCTCATAGTGCCTGCCTGAAATCTCACATTCGGCTGTAAACAGGCTACATAGAGTTGTGGAGATACTCTATGATCGACCTACATTTTTAGGTCTCATCTTAGCTCCAACTAAGGCGACATGTTTGCTTTATAAGCTGTATCATCTTATTCGCCCACTTGGCGCTTAAGACAATTATGTCTCATCTTGCTCGCTATCTTAGCGCCAAGGTGAATTACCCGTGTGAGTGGGTCAATTCGAGCCTGGTGACACTCTCAATAAGGATGTATATGTAATCACAAAGATTATTCATTCATTCCATAATAAACTCAAATCAAGGAACGAAAATTTAATGTAATAAATAATGTCAAGTACATAAGATGCCATAAACATATCAAAACCTACGTAGTCCCATACTCCTAATGTGAGAAAGGAAAACATCTCTAGCAATAGGCTTGGTCAAAGGATCAGCCACCATTCTGCCAGTAGGTATATGCTTCATGGTCACCTCTCCTTGCGCAACTAAAGTTCTAATGAAGTGATAACGAAGGCCTATGTGTTTGGCCTTCCCATGATATTTGGGGTCCTTTACAAAATCTAGGGCAGCTGTATTGTCACAGTGAACAGTGACAGACTCATCTGCATGAGCTGTAACCCCTAGAGCCTGTAAGAATGACCTCAACCAAACAGCTTCCTGGACTGCTGCTGAACAAGCAACATACTCCGACTCCATCGTGGATAGGGCGATGCAAGTCTGTTTCTTGCTGCACCAAGAGATAGCTCCACCTCCTAGTATGAATGCATAACCTGAAGTGGATCTGCGCTCATCTCTATCACCGCCCCAATCAGCATCGCTGTATCCTCTCAATCTCAAGTCTCCACCATGATAACACAGGACGAGATCAGCGGTTCCACGTAAGTATCGAAGAATCCTCTTCACCGCATTCCAATGAGCGGGTCCAGGATTACTCTGATAACGACTCACCATTCCAACGGCAAAGCAGATGTCTGGACGCGTACACAACATAGCGTACATCAGACTCCCAACTGCAGCCGCGTAAGGCACTTTGGACATCCGATTCTTTTCCTCATCATTCTTTGGGCATTGGTCTGTTGTTAAAGTACACGCCTTGTCCATTGGAGTGTCTATGGGTTTTGAGTTATGCATACGGAATCGTTCAATGACCTTCTTGATATATGTCTCTTGAGACAAACCGAGAAGTCTCTTTGGACGATCACGTATGATTTTAACCCCGAGCACATAATTAGCTTCTCCCATGTCCTTCATCTCAAAAGTTGAGGACAGCCACTGCTTAGTGGCGACAATGGAACTCATGTCATTCCCAGCTAAAAGAATGTCATCCACATACAAAGAAAGGATCAGAATATTTTTCTTGGATCGTTTTACGTAAACGCAATGGTCTTGTTCAATCATTTCAAAACCTATAGAGGTAATGGCATGATGAAACCTAAAGTACCACTGCCTAGACGATTGTTTGAGACCATATATAGAACGTTTGAGCCGGCAAACTTTGCGCTCATGTCCTTTGACTTCAAAACCCTCAGGTTGAGCCATATAAATCTCTTCGTCTAGTTCTCCATTGAGAAACGCAGTCTTAACATCCATATGAAAAAGTTCTAAATCCTGCTGGGCGACAATAGCTAGGATCAGGCGAATTGAAGCAAATCTCACCACTGGGGAGAAAGTGTCTTCATAGTCCACACCCCGCAGTTGGGTATAGCCTTTCGCCACAAGACGTGCCTTATACTTGTCAATTGACCCATCTGCCTTGCGCTTGACTTTTAAAACCCACTTGTTTCCAACAGTCTTGCGCCCTGGCGGAAGGTCAACCAACTCCCAGACCTGATTCTTCTCCATTGAGCTCAACTCATCTTTCATTGCAGCCATCTTCATCAGTTGGAGTGCACATAAGAATTTCACCGTCAATCTCAAAACGACGACGTGGAACTCTTCCTCGTGCACCTCTACGCAGTTGAGAATCTTGTTGACCTGATGGTCCTGATGGTGTGCTCCCACTGTCTAGGATGCTCCCACTAGGTTGAAGATCACTTATACTATCTTCAGCGACAACAGGATGAGGAACTAATCTCCCACCTTCGCTTGGAGATGGTAAAGTGGCTTCAACTTCCTCTAACTCATAGAGGTCAAGATTCTTACTTGCGTCTCCAATGCTAGGAAAATCATTCTCTATGAAATCGACATCACGAGACTCTATTTCAGTCTTTCCACCATTTGGATGTTCACCATACATCACATAGCCTTTAGAGTTTTCAGAATACCTCAAGAAGATACTCTTTTTAGCTCTAGGCCCTAGTTTCCCATACTTATGAGAAGTACTGTGAACATAACCTGCTGAGCCCCATGGGCGCAAGTTATCCAAATTTGGCTTTTGGCCATTCCAAAGCTCATATGGGGTGGATTTGACTGATTGTGAAGGCACTCGATTAAGTATATAGGCTGCAGTCAAAAGAGCATCCCCCCAAAAAGATATTGGGAGGTTTGCTTGCGCCATCATAGACCTAACCATGTCTAACAATGTTCTATTCCTTCTTTCCGCAACACCATTTTGTTGTGGAGTATTAGGAATAGTAAGTTGCATGCGTATCCCTTTTTCCTCACAAAACTTCTTGAAGTGATCTGACAAATATTCGCGTCCTCGGTCAGTGCGAAGAGTTTTTAAATTCTTCTCTTTCTGATTCTCAACCTCAGCTACAAAGCGTTTGAAACAGTCCAAAGCTTCATAGCGGTGAGATATCAGATACACATAACCATATCGCGTATAATCGTCTATCAGTGTAAGGAAATAAGAGGCGCCATGGCGTGCCTTTACACTCATAGGTCCGCATATGTCAGAGTGAACTAGCTCAAGTGGTTGAGTTGCTCTCACAGCCTTTCCAAAAGGCTTCCTGCATGCTTTACCGGCCAAACAAGCCTCACAAGTTTGTAGATTGACTCTTGCGAGTGGGCCCAAAAGGCCTTCTCTAGCCAAACGAGTCATTCTATCTTGGCCTATGTGGCCCAGTCTTGCATGCCAGGTGGTAGAATCATTCACAATATTATCATTCACAACATAAGAATAAGAGGACTGAGAATCATTTAAATCCAATTGAAAAAGACTATCCATGCGAAAACCATGTCCGAACAAAACATCATCCAAAAAGATGTCCAACTTATTACCCTTAAAAATAAAGGAAAAACCATTGTCTAATAAAGCAGTAACTGAAAGTAGATTAAGCCGAACAGTGGGTGCATATCGCACATCCTCAAGAATCAATGTGCGCCCAGTGCGCAACTTGAGCTGGTAAGAACCAACCCCTAGCACCTCTTCGGAGCTATTGTTTCCCATGAAGATATGTTTGCTACCCGCTGGAATCCGGTGATAATCTACGAACCCCTCTCGATCACGTGCTACATGTTTTGTTGCACCTGTATCCACAAACCACACAGGTTGGGAATGAGCAACCATCACATGTGAGGAAACATATAACTGAGAGAGAGATTCTGAAAGTACCTTCTTCGGCTCAGTGCAATCACGAGCGAAGTGTCCTTTCTGTTGACAGTTGAAGCATTTAACTTTAGACAGATCCTTTTTCCCACCACGTTTTCCTCTCTTGCGTTTCTTCATTTTTCCTTCCTTTGGCGCAGAAGTGCTAGCCTCGCCTTTCTTACCTTTCTTACTTTGTCTTCCGCGCTTGCCATTTGCATTGCGCGATCCCCCTTGGGCGACATAAGCAAGGGTCTTGTCAGCATCTCGAGTCTCGTCCTCAAGGATGACATGCTGTGAAACATCAGAAAAGTTCTTGATGTTTTCACTGTGGGTCAATATCTGTTTCATATTGGCCCATGAGGCAGGAAGGGACCTTATGACAGCTCTGACTTGCTGCTCATCTGTGAGCGCATGGCCAGCATCCCTCAGCTTACCAATCATATTGGACATCATCCTTAGATGTTCACTCATGGTATGTTTAGGGTCTTTTGTGTACTCCTCAAACTTAATCACAAGGCTACGAAGCCGCGTAGTTGAGGTTCCACCAAAAGAGAACTTGAGCTGCTCCCATAAAGCTTTGCAAGTTGGAAGTTCATCATACTGCCCGATTAGATCATTTTGCAAGCTGCTCAACAAGGTGTAGCGCGCACTACGATCTTTCTGATTCCATTTCTGGTAGGCAGTGTGGTCTCTTAGGGGTTGCGCCTCAGTTGGCGCGACCATCTCCTTGGTCAAGTGCTCCTCGAGCTCTTGTTCGTTCAGCATGAATTTCATCTTTTTGTGCCAAACGTCATAATTATCTCCGTTAAGTTTCTCACCCTTAACGAGATCAGCTATGACATTCTTGGTGGCCATTATATTCACTACATTAGATTGCGCAAGGAAAAGACATTAATTATACATCCTTCTATTTATTTCAAAAAATTCAAATGAAAAACATAATCCTTCCTCACATCATGAAATCAAAAATTTGCTAAGCTCGTAATCATCTCCCATGTATGTGAGTTGGGAAAAATATTTTTCAAGTAATTTTTCGCAATAAATTTCATCATTATATAAGCCACAATATAATAAATCATCCACATGATAATTTAGAACAATATAAAATTGCACCATGCAATAAAGTGTGCAAGGACTCCATTGAGCCCCATTGGCATTCTAATAACTTATGCTAAGAAAATTCTGACTTGAATAATGTGCGTGCGAAATTACATCCCCGTACAAGGCTTTCTGGAAATATACAGGGAAATAGTAGAATACAACATCTTTGAGAATCCTACTACAAACTACTCCAATAAAACAAATGGAGATGCCGCACAGCACATTATTCTCAAAAGAATTTTCTTAAAACAAGAGTAAACACATAAACATAAGTTTCTTTAGAATGTCAATCTAATATCCATCCATTTAACCTAAAACTAGCATGCTCAAATAACAAGTTAAAGGGTAGTAAAATGGATGAATAGGCCACATTCTCCTTCCAAGGAAAACGGGCATTAAGGCCTTGAAAATAAAAACTGGTTTAATAAGTGTGGGCTTACCAAAAACCCAACAAATATACCTCAAAAGTATATTTAAACCATAACACAAATCAAGGCAAGCATGTAACAAATTAGACATAATTTATCTATGTCATATAACTCTCCAAAAATATTTATTGCTACTCACGAAGTGCAAAAAATAATATTTACGCATTATTCGTATTTTTGGGAACCACAAAAGTACCACAAAAATACTCACAAATGACCAAAAACTGAGAGATAAATTTTTAAAAGATGACAAACAGTAAATTTACCCTAATATACCCTCTGGAATTAAAGAAAAATTCTGTGTGCATAAAACAAAATTTTAAAGCTAATTTTCCATAGAAAAAGTCGTTTAAAAATTATACAGAATACACACAGAGGGTATAAAAGTAAATTTAATGCCATAGAAAAAATTCAGAATGCATGAAAAAGCTCCACTCGCCGGCGGTGACAAACACTGGCCAAAAAACAGCCCGCACGCGCATCCACTCGCCACCGTGCGTGTGGGACAGCGCAGCAGGTTCAAGGAGCAGGCGCGTGGACGTGTGAAGCAACAGCCTTGGCTGGCGCGTGTAGCGCGTTCCGCGCGTGGGCTCAGCCACGGCTGGCGCGTGGAGGAGCGTGATGGCTCGTGGTGGCGCGGCTTTGCGCGTGACCGCTTGTGCGGCTTGGGCGGTGCGTCGCAACTCGGCTTGAGCGCGTGCGGGGCACGTGACGAGCATGATTCCACTGTTCATCTTCTTTGTAGGAAAACCCTAATTTTCCCAGCGCCGCCATGTCGCGATGCCAACTTTCGAAGGCCATATCTCTCCTCGTTTTTAAGCCAAATAATGCGTACGATATATCGTTGGAAAGCTTATGCAACATAGATTAATTATGTACCAAACGATCATGATAAAAACTGAATATCATGCTCCAAATTTGAGTCCCAAAACTCAAAAAAATCACAGTTTTCTTGAAAAATAAAATTGTGATTTCTCACAAATCATGCATCCAAAAATCACGAAATTTTATGGAGTTCATCCTCAACCATAGGAGAACAAAACTATATAATTATTTTTCAAAAAACATGCTCAATAAATTTTGAATTTTTGTAATGGGTCTCGTTCATGTATCCGAAAAAAATCGCAACATGCACATAATTTAATCTAGCATGTTAAAGGCGAATCAACAAGTAATCATGCTCTGATACCAATGTTGAAATGATTACAACAATTATTGTGCTACCACGTAACACGTAGTGGGTTCGGAAACATACCGTATGAAGTCTCCGAATATTCCGACGTAGGATCCTTGTTGTTACGAGCCTCCAACACGCTTGATCTTTTTCGCAGGTACGAAAACGGCTACTAGAGTCGAGTTCTTCGTCCACGAACCAAATCCTAGAGCTTGGTGATTGCTCTAGAGAGAGTGCTATAGAGAGAGGGTTATTACTATTGACTTGTTATTTATTAGGATATCTCTAGCCTTTATATAGAGATACAATTAGAGACTGACTTTACCTCCAACTCTTAGGAGATAAAGATTGTATTTATCTCAAACACTTAAGAGATAAATATTCTCTAAATAACTGTATTTATCCAAACTAACAAATACACATTATCTGTTAGTAGGCGGATAATGGGTCCACTGACCCAATTTATTAACAATAGCGATCTGAGATTTTTATTCAGTATCTCTTAATAATAGTGATTTCTTAAGGTCGTCCTGTTCTAACATCTCAGAAGTAAAGATTCTTGTTTGTCTGGTGATGTACAAAACTCCTTAGGAGTTAACTTTTCAGCTCGGCAGACTGTATAATCAGTCGTGCTAAAAGAATGACCTCTTAATTCTAGTCCACCAAATTCTTGCCTCTATGTTGTATCTAGATCTTCATCTAATTACAGTTAGAGGTTAGAATCCTTCAAAGCAGCAAGAGTTCTTTTGTCCCAGTTTCTTAATCTGAAAACGAAAACACCAATTGATTTTGGACAGGAGATCTGTCTTTTGATCTGAGATAATTTCTTTTTAACAAGATCTGTCTTTTAAATTTTGATAATTTCTTTTTATCTCAATCTCCATTTTGCTGATATCATGCAAAGCTTTAGAAGTCGAAAGTGCTCTCTGTTCTTTTAAAACAAGGAAAGCAGGGAAAGAAACATGCGATCAAAACTAACCATGTGCAACCCCCAGGTGAACTACTAGTAGTTAGTGTTTTAAAAAGAAGGTTGAGGAGGTAACATCGCAAGCCTATCAAACTTGAATGTTCCGACTGACAGCTGAAGATATTTACAGAAACTAGGTTCCTTCATTTTCTGCCACGATGAGATCTTCAAAAACTCATCAACCTACTTGGCAAGCAATCCATCTACAGCTCAAGGAAATGCCTCCCCCTCACTGTCTCCAGGATCTTGCATAATATGCTTCCTCTTCAGCCATGTAAAGCAGTTAGAACAACCTCAAAGAATACAAAATCCCCAACTACTATTAATGTGTAATTGCACTCAAAAGATTTAGTTATCCAATCTAAGCTTCCAGGTGATTATGTAAAACTAACTTGGGCGGCAAAACTAGGATGTTCACATGCACAAGTGTACAATCTAAAGCTTTGCATGATATCAGCAAAATGGGGATTGAGATAAAAAGAAATTATCACAATTTAAAAGACAGATCTTGTTAAAAAGAAATGATCTCAGATCAAAAGACAGATCTCCTGTCCAAAATCAATTGGTGTTTTTGTTTTCAGATTAAGAGAGAAATGGAGCCGAGCAATAGGATCATAGCTTATTTGTGGGGGTCGGCGGCCAAAATTTGATAAGTGCCAGACAAGTCTTGTGATGCTACAGTTGATGAACAGATGTGTTGAAGTCTCTGGCATTAGAGCACATAACGGGCATACATGGTCTAAATCAAGATTAAATCTAGCCAAAAGTTGTTTGGTAGGTAGCAAATTCCAAACAATCCTCCATATCAGAATCTTGTGTCGTTCCAGAATTTTTGCCCCCCATAGATCTTTCCAAAACTTCGGAGGACAATTTGAGTTGTTGGGGAATCTATGCATATTACCCACTAAATATGCAGATTTGATAGAGAATTTACCAGATTTATTATGAGTCCAAGCTATGATGTCTTGGGATTGAGAAGGTGAGATCTTGATATACTCTGCCGTATGGACCTCAAAGAGACTATCAATCAGGGGAATGTTCTAGCTTTTGGACGAATGGAGAAAAAGGTCTGCCACCACATTGTAACCAGAATTGTCACGGGAGGGACTTGCATTGGAGAAGCTATCTGGGAATGGAATCCAAGGGTCTTCCCAGATATTGATTGATTTGCCATCACCTATGATGTAACCAAATCCTTTGTGCAAAGTGTCTTGGCTCTTACAAATTCCTTTCCGCAACCAAAAATTTAACTTCTTTGGGGTGTGATTTAGGAATTGTGTTCCTCTTAAGTATTTCGAACTCATTATTTGGACCCATAAGCTATCCGGATTAGTCAGCATACACCACCCCAGTTTGGCCACCAAAGCTAAATTCAGATCATGCATCCTTTTGAATCCCATTCCACCAAAGGATTTTGGTATGCAGATAGTATCCCACGCTTTGGGATAGAAGTGATGTTGGCGCTCCGAATTGAAACCCCACCAAAATTTCCTGATGATTTTGTCGATTTTTTCACAACTTTGCTTCGGCAGGAGAAAGGTTGACATTGAATAACTTGGAATGGCCATAGCGATTGACTTTATAAGATTGCCTTTTCCTGCCATCGAGAGTACCTTGGATTTCCAGTCTTGGAAGACTGAAGTTCGTGCTTGACAGGCAAAAAGAGCTGAAGATCGTGCTTCCTTCAGGAGGTGTGGGCCTGTCCTGCTGATACTGTAATGATATAAATGAGTCAAAATATGGCACAAGTCATAGAAAATAGGTGCAACTGTATCCAAAATATCCTCAGATCATGACATTTGTTGTAAGAGGAATATAGAAGTTGTCAGTACATGAATGTGCAAGAATTTATTGTTCAAAGCCCAAGTAGATGTAAGTAGGAGGCAATGCGAAAAAGCAGTATAGGTGTCAGACGAAGTAGTAGCTATGGCGGCAGATCCACATCGAATATTATTGTTGTAGCATACTAAGCCAACTCTAGCCCGTAATCGTTGAGGGTCAAAACAAGAATAGATGACCATTGTAATGTAGACCGGCTCTTCACATGAACATGATGGCCGACTGGTGTGTACAGTTATTGATCCTGAGCTCGTAAACGAATTAGTGGTTTTACGTTCCGGAGAATAGTTAGGTTGTGGTAGCTGTCTAGGTGAGCTTGGTAATTTATGAGAGTAATGATGAATGTGTTTTGGAGTGTTGAGTTTGTTTTTCATATCAATTTTTTGTGGCTGACATTTTGTTGACAAGCAATAATTTTTATATCTACTAAACACGTATAATTGTATTTTCTCGTGGATATTATTTTATTACAACATAATGCAATTTTTATGTACCAACTTTCGTTAAATTATACTTCCAAATACAAAAGAGCTTACAAAGCATAACAAGTATCCCTATATTAGACTAATATATCTGAGGTGAGAGTTAATTATATAACTCTTGTTGAATTCACATAATAACCACCACTAAAAGGTTTAATCAATTCCGATGTAGTCGAAATTAAGTTTTAATCCTTGTAATTGGTCTATGATTTACAAATCAGTCTTATTTCTCCAAAAATTAATTAAGAATAAATAAAGGAATCCTTTTATCTGTCGTTAGTATCCTACAAAAAATAAATTCGTGTTCCACAAGTTATGTAAAGCATCACTTTTTTCCTTCTAAATCCCATATATTATTATTTTTTAGATGTGGATTTTTAGCTTCATATGAGAGAGTTGATCTTCAAGATATAATAGTCAAAATCAAGTCCTTATAAATTATTATATGGCTAAACTAGAGTTTTAAAATTATTTTTAGATTATATAAGGCTCAATAATATAGTCCTCGTATAATTCCTGCGAATTTAGAGATAAGAATCCCATCTAAAATAATAAATTGGCATACCTTTAGCGATAGTAACATATGTAATATGTAGCTTGGAATGTTAAGTTGGTATTAAGAACCAGCTTGGGGATTTCTAAATCTCATTATAGATAGTCGTTATTCAGATCCTACCGCACATCCAATTGACGAATACATAGATATAATCTGAGTTCGCTGAGTCTGCTTTTGGCTTAGCTCGATAAAGTGAAACTCCCACAGCTCCATTCTAGAGGAACTTTATCTTTTAGGCGAAAATAAAGTTAAGGCAATTGAGCTCGACACCTGAGAAGCTTTCTAATCGGAGTAGTAGTACTAGCGTGATTCTAGGTGGCATTTAAACCATTTCAACTATAAATGTACTAATAAGCTTTATTATTACCGTAGGTTTAATTAGTTATGATTATATAGTGATCAGTTGATGGATGATATGCACTTTTCATAATTTAAAAAGGTTTACTAAAAGAGAAATAAGGATCCCATCCAAGATTAAATTGGAGACTTCTAGCAATATTTTCATGTTTAGTAAATATAAATCCTATTTTACGTTGAAAACAAAATATGACGATGTCTCGTTCAAAGAAGTAACCCTTGAATTTTGTTGCATTTCTCGTTCCGCTTATTATATATATGTTTATACCAGAGCTTTTAAGTTTAACAAATATCTTTATACATTGGACTAATTACTTATATTTAAATTCATACGACAGTCATCAATGCTCATAGTTATAATCCATTCTATTGTAGTCAAAATTTAGTTCTAACTCTTAAAATCAGTATAAGAATTAATAATTATTTTTTTCTTCATATAATTGTTAGTAAGTAAATAAAATAGAGTCTGTTTTTGGGTCTTAGGGCCCTATAAGAATATAACTTTTGGACTGTATTCTTTTAGCGTTTGTTTTGTGGATTTACATAGATAAATTTATTGTATCTGTTTTTTCTAAATTTTATATGTGATTTCTTTTTAAAATCTCATACAAGGGATATAGCCACTTTGCAGATCTGAAAAGCAAGTGTTGATCTATTAAACAGCATACATGTGATTTCTGCAAATATATATATATATATATATATATAGCGGCAAATCTTTCGGAGGGCTTATACAGTAACTTTTTAGCATGCTTGTAGTCACAGTCACACATTCCTTTGCCTAACAATTTAACCGTTTGGAGATTCTAGTATTACAAACACATAACAGATTACACACTTAATTAATCCCAAAAGTCACCCCCAAAATAATACAATCTTTTACATTGGTGAAAAAATTATTTGTTATACATTCGAAAGAAAGATGAGTTAGCAGAGTCTTGGTAATGCTCTACGCTGACCAGGGGGGACTACAACCCCAGTTCTAACCATTTTGGACATCTGACCCTTCATCTCCCTACACACCTTCTCCAGTTCTACCACCCTCCATCTCATTCTTTGGAGGTTTAGTTTCATGTCATCATTCTCCTCTTCTGAAATGCTGCTGCTCTCAGTGTCCACAACCTTCCCATTGCTGTACACTGCCAAAATCTGGTTGCTGCTGCTTGTGATCATTGGACTAGCACTCTCATGATCATGAGTAGTGATGATGGCATACTGATTTGATGAGTTGCAAGCTATGTTTGGATGCTGAGAAGCAAGTGCTTGAACTGCTATCCTTGGGGGAATTCTAGGGTTCTTTGCAAGTTCTTTGCAAGCTTCAAGGCTGAGCTTCTCATATTTCAGACATCTGCATAACCGTGACCTCTCTTCCAATGATAGAGTTGGATGAGACTGCAATGTACACCACAGATCAGTATTCTCGTTAATTACTTGACCACTCATACGTATATATCACGCAAAAAGTTCCCACACTTCTCTGAAAGAGGCCTAGTTCCTGTTTAATGCACCCCTAAAAGGGAGACCACGTTCTCAAAAAGACACTGCAGTACTCCTCTCCTCCGATCCAGTGATGGAGAAGGAGCAGGCAGCCTTAACTGAGAAGAGTGCTTATTATTACAGCAAGCAGAAAGTGTAGTTTCAATGAAGCTAGCAAAAAGTTACACAGAGAATCTCCAAGTTAAAATTGCTAATTTTCCAACGTAGGAATGATTGAATGCACGTACTTGGACATATGCAGTGCGAGAGTGTGCGGCGCTCAGTGTCTCTCGATGAACTGTATGTATGTGGAAGCATCAGGACAGAGAAACAACAAACGCTCTACCCGCCCCACTACTTTCCCCAGTGCCCCCGACATTATTGAGAATCTTTGCTGGACCCTACATGGTTGTTCACATTGCCAGTCTTCTTGTTTGATTCAAACCCTAATTAGACGCAAGTTTTTTTTTTTTAAATTCTAGTCACGCTCCCAACTGGAACATCGCTCCGGAATCTTGCACGCGCTCCTGCTCCCGTCATAAAACCCACTATACTAGTGATGCTCCCAATCCGGAACCTCGCACGGGTTCTGCTCCCACCCAAACTCCAGGCAACTAAGATTCAAACAACTTCAATTTCAACCTTTGACGATGTTTCAAAAGGAAAAAAAAAAAAGATTGGCTCTTCGCTGCAAAATAATGACAACTTACTCACGACATTTAAGAAATAACTTAGAAAGCCTGCCAACCCCGGGAGTCAGCATGTGCCATTGGCACTCCATGAAATTCCACCGGCGAACAACAATCTTTCTCGCTTGGCCTACAAACTTACAATTGTGTTACTATTAGCAATTTCAGGAATTCTAGGATCTACTGTTATCAATATTTACCAAATCATTCTGTGGGATGCAACTGAAGAAGGCGAAATTAATAAAATTCATTGTAACGTTTTTAAGAATGCAACCATTTCCACCCCCCCCCCCCCCCCCCCCCGCGATAAAAGTCACTATAATATTGTTACCAAAGTTTAGCAAGAGTCAAATGAGAAAGTAGTAACCATGTGCTGTAGGTCAGGCTAACGTCATTATGACATTTGACAAATTGCCCTACCAAGTACCAATACTGCCATCATGTCTACTACATGAAACCACAATTACAAGTTCCCCAAGCAATGAAGCAGTAAACTTTACGTGCCATGTTCAAGTATCTAAGACCCCACTAAGTTCAAGTATCTCAAATAATTATTAACTCTGCCTGTTCAAATGAGGTTGACATGGGCCTTTTCCCCATCGAAAAGATAAAAAAACAGAAACAAAAATTGAAAGGAGTACCTATTTTAGCTAGTTCGAAAGACCCATATTTGTCTCATCTATAAACTTATTACTTGGTCATTTTGTCCCTCCCTCCACCCATAATTATCCCAAGGCATCTTTCAAGTTGTCTCGTGGATACCAAAAAGAGCAAGGAAGAAGGTTAAAAGTGCGCATGAAATTCTCACCTCAAGATAGATATCAATAGCTCTGTAGACCCCGTCAAAGCATTTCCTTGCACAATCTGCTAAGCTTGTTGCCACTGCTAGGAACTTTGAAATCTTGAGGCTGTGATCAGGAGCAATCTCTCCCAAGTACCTGTCAATCAATCTCCCAACCTTGTACATCTGTCGTCCACACCCTCTCTTGTTGTCACTATTACTCTCAAAACTATGAACAAACACCTTGATCAGCCTCAAAACAAGATTAACATCATAAACACCACCATCGTGACCAGAGACCAACAAATCATCCAATGTTGCCTGATCAAGCATCCCACCGATCAATCTCTCCAGCCCATTTCTACAGTCCCTGCTCAGACCAAAACCAGACACAATCCTCAATACCCAAAATAAGCCTCTACATGAAAATGCACTCTTCCCAAGCAAAATCACCCCATAAACTGCTGTATCTGCTAGGCCCCCATAATCACTAGGGTTAAAATTGTTGTTCACCCCTTTCGACTGAGCTGCAGTTTTCAGGTAATGGAGGAGGAATCTTGTGAGAACCAGACTGTTATTTTCAGTCCCACAACCCCCTAATGACTTGACAAAACTCTCTACAATAACTGGGGGCAATATTGTCATTTCGTCAAACCACCATGCTTTTCTGTAGTCGGGAGTGGCCTTGGCTGAGGAAGATAGCCTGAATCCAGATGCAGTGTCTGAAGAAGATGAAGAAGAAGAAGACGCGAAAAACCCGTTTACGTCCGAGTTCTGAGCAATCTTTGAAAGAAGAGAGCACATTAATTTCCGAACTAGACCAGATGAATCTGCATATAGGAAGAATGATTCACAGCTTTTGAGAGAGATTAGAATTTCACTCCAAGACCAGTAAAACATCCCTTCAAGAAACGTTTCCGTTTGTTCCAACAGATTGCATGGCGAGACTTTCTCGGTCATCCCAAGAAACAGAGCACAGCAGTGAAGCAGCGAGACATTTGAGACCGTGATTGAGATTGTGCCATGGTTGTAACAGAATCTTGAAACCAATTCAAACCCATCTGGACCACCTGGAAACTCATGGATTTCGATACCCGAATTTCGAATCTGGAACCTTCTCTTTTCTTGCTTGATGATCTTCCTTAACTTTCCAGAGTACTTTGAGATGATTTTCTGCAAAAATTAAAACAAATATAGACATTCAAGAAAGTATAGCTAAAACAGAAATATGCTGTGCTATTATCCTATAGTAGTAGTTGAGTATGGATTGGCTTACCTCATTTAGAAAGAACGTTTGTTGACTATTGACATGGATTTGAAGATCAAAGAGGTCCGTCGTCATGGCTGCTTTGCATTGAATATGAAACCAAGAAATTAACTTCTATTCCGGTACCACAAACAATGGGGGATTTTTCTGAAGGATGTGTATTGGTGGAACTTGCGAGACATGTGAAGGAAATTGGTAATATATACAGTGGATCTATATAACCTATTATGTATGTAAGTATTGCTACATATACATATATAGACACAGATATATAAGGGCCTAGTTGCTAAGCTGTTATGTCTGTTAGCAGTTCACGAGCAATTCCATAGGCTTTTTATACTCTCTACTACTACTAGCAGTTAAGCAACTACCAGTGTATTGATTAAACAAGGACATGATTGATGATTCCTGTTGTCTCCGTGGAATTTAATACGGCCTTTTTTGGGAAAATGCTATTCTTATTTTGGTAAAAGAGGAAATGTTCTGTTGTCGATCTGACGCACCACAGTAAACATGTATTGGTAGCGCTTTGATATTGTGCTGCATGCATTGGTGGTATACGGTAATTAAATATTTGTTTTTTCAGCTCACAGAGTAGATTTGATTAGTAAAAAAAGTTGGGGCAGATTCAATAAGCTTGCAGTATAAAAAATTAGTATACTTATGTGGATAATTATTTATATCTAAAAGTGTCACATAACGCCGGATTTCTCTCTTAAGTAAGTATAGTTGTCTTATGAATTTGTAAAGATATCCTTTTCAGATGTAAGCATTATGCATAGTGTACACATTTACTTGCTAGGTGGGTTAGGTATTGGTATTTGTGTTTCATTACCTGGTCCAAGTGTTTTCTTGAAAAAGTTGTTTGCCATTTCTCATGTCTCGTTCCGCGCTGAAATTCAAGTGACTTTTGGATTACCTTTTTTCATCCTTAGTGTCATTTTTTTTCTTTTTTGTTGAAAAAAGTGAAATTTATGAACCATATAAGCAACACTTCAAAAGTACTAAGTATCCGCCAAAGTACGAGAACGAAAACCAAAAATTAAGTAGCAAAATTTGAAAGGATGACCGTTGGCTGGCCAATATCCTATCACGGGGCTTATTTTTACCTTTCAATGCGTGTCTGATTTTACTCGACTCCATCACAAATAAGAATTCAAAATGAAGCAGCCATGCATGCATCATGTCTAGCGGCCACTCTTCTAGAAAATCCCCCAGTGTATGTGCGTGGCAGACTGCTTGAAATCTCCTGGGGAGCATAACATGTCCCAGCATGGGTAATGTTTGTTTCTTGTTATTCCATATATGTATTCGATCTTCTCTTTCACTTTTGTTTCTGGGCTTTTCTTATATGTAGAAGAGTTTCCGTAAATAGCTGAAACGAAATGTAGTTGTATATTGACTGGTTTATCCTGTACGTAATGTCTGTAGGTCTAGCTAGACTGGAATATGCTGTATTAGGTAAAATACTTTGCGTTGATACAACGAATACTTTACACGTAAGAAAAGATGAAGGATTTGTCCGTAGCGAGTGGCATACTCTGCAAGTCAAGAGGGAGGCCGGCCATACATTAACGTTTTCAATATATGGGAAGTCTCTGCCTCCGCTGGTCAGACTCATCAGATAGGCAAACTTTGTTTCCCATGCTTGCTTTGTATTTGCATGAGCTCGCACTCTTGGGACATGTGAACCGAGGGACCCGCCGGGAAAGGGAAAGAGGCTGAAATCGGGATACTTATGTATATGTTCATGCATGTGTTGAGAGAGAGAGAGAGAGAGAGAGAGAGAGAGAGAGTTGTACGTTATCCTTAAGCTCGAGAGATTTTGGTTTTTTATAACTTCTTTTTTTATCTCTTTGATTGCATCCATGGAGTGGATAAATTGAATCATATGCAGCTTTATGGAGAATATCTACTTAGTAACAATCTTGAATGGACCACCTATCTCTTCTCCTTACTTAGTACTCAATCCATAACTTCGTGAGAAAATAAGGACATACTCACTTTACTAGCCTCTTTTTTGGCTCTTGGAAGTTATATATATGCTTGGTTCTTATGGGAAAAAAATGAAATAAAAATGAAAAAGATAACGAGAGTGGCAGAGCTTATGCTTGGCTCTTTGAAGTAGTAAGCTACTGTCTTCTTTTAGTGACCAAAATGGTTACTACTTTTTCCTTAGCTTTCTCTGAGAAAAAACTAAGCCTGTATAGCATATAATAAGCAAAGGAAAATACTATCAGTTAGGGCAATACTATCAGTTACGGCAAATGAGAATCTTCAAGAAATACAGGGGATACAGGCCCAAATTTTGAAGAACCAAGATCATACCAAGGTACAACAGGAAAAAAAGAATACTCCACAAGGAAAAAATAATCGGGAGTGGCTTTGGCTGAGGAAGATAGCTGTCATAGATTTATCATCCAGACACCCACTCAGAATTAGAATCAAAAGGAGATCAGCAGCTCAGGCCAAGGATGAAAACTACAGTATCAAAGAAGGGAGTGAGCAAGTGGACCACACGCAAACATATTCACAGGAGAAGGGAGCGCGTGGAGTAGTTGAAGAGCAATAAAGGACAGGCGCGTGGGTCGCATGGAAGCACTAATCACCAGAATGATTTGCTGAGTTGGCATTTATTAGACATGGATTATTAATTAGTTACAGACAATTAGGACAGAGATTGAGACGGATTAGTTAGAATCGTTACATTTACTGGAATTGGGATTTATCCTTTCCAGACTTTCTTTTCTCTTTATTTCTTTTTCATTTCCTTCTAGAAGAGAGAGTTCGTTAGAAGAATTGGTTGTAACCTCCTTATAAGGGGGGACGATGAAATTCGGAAGGCAGGAAATAAAAAAGAAACATTCTTTCATTTTCCTTCTCTCTGAAATACTCTCTACTCTACTGTGTATTTCTTCCATTCTGATACTTAACAATCAAAGTGCTTAGATTTACTGAAAATCCATGAGTAAGATCAGTTGAGCTCTTACAAATTGGTATTCAGAGCAGTGTTTCAAATCCTAAGCTACTACAGATTTCAATTCGTATACAACACCAGCTATTCGAAGATTCAATGGGGTACAACACCAGGCAAGGCAAGCAACACTAGTTGGATGAGCATGTGAGCCTGATGGAGGCTTAATTTGCAGATCACTTTGGAGCAATATATGATCAATTGGTGGGTTTGAGGGATTCTGTTTCTGAAATCTCAAACTTGAAGCTATCCGTAGACCAATTAAGGGATGAGTAACCCGCTGTGAGGCAAGGCCTGACTGAGCTGCGGCAAATGATGAGCCAGCTGATTCACCATAGGGAAGGAGAGAGCTCTGGTTCAGGATCTAGGCAATCCAAGTTGAGCAGGGAACCTGAGCAATTGTATAGAGAATATCAACATACGACTACAGGTAAACCCCCTCCAAAATTACCTAAGCTAGAGTTTCCTAGGTTCTGTGGTGAAGATTCATATGGGTGGGTAGGAAAAGCAGAAAAGTACTTCAAATTTAATTATGTGGAGGAACAGTATAAGGTGAGTTTTGCCTCGATTCATTTTGATGGCCAGGCAGAGTTTTGGTATGGGACGTATATAAAAGCTAAGGGGATAGTGTCATGGCCTAACTTTATCAGAGATCTACATGCTAGATTTTCTAGCCTGTTTAAGGAAAGTGTCATTGGGGAATTCCATAAATTGAGGCAAATTACCATTGTGGAGCAGTATTATAACGATTTTGAGACACTCAGATCTATCCTAGTGAGTGAGGGGTGTAAGTTTGAGGAGAACTACTTCATCCAAAGTCTTGTAAGTGGACTGAAAGATGATATCAGATTGGAGGTGGAAAATTTTGATGTGGAGGACCTGTCCCGAGCTATTTTTCTTGCAAGGAAACAGGAGGCCAGCTGGAATAATATGTGGCACAACCCAAGAACCATTGTTAGGACACAATCAGCTCCTAATAACACCAGCCATGCAAAACCACCAACTACTACCTCCAGCTGGAAAAGTAAACCTACTCAAGCCTTACCACTTGCCTCTCACAACCCAAATACACATGGCCTACCACAAAAAGGTTTACTCCCCACACCAAATCAGGCCCCCACCCACAAGTTCAACAGGGGTTTCTTTGATGAGAGAAGGAAAAATGGCTTGTGTTACTGGTGTGATGAAGTATTCACACCAGCTCACACATGTAAGCACAGACAAGTGTCTATGCTGTGGTGGATGAGGAAGGAGAGGAGGACACTACACCTATCTATGACGAAGAGATACCTGCTCAGGTAGAGGTTGTTATACCAAATGAGGAAGACATGGCTGAAATTACTATGAATGCCATAACAGGCACACCTTCACACAATACATTCAAACTGTGGGGCAAACACCACAACCAGATGTTCTCCATACTCATTGACACTGGGTCAACCCATAACTTCATTGACCCCAACACAGTGGATAAGCTAGGTTGTGTAGCAGTACCTACTACCCCAATGACTGTTATGGTGGCTGATGGGAACAGGGTCACCAGTGACTCTATGTGTCCAGCTTTTTCATGGACTTTACAGGACCAAGTCTTTAGTTCCAACATGATGTTATTACCTTTGGGGGGCTGCGACTGTGTACTTGGCCTACAATGGCTCAAGACATTAGGCCAGGTACAATTTAACTTCCAAGCCACGACCATGACACTCACAAGGCAGGGAAAGACCATCACTCTCCAAGGGGGGAATGGAAAGACTGAAGTAAAGCTATGGTCAGCTGAAGGGATGTTCAAATATCTAGCTCACAACCCAAGGGCTATGTGTGGACATGTGTACACTCTGACCACTCTACCATCAGGTAACAACCAAGACCCCTAACTTACTGCATTACTTCATACCTTTGCTGATGTTTTTAGTGAGCCAAAAGGGCTGCCCCCTGTGAGGCCACAAGACCATCACATTCCCCTAATCCCTAATTCCCAGCCCATAAGCATCAAACCCTACAGACTGCCATACAATCAGGCATCATACAACCTAGCTCATCTCATTTCAGCTCCCTAGTGTTACTAGTCAAGAAGAAAGATGGCACATGGAGGATGTGCATAGACTATAGGGGCCTATGCAAACTCACAGTCAAGAACAAATACCACATCCCAGTTGTGGATGATCTCTTGGATGAGCTTCATGGGGCAAAAGTGTTTTCCAAGCTGGACCTAAGGAGTGGGTATCATCAGGTAAGGGTTAACCCAGCTGATATACCAAAAACTGCATTTACAACCCACTTTGGACACTTTGAATTCAAAGTGATGTCGTTTGGATTGACAAACGCACCAGCTACATTTCAATCTGTCATGAATGACATTTTCAAGCCTTATCTCAGAAGTTTTGAATTAGTTTTTTTTATGACATTTTAGTGTATAGCAAGAACATGGAAGAACATATACAACATCTTAGCACAGTACTGCGGACTCTAAGGCAACATCAGCTTTATGCCAAGCAGTCTAAATGCACCTTTGCTGTTCCAACAGTGGAGTATTTGGGGCATTTAGTCTCTGGGGAAGGAGTGCCTGCTGATCCCTACAATATAGAGACCATGGTGAACTGGCCTTTGCCAAAAACACTGAAGCAGCTAAGGGGCTTCTTGGGCTTAACTGGATGCTACAGGAAGTTCATCCAAAACTATGGAATAATGAGTAAACCCCTGACTAATCTTTTGCAGAAGAACAATTTCAATTGGGGACCAGAGGCTCTAACAGCTTTTGATAAGCTCAAGGCAGCTATGGTTAGTGCCTCAGTGTTGGCATTACCAAACTTCACAGTGCCATTCACAGTAGAAGTTGATGCAAGTGATCAGGGAATGGGAGCAATATTAATGCAAGATGGTAGACCCCTAGCTTTCTTTAGCAAGGCTTTTGGACCTAGGGCTTTGTCTCTATCTACCTATGAGAAGGAACTGATGGCTTTAGTGTAGGCAGTCATACATTGGCATACTTACCTTAGTATCCAACCCTTCTCAATCATGACTGACCATTGCAGTTTGAAGTTCTTTTTGGGGCAAAAAGTCACATCCCTGCTGCAGAGGGAGTGCCTTTCCAAGTTATTGGGTTTCACTTTCACAATTCACTACAAGGCAGGGGCTGAAAATGGAGCTGCAGATGCTTTGTCTAGGTTGCCAAACATTACTGAAGGAAGTGGTGAATGCAAAGCTATCTCCTATATCACCCCAGTATGGTTGACTGAAGTTAAAGATAGCTATCAAGGGGACCTGTATATCACTGAGCAGATTCAGTTGCTTACTTTGGAACCTTATGCCACTTCTGAATTCACATATGAGCAAGACATTTTGAGGTACAGGGGAAAAATCTGCATTGGATAAGAAAGGGAACTGAGGTTCCAAATTTTCCAAACCCTTTACTCTTCTGGCATTTGAGGGCACTCAAGCATCTCAGCCACCCACAAGAGAATTTCAGCTATATTCCACTGGCCTTCCTTAAGGCATGATATCAAGGAATGGGTTAAAGGGTGTGAGGCATGCCAACAAAACAAACATGAAAATGTTGCTTACCCTGTCCTCCTTCAACCCCTACCAATTCCTTCTCAATTTTGGAGCAGTATCTCATTGGACTTTGTGGAAGGCCTCCCCAAGTCTGAACACAAGGAAGTTATCCTTGTGGTAGTGGATAGACTAAGCAAATTCTCACATTTATACCTCTAAGCCATCCCTACACAGCACAAGAGGTGGCTCAAGTGTACTTTGACTCCATTTTCAAACTTCATGGGACCCCTGACAATATCATTAGTGACAGGGGAAGTGTATTTATCAGTCAATTCTGGCAGAAGTTATTTGCTTTATTAGGAGTCAAGCTGCAGATGAGTTCAGCCTATTATCCACAGAGTGATGGGCAGACAGAAAGGGTAAATCAATGTCTGGAGACATACTTGAGGTGTTTTTGTAAGGATAAGCCCAAAACTTGGTGCAAATGGCTTACCCTGGCAGAGTATTGGTATAATACCAATTACCATACCTCTCTTCAACTGACTCCATTCCAAGCTTTATATGGCTATGCCCCTAAGCCATTAGGACTTGGTCCTAGTGAGACTACCAACATTGCTTCTGTGGACTCTTATTTGGCGTTGACAGGTCAAGGGTCTTAAGCTTGCTCAAGAAAAATTTAGAGGAATCGCAAAACAGAATAAAGGTGTATGCAGACAAGAAAAAAAGTGACAGAAACTTTTTGGTGGGAGAGCAAGTGTATTTGAAATTGCAGCCTTACAGGCAAAACAGTCTGGCCTTGAGAATGAGTCTTAAGCTGGCACCCAAGTACTATGGACCATTTACAATTCTTGCTAAAGTAAGCAAGGTAACTTACAAACTAGACCTACCTCCTGATTCACTCATTCACCCAGGTTTCCATGTATCACTGCTCAAGGCAACTACTGGGAACAAGATACCAACCTCACCTACCTTACCTCCTACAAATCATGAGGGACAGATATTCATGGAACCTACTCGAATTCTGGAACACAGAATGATCAAAAGGGGACAAACCTGTGTGTCACAAGTCCTAGTGGAATGGTCTAATCTCCCAGTTAATGAAGCTACTTGGGAGGATTGAGAGGTAGTCAAGAACAGATTTCCAGGGTTTGTTGGGGAAATGGAAGTTGGTTTTGAAGGGGGAAGGAATGTCATGGATTTATCATCCAGACACCCACTCAGAATTAGAATCAAAATGAGATCAGCAGCTCAGGCCAAGGATGGAAACTACAGTATCAAAGAAGGGAGTGAGCAAGTGGACCACACGCAAATATATTCACAGGAGAAGGGAGCGTGTGAAGTAGTTGAAGAGCAATAAAGAACAGGCGCGTGGGTCGCGTGGAAGCACTAATCACCAGAATGATTTGCTGAGCTGGCATTTATTAGACATGGATTATTAATTAGTTACAGACAATTAGGACAGAGATTGAGAGGGATTAGTTAGAATCGTTACATTTACTGGAATTGGGATTCATCCTTTCCAGACTTTATTTTCTCTTTATTTCTTTTTCATTTCCTTCTATAAGAGAGAGTTCGTTAGAAGAATTGGTTGTAACCTCCTTATAAGGGGGGACAATGAAATTCGGAAGGCAGGATATCAAAAAGAAACATTCTCTCATTTTCCTTCTCTCTGAAATACTCTCTACT
Source organism: Escallonia herrerae (assembly GCA_033070095.1). Classification (NCBI taxonomy): domain Eukaryota; kingdom Viridiplantae; phylum Streptophyta; class Magnoliopsida; order Escalloniales; family Escalloniaceae; genus Escallonia; species Escallonia herrerae. The sequence continues at coordinate 283,201 of JAVXUP010000359.1, forward strand.
CTGCTGTGTATTTCTTCAATTATGATACTTAACAATCAAAGTGCTTAGATTTACTGAAAATCCATGAGTAAGATCAGCTGAGGTCTTACAATAGCCTGAATCCAAATGTAGTGTCTGAAGATGATGAAGAAGACGCGAAAAACCCGTTTACGTCCGAATTCTGAGCAATCTTTGCATGAAGAGAGCACATTAATTTCTGAACTACACCAGACGAATCTGCATATAGGAAGAATGATTCACAGCTTTTGAGAGAGATTAGAATTCACTCCAGGACCAGTAAAACATCCCTTCCAGAAACGTTTCCGTTTGTTCCAGCAGATTGCATGGCGAGACTTTCTCGGTCATCCCAAGAAACAGAGCAAAGCAGTGAAGCAGCGAGACATTTGAGATCGTGATTGAGATTGTGCCATGGTTGTAACGGAATCTTGAAACCAATTCAAACCCATCTGGACCACCTGGAAACTCATCGATTTCGATACCCAAATTGCTAGCATGTAGATGTACGTATATATACATAGACATACAAAGGGCTAGTTGCTAAGCTGTTATGTATGTTAGCAGTTTCACGAGTAATTCCATATGCTTTTTATATTCTGTACTACTATTAGAAATTAAGCAACTAGTAGTGTATAGTGTATTGATTAAACAAGCACATGATTGATGATTCATGTTGTCTCCGTGATATTTAATATATGCTTTTCTGGAAAATGCTAGCTACTCTTATTTTGGTGAAAAGAAAATGTTCCATTGTCGATCCAACGCGTGCCATAATATACGTGGATAGCAATGTATCATTGTGTTGCATGCATTGATAGTATACAGTAATTAAATATTTGTTTTTGAGCTCATAGACTACATTTAATTAAAGCATAAAGTTGTGACAGATTGATTAAGATTGTGGTATGAAAAACATATATATATATATATATATATATATATATATAGACATTATGCATAATGTACACATTTACTCGGTTGGTAAGTTACATATCGGTATCTCTATTTCATCATCTAGTCCAAGTGCATAATTTCTTAAAAAAGTTCGTCCCATTTTACATGCCTTGTTCCTCGCTGAAATTCATGCAGGTGACATTTGAGTTAGCTTTTTTCATGTCCTTTTTCCGAACGATATACGAAACATTTTGAAAGTTAAATATCGGCCTAAGTATGAGAACGAAACCAAATGGGAAAGGATAGACCGTTAGCTGGCCAATTTCCTGTCACGGGGGCACGAATTTGAAAGTGTCCTACTTTTACCTTTTAATGCGTGTCTGATTTTCCTCGACTCCAGCACAAATAGGAATTGAAAATGAAGCAGCCAGGCATGCATCATGTCTAGTGGCCAGTCTTCTCGGAAATAACCCCCCCTCCCCGCCTAAATCTATGTGCGTGGCAGACTGTTTGAAATCTCCCGGGGAGCATAACATACCAGTAAGGATAATTTGTGTTTCTTGTTATTCCATAATACTTGAAACTTGATCTTCTCCTCTCTTCTCTTCTGTTTTTGGGCTTTCTTAATTATATGTACAAGAGTTTCATGTACAGCTAAAAAGAAATGTAAACGTAGATGACGTGTTTAAACTACATGATGTCTGTACGTCTAGTTAGACAGGAATCCAAATTCTAGTGTTGATACAATCAATACTTACACGTATGAAAAGATGAAGATTCGTCTGTAGCGAGTGACATGCTCTGCAAGTCAAGAAGCCATGCTTCCATTGTTTTCAGTATATATGTATGGGAATTCCCTGCTGCTGCTGGTTAGACGCATCAGATGGGCAAACTTTGTTTCCCTTGCCTTGTACTTGCATGAGCTCGCACTTTTGGGACATGTAAAATGAGGGACCCGCCGGGAAAGGGAAAGAGGCTGGAAATGAGATACTTATGTATACGTGCCACGGGGGGAGAGAGACTTGCGTTATCCCTAAGTCCGATAGAGTTAGGGATATTATTACTTTTTTTCCTCCTCTCCTTGACCTTGATTGTGATGTCAAGAAAAGTGAATTCATAGTTACATAGATGTGTCATAAAAGAGACGGTCCGAGTTAGCTATCAGATGTATAAAGTGGAACACATTGAAGGTGGAATAAAGGCAGAAAACAAGACATCGATCCCAGACAGGCCGTGAGAAATGGCAGTGCTATGGAGACGAGACTAAGACGAACAGGGCCGACAGTCGACAATCCAAGTTAGGGTCCAAGCCAAGGTCCAATGTCACGGTCCAATTGTGTTTCTCTTTCTAGAATTCAATAGCTCTAGATTCTAGAATGAGAAAGTGCTCTGTATTGAATGAATAATTTCTTGTGAAAAATGAAGTCCAAGGTCCTCTATTTAAAGGTAAAAGTATGCATGTGTCATCAAATGTCACATGTCATCCATTAGGAGTGATACATCACTAGGGGCCCTATAAAATACCCGTGCTCTTTTGAATTGCCGGTTCCCATATTCTTGCTTCCTGCCCACACAGCATCGCTTACCTGTTGGAAAAGACTGATCACACAGCATCACAATGATCAGAGTAAGCCCTTGACCTAGCCACCGGTCCAAAGCTCTTACTAAACCCCAAAGGAAGAAATGCGGATAAGAGAGAACCTGCCAGTAGTGAGGGAGGTTTCCTGCACCCGACTACCAGGGTGGACTAGGCGCGATGCCCTCCAAGGACCTGCTCTCGTCTTGGAGTGACCCGAGGGTCATTGTCCTGGGGGCGCCAATGATCACCGGTAACGTGAGTGCGATGTGATCATAGCTTAGGCATGCCTAGTGTTAGGTAAGCCACCCTAGACGGAGATAACTTATGTGGTAACGAGCCTATCTCACTACGAAGGATCCTCGTGTCAGAGCACTACAAGCGGAGCCCTTTGGAATGCTGCACATTCGAGAGAGTGCGTTGAAGCACGTTCCATGTCCATGATAGGGGTACATGGTGTGGTGAACAGGTATGGTGCTCGGGGACACATAACATGAGAGTGGCGATGGGCGTAGAGGTAGCAGCACAAGACATGAGATGGTGCACGGGTGTGGTGCCAATGGCACGAGACATGAGAGTGGTGCACGGGCGTGGTGCCAATGGCACGAGACATGAGAATGGTGCATGGTGACAATGATAATATCTGGTACTAGGGCACATGTTATGAAAGTGGTGTAAAGGCGTGACGACACCTGTCGCGAGATAATACCTGGTGCTAGGGGCACATGTTATAAAAGTGCCGCGTAGGCACTGGAATACCTGTAGCGGAAGCGGGCGTCGTGCCGTGGGCAGGAGTTAGTCTGTAGATTTTCTAATTTGCCTCACTTGGGTACGTTACGCATGAAAGGCGAATGGGCACGGGCGACTAGTGTCTTACAAATAACGGGCGATTGCAGGCAACCGCGGGCGATCACGGGCAACCGCGGGCGACCGCGGGCAACCGCGGGTGACGGGCACTGTAGAGTCGGGGCGTGGGTGACGACAAACATTCAAGAGACGGTGCGTGGGCGATGACAGGCGTGTAGAGACAACACGCGGCCGTCAGCGATGAACTTATGGAAAACGGCGAGCGAGCTGAGTGCTATGCGGCAGTGTAATTGATGATCGAGTCTAAGATAAAGGGGTAGTGTTAGGGGTAGGTGGTTAGGAGGCGCTTGATGTTGCACAAAAATTGGGAGTGAAATCTCTGGTAATGATGGAAGTTAGAAGTGGGAGTGCGCGGCTACCAGTGAAGGAGGTCTCAGAGATGGTGGTTGGGCACTGCGGGCGACGCAAGGTCTAAGAGGAGAGCAAGCACTGGGGGAAGACAAGCCAACCCTTCAAGAAAGGCCAAGGCTAACTCGTAGGGGGAGGCCAAAACCGACCTTGAAGGGTGGCCAGGTCACCCCCCAATAGAAGGCCAAGGCCGACCTCCAAGGGAAGGCCAAGGTCAACCCCCTTAGGCAAGCTCCAAAGAGCGCCGATAGCCAATGGTTTAGTAGAAAAGGGGTTTGGTGGCTGAGGCGCAACAAACGCGTCTCCGTGAATGGCATAAAATAAATTTTTAGAGCCAAAATTGTAAAAAAAAAAAAAAAGGGCAAAAAGCCACGTGACTTGGGCATGTGCAATTTGATAGGTTGAGAGCGCTGAGAAATTGACCGTTGACTGTATCGACGTGTCGCGCAAAACGGGAAACTCAGTGGGCCCTTAGGTGCAACCAAAGTAGGTTGGGAACATAAGTCCGCTGCATGGGGTGTGCACATAGGGGCTATTCGAGTGGGCATTACGTGCATAAACGTTAGCGAACGAAATAAAAATAGAGAGAAAAAAACCATTAGCGAAAATTTTGGGAGCGAACGAAAAATCTTGGTAGCAAAAAAAGATGTTATTAGAAAAATAACGGTACGAAGATTTGGGAGCATAAAATATTGCCGGTAGTGAAGATTTGTGATTGCACGTTAAAAAGACTTGTGACTTTTTTAGGGGTAGAGTTGACAATTTTGAATGGGTGGCTAAGACTAAATCTTGGCCACATATAAAAAGTGGTGGTCGGTGGGGAGTCTTTCACTTAGTCTTTCAAGACTTTGAGAAAGAGAGAGATTAAAGAAAAGAAAGAAGATAAAAAGGGAGAAGATAGAAAAGAGAAGAAGAAGAAGAATCATGGCAAGGTGAGATCTACCCAAGGAGCGCAAAGAGTATGCAAGGGGAGCTTGATGGCTCGACAAGGTAAGAGTGGGGAAAGGGGAAGTGATGTTCGCTGACCATGTGTCGAGACCGACCCGCGACACTCGGCCGTGGCCTATAGTGGGGCAGGAAGGGGGTTGAGGTTCCTAGGGGAAGGGAGAGGGGAAGGGGAGAAGGGCATGATGGGTGACCCCGTGGCTGAGGCTGACTGGACGACTAAGGCCATGAAGCTGAGGTTGCGGGCACCATAAGGGGAAAAGGGGGGTTGGTACAAGGGGAAGAAAGGTGGACACATGGAGAGTGGAGGTGCTGTGGGTGGATCGAAAGAAGGGCGATGAGGCAAGAAGGCCAAAGTTGTTGGGCGTGGGAAGGGAATATCAGCTGAAAGTTCAAAGGGGAAAAGGACTGGCAGGCAAGTCACGGACAAAGGGAATATAAGGGAAGAGAGGGCGACCATGAGCATTCGACGATGGGGGAAGGAGGCCAAGGCCGAGGCACCCATGGGCGCCAAGGCAGGGGGCCGAAGAGAGATAAGGCGTACGTCGCTTTGCTCGTTGGGGCCAGGGGTGAAGGCATTGGTGTTCCGAAAGTAAGAATGATGAAATGGTGGGCTAGGCCGTGAGGTGGAATGACTGGCTGGCCACAGTCATCGCGAGGCATCGCGACCGTGCAGGCACCGTCATCGGTGCCTCGGGGCATAGAGGCTGCACCAGCACTGGCCGAGGAGTCGGGGTTACCTTTGAATTTTAAGGATAGTGGAGTCAAGAGCTCTGGTCTGGAGCCAAGTAAGAACAATATCTTGTTGACTGCAAAGGGAGCGGTGCCCAGCTGGCCACCTGAGGAGTTATGGAGAGAGTTGGGTTGTCGAGTGGCTGATGGGGCATTTCTAGTGCCTTGGAGTGGCCCGTTGATGGGTGAGAGTTCCATGGTTCCGTCACCTTATGTCTAAGCCCCGAGCGGGGAGGTTGCCCCTATTATGTAACCGAGGTACTTGTCGACCCGACTGGCTGAGAGACATGATATATTGTGGTCGCCTGTGGTGTTCAAGGCCCATAATATGATGCTGGTGGGGTGGGATTTTTGGTACAGTTACATGTTGGAGGCCTCAGTCTGGTTAGAAAGGTTAAAGGCACTGGGGCTAGTGTTGGCTATAGAGGTGACTGCCAAGGGGTAGAGTTGGTAAAAAATGTGAGTTGCCTGACGTTGTTGCTGTCTAGGTGGAGTTCTTAGACGCACACCTTCATCACGGAGTTTGGGGAGATATGACACTACAGGATGTCATTATGCTGACTGGGTTGCCTATGCATGGGATGGAGGATGCCTATGCACTACGGTTAATAGCGCAGGAGCGAGTGGTGCTCAAGGCAATACAGGTTATTCTGGCTGAGATGAAGAGCAACCGAAAGGGCATATATGGCAGGTAGATCAGGCACTTCTTCGTCACCGCGGTAGCACGACCGACAGATAAAGATGGCTCCTGACGACCAGGAGAAGGCAACTTTCACAACACTTTGGGGTACCTTTTTTTACACAGTGATGCCTTTCGGTTGAAGAATGCTAGGACGGCATACCAGTGAGCCCTACCACCCTATTTCATCATATGATTCACATTGAGGTAGAAGTGTATATGGATGATATGATCATCAAATCAAGAAAGCGGGAAGATCACTGCACAATACTAAGGAAGTACTTTGAGTAGTTGAGGCAGTACAACCTGAGGCTAAACCCCGAGAAGTGTGTGTTCGAGGTTACAATTAGGAAGTTACTAAGTTTTATGGTAAGTAAGCGAGGAATAGAGGTGGACTCTGTTAAGTTTTATGGTAAGTAAGCGAGGAAGTTACAGTTCGAGGTTACATTACTTCTGTACTTGTCACTTCTTTGGAATATCGTATATTTGCGTTGTGAATCTCAAGGGCTAATAGGTGTGATTTTGTTAAAGATTTTTGCGTTTTGATCGCCTAGTTGCGATTATTGTTATCATTTGATCCCTAAATGTTTGATTGAGATATTTATTTGTCTTGATTAACATTAGATATTTTGTTGTATAACAATCACTATTTTTTTGTGATTGGTCTTCGTTTAATGTGTTCCAAAATGGCAACACATTATGATTGTTACTTGTACCTAATCAACTGTTAGAATTCTATTATCCTCTATTTCTAAATGATCTTGAAATTGACATTATGTTATGTGTGTTTTGGCCTAATATTAGGATCTGCATAGTTTTACTTGCCTTGATATGAGATTATGTAGACTCCTAAGTCTCAGATCATCTATGAGTGAGAGTAGACTTTGATAACATGGATTATACTTTGAGAACATATATTAGAATTTGACAATTTATTTGATGATTTAATAAAAGATTGAGATTTTGATTGAACATGTAATAGTAGATCCCATGTTACTTGCTTTTAGAGCTGAAAGATTTTACACGTTTAATCAAAACAGATAATCGAAGGATAAAACTATAGAATTTCGGTAAATAAGGTGATTGTGAATCATAAGTGATCTGATAATTTAGAGCCTTAAACTCTAGTGAAAGTGCAATACATGCATATGTAGGATCATATTTGTGCTTTGTTAAGATAAGACATCTTTCTGTGATAAATTCGATAACAATTTGAATTTGTCATTTTGAGATATTAGAGTGCACATCAAAAGTCTAGTGATTACAGTTTTTCTGTCATTTGTGATATGTAAGTGCTTATAGGAATTACTATCCACATTAGCTTTCGTAGAGTGCAAGTCACACGTGACCATTGCCTAGTATATTAGTGCACCTTGAACTTGAAATTAAGCTCGCTATTATTGAGTGGATTGTACAAGAGTATAATCTGCTATATTAATCATATAACACAATGGAGGCATATTGGATTAGAGATTGATTTAATTCATTTTAATGCATCGAATTTAGAAGGGTGTAAATTCACTTTGGTGAATTTCGTATTAGTTCAGTCATTGTTCGTGAAGTACCAGAACGATTAGAGCGCAAGTGATTACCTGACCAATTTGAGTTTAGCGTTATGATTTAGAATTTAATTGTTGCGTTCGAGTATTCACGCGACATGAATTTGGATGCGAAGGTTAGACATAGCCCAACTACTATATGGTAGTTATTAGAATTGCGCAGCGGAAGGGTAATGCCTAAATATTATATAGCTAATATAAACCCGAGATCAAATTTCAAGGACGAAATATTTAGAAGGTTGGGAGATTGTAATATCCCGCATTTTTTTACTAGATTAAAATAATTATCTGCGTTCCAAAAAATAAACGAGTAATAATTTTGAGCATTGCTCGGGTATTATAGAGTATGGAAGCTTAAAATGATTGTAGAGTCAAAATGTAATTTGAGGTCATTTTGTAAATACGAAAAACTTTGGGGGCTAATTTGCAAATTTTAAAAGTATGCATTAATGTGTCAAATTTGTAGAGAAAATGGTCTCGGGAGTGCCATCTCTTACTTGTGCATTTGCCGGCTAATGAATAAATTATAACAATTGTTAGATTTGTTCCCAACCTATTCTGGTCGTACCCAAGGGCCCACTAGGGGTCCCGCTTTGCACGAACATATCAACACGATCAACGGTCAATATTTCAACGCATCGAACCAGTTAAAGTGCACACGCTCATGTCACGTGCGTTTCTTGCTTCGCACGCCTTAATCACCAATTATTTCATGTTAGCGTGACTCACAGTACCACGTTCGTCTCGCCGCGATCACCCCAGCACCTTTTCACCAAAAACATCGGCCGATGGCGCAACCGGAGCGATGGGGTCAAGGGCAAAGGCCTTGGCCAACCCCATAGGGTTGGCCTCGGTCTCCCCCAAGGCCATGGGGTCGGCCTCGGCCTCCATGGGGGGTCGGCCTTGGCCTTCCCCCCCGATTGTTCACTTTTCACGCAAGGTCCTTTTCGCGCTTTGATCGCTTCATACGCTTCGTATGTGACTTTGGCACCTTGTTCGTCATTTGGGTACGACTCCCGGCAACACGTTCGTCATTACGCAACTTCCCGATTCGTCATTGCCCATCAAAACACCAATTGTCGGCGCGCCTGAAGTTCACCAAGAGGGGGAGTGGCCTTGGCCTCCCTTCATGGGAGTTGGCCATTGGCCTTGGCCACCCCCTAGGGTCGGCCTCAGCCTCACCAGGGGGTCGGCCTCGGCCTCCCCATGGGTGGTGGCCTTGGCCTTCCCCCATCGCGCGCACTTGTTTTCTCAAGTCTATGTACCTCCGCGATGTTTACGGACATTCGCACATCAACCTTGCAACGTCCGTCATTTGTCACTCCGAGACGCCCGTCGCCCGGACGTCACTCTGCGACCCGCGTTTCCCGGAAGTCACTCCGCAACCGCTGTCGCCCGGACGTCACTCTACGACCCCCGTCGCCCGGAAGTCACTCCGCGACCCCCCGTCACCTGGACGTCACTCTGCGACCCTCGTCGCTCGGAAGTCACTCCGCGACCCCCGTAGCCCGGACATCACTTCGCGACCTTCGTCGCCCGAAAGTCACTCCGTGACCCCCCCGTCACCCGGACATTAATCTCGCGACGTCCATCGTTCGTCACTTCGTTACCCCTATCGTCGTACCCATGCGCCTCAATTAATGTCTTGTGTTGTAGACTCTGCACCCATGCGCCACAATCATATTACACACCTCAAGAGGGCTCCGCTAGTAGTGCTCCTGCACGAGGACCCCTCGCAGCTAGATGGGCTCGTTACCACAAAGCTATCACCGTATAGGCTCATTACCACAAAGCTATCACCGTCTTCATTCTGGGGGGGCTCCGCTCGTAGTGCTCCGACACGAGGACCCCTCGCAACGGGATGGGCTCGTTACCACAAAGCCATCACCACCATAGGATAGGCTCTATTCGCTGTCTTTATTCCAGAGGGCTGTGCTCGTAGTGCTCTGGCACGAGGACCCCTCGCAGTGGGATGGGCTCGTTACTACAAAGCCATCACTGCCATGGGATAGGCTCGTTACCATAAAGATATCGCCATCTTCGTTCCAGGGGGCTCCGCTAGTAGTGCTCTGGCACGAGGACCCCTAGCATGGGGATAGACGACTCCTTCGGGACACTATCTCCGTCAGGGTGTCTTCGTGATTGGCCTACGTGCTCCGGCACTGGGGGCTCACGTTGGCATCCCTAAGGACTATGACCCCCGGGTCACTCTGAGACGGGAGCAGGTCTTCGGAGGGCATCGCGCCTAGTCCACCTAGCAGCTGGGTGTCGGGTCTTCCCCACCGCTGCCAGGCCTTTGGGACTCTGCAAGGGCTTGGATTGGTGGCTAGATTAAGGGGGTTCTTTAGCCACACCGACACTGTGGGAGCCAGTCTTTCCAGACAGATATAACAATGTTGTGCGGGGCAGGCCAGGTGAATATGCGATTCAACAGTCCATGGAGCACCGACAGCTGTGGACCCCTCGATGACGTGTCACTCTCGAGGAGCGCCATGTGTCGCGTGATGACATCATTATCTGAACCTCTATAAATAGAGGTCTTGAGAATTCATTTGAAGGCTTGGACATTTTTTGACGGTTGGACATTCTCATAACATTTTTACTTTCTCACTCAAGAATCCTAGAGAGAGAACCATACAGGACCCTGACTTTGGACCTAAGCATCGGACTGTGACTGTCGTCGTGTATTTACCCTGCGCCATCACCCTCGCAGCATTGCCACCCTCAAGCTGTGTCTGGGAAGCCCTTGGTCTCTACCCTTGCTCCACCCTTGCTGTGTCCTACATTAGCGCACTTGGCATCTGACTCGGACTGCATTCCTTGTGGCACCTCCACGTCGACTGCGAACCCACTTTCCTTGGCATCATTTTGGCAACTCCGCTAGGGAGGTGAGCATCGTACCGTAGTTTGCCTGTCTTGCACCCTCTATCATCGTGCCTGTACAACGAAGAGCTACGAGGACTACCAGCCAAGGCCTCGCCACCACTGTGCGAGAAGAAACCCACATCGAAGACCAAGAAGAGACAAGTACCACACCTGCTCAAGATCAACCCCCAGTCGCTACACCTGAGGTGCAAGGACTCGTCAATGCAGCCATGCAGCAGTTCACTCCTACCATAGCCAACCTACAGGAGTTGTAGACCACTCTGATGTCCGCCATTATGAAAATGCAAAAATCCATATAGGCATTGGCCTCGCAACGCTCCACCGCACCGGTCCAGCCTCAAGGACCTGGGCTGGCTCTCAAGGCCGCTCAGGCTCCAATGTCGCAACCGTCGCCGCCTCGATCATCTAGACCCTTGGCAGTAGGACTCGCGACATCTTCTCCACCCATGCCAGATGCACCTCTCTCTGCAGTGCCATCCCGAAGGCCTCAAGCAGATCTTGGACCCGTGCTACAACAGATCCATCCTGTCATTGTACCCCAGCATGTGCCAACACAAAGTTCCTCTGAAACGCATGACTCAATTGAGATGGAGCCTAACCCTTACCCAGCCGAGCAACATCAAACGATCGTCCAGGTAGTAGACATGTCTCGCCCACCCACCCATGCCCATATACAACTGCCACCGCCAGCCCCTCTCATATATCAACCATCTGTTGCACCTGCCCACCAACTTGCCCCGTCCGGGGGCTCGGGGGCTCTCGGCGTCCCAGCCAGCCACAATCCTTTAACTGTCCATGAAGACCCACCTCCTAACTATGTCACTCGTTTGGACTTGGAAGTACTCATGCATCGCTTGTCATAACACTCCACACCCTACTCCTCTGCCAACCTGAAAGGCCATGCCCCTACGCCAGTGACATTGCCATCACACCCTACCCCCCAAAGTATAAGTAGCCCACCTTTGTGCTCTTCAACAGACCCGAGGGCAACGCCTGTGAGCACTTGACAAGATTCACAGGATCATTGAAACAGTATGGTCCGGGAGACAGTTTGAAGTTGAGTCACAAGTCCCTCATAGGCTTGGTTACATTTGGTATCACCAGATCCCTGCGGGGACTGTCCATGCATGGAACGACATGGTTCGGCTATTCTTAGACAAATTCCATTACGAGGCTGAACGCGTTACTATCATTGACATTGTCGGCATCCGCCAGAATCAAGGGGAGGACTTGAACAAGTACGTATATTGCTTCCATCTCAAATGCCTTGAGTGCATGGACTTCAGCAAGGACGAGACCCTAGTACCCATATGCATCAAGAACATGAGCGATGTATATCGGGTACACATTGAGAACCTACAGTTAAGGTCATGGGGACACCTCAAGGAAGCAGCCCGCCACACTTATGAGTCAGTTGGCCCAGTCAAGCCATGGAAGCCCTGTCCTCAGAATGCACTATTGGCCACGGCTGAACCATCTGGAGCTCTACCCTACAACAACCACAATAGCAACACTAGTAACAACAACCACAACCCCTACAAGCGCCAGTTCCAAGAAAGGGACTGGCACCCCGACAAAAGGAGGCAGCAAGACCTTGCCCCCGAGTACCCATGTGATTTGAACATGGTGAAAGAGCTTTTGGCAGAATGGTTGAAAATGACAATAACTTTCAACTACCGTCGATGAAAGCCAATGTCACGGAAGCGGACAAAGCCCAACCTAACTACTGGCTTTACCACTGCACCGTCGGCCATCATCTCAAAAATTATAATGGGCTGCGACATATCTTTGCAAGGAAGGTCGTGGCAGGAGACCTGCAGCTCCGAAAGAACAATGACGTACGTCGACAGCCTTACCCATCGCACAACAACAACACAGAGCATCAAGTACTCATGGCCATCACCGACCATGTTAAACCTATCATCATTGAAGCCATACCGATGGTCACACCATGTGTACAGCCAGCTACCCAACCACAGTCCTCGGTGGGCCAAATGACAAAGATCAAAGGACTTTTTGATGAAATGGGGTTTTTGCCCTCCACAAGAAGTATCTTATCCAGCTGCCTGATTGAAGTCACCACAGGCCTCGGCCCCGAGTGCTTCGCAGCTCAAGCCGAGCTGTGACACATCCTCTCTTCCGCATCACTTTTCTCAGACGAGGACTTGCCACCAGTTGAATAGCATAACCGGCCTTTATTTTTGGAACATACCATTAATGGCACGGGCTTTCGCGGTGCCTGGGTAGACTGCAGAGCATCTGTCAACATCATGCCCCTCGTTACCTTGCAACGAGCTGGCATCCCCACAAGCAAAATCATACGAGACCCAATTAAAATTACAAGATTTGGGAACGGTCACCAATCAACCTTGGGCCATGTCACCGTTGACCTTATGGTCGGGTCCGTACGTTGTGACACCACTTTCCACGTAATGGACAGCGAGCCCACATTCCACATCTTACTCGGCCGACCATGGATTCACATCAACAAGGCTGTGTCCTCAACGTACCATCAGTGTGTCAAACTGGTGGCCGGTCCCGCACGACACGAGGTAACAGTGAAATACCAGCCACAAAGGCTCCGTTTGAGTGCGCGGAATCATACTTCGCCGAGGGCTCCTTCTTCACCGAGCTTGCCGAGGATGGTGAGAATGCTGCTCACATCCATTCTACAAAGCTGCCAAATTGGGATGAACTATGTGGCAACAAACCTACCAACTCCAAAACAAAGAAGGGCAGCAAGAACAAAGCATCAACCTCAGCCATACCACTGCTGCCAAGGCCAACTCCCTTCTTACATCCCCAAGTCTAAGAAGCACAAGCCTGAACTAACCTTCCAACGCATCGTCAAAGACAGTAAAATGATCTACCAGTTATGACGGTGTGTGGGGGCTCCAGGTGGTCCCTCATCTGACCCCCTCGATCCCGACCCACTTGTGGTGACTGAATGGTGCTGCACGGTCGAGCATTGCCCGACAGATCCTGACATCACCCGGCGCAGCACCACCTTGCTATAAAGACTGCCCTCGACCACAGGCCAAAGATCTTGAAGAAATCAACCTGGCCGACTCGGGCGAAGAACCACGGCACACTTACATCGGCATAAAACTCGTCCCCGGCCGAAGAGAGGAATTGGTTTCCCTCCTTTGCGAATATCGCGATGTCTTGGCATGGACTTACAATGAGATGCCCGAATTGGATCCCGCCTTGGTCACACACCATCTCAACATTGCTACCGGATCCATCCCTATCCAACAACACTCGCGGACCTTCCGCCTCAAGCTCGAGTTAAAGATCAAACAAGAGATTGAATGCCTTCTGCAGGCAAGCTTCATTGAACCTATCACTCACCCAATTTGGCTGGCTAATGTCATCCATGTGCAAAAAAAGAATGGCCAAGTCCGCATTTGTATTGACTTTTGGGAATTCAACAAGGCGTGCCCCAAAGACGAGTTTCCACTGCCCAACATCGATATGCTTACGGAGGCTGACGCTAGACATGAAACCTTATCATTCATGGGATTGTTTTGCAGGCTATAATCAAATTCGCATGAACCCCGACGACAGTGCCAAGACAGCCTTCCCCACTCCTATGGGTAACTTTTGTTGGAAAGTCATGCCTTTAGGTCTAAACGGGGGTGCTACATATCAAAGGGCAATGATAACAATCTTCCATGACATGATACATCTCACAGTGGAAGACTACATCGATGATCTTATTATCAAATTCAAGAAGGAAAGTGATCACCTCAGTGACCTTCAAGCAGTCTTTGATCGTTGCCGCCAGTACAACATGCGGATGAATCCATTGAAGTGCGCCTTCGACGTCTCCTCCGATAAGTTCCTCGACTTTTTGGTCAGTCGACAGGGCATCGACGTTGACCCTTCCAAGCCGCCTCCATCCAAGATATGCCTCCCCCAAAGAACACAAAAGAACTGAAGAGCTTCCTCGACAAGGTCTCTTAACTCCGACGCTTCATACCTGCATTGGCTGAGCTCATTACTCCCTTTCAGCATCTAACGCGCAAGAGCGCACTGTGGAGTTGGGGTACACCCCAACAGTAAGCCTTCGATTAAATCAAGATAGTCTTTATGTCACAACAAACCATGGTAATACCCCAACAAGGTATACCACTCTTACTCTACTTGACCTCCACGCCCAGGTCCATAGGAGCGTTGCTTGCCCAAGAGGAGGATGGGGTGGAGCGTCTAGTCTATTATCTCAGTCGGTCGATCGGGGGACCCGAAGCCAATTATTCTGAGATCGAGAAGCATTGCCTAGCGTTGGTATACACCTCGCAGAAATTCAAACATTACTTTTTGGCACACCAGATCACACTCGTCACTAAGGTTGATCCACTATGGTACATGCTTACACGCCCTGCCCTATATGGCCGTCTTACCCACTGGTTGTTGCTCTTGGCTGAGTTCAGCCTATCTATCAAAAACCCTACAGCTCTACGGAGCCAAGCACTTGCCGACCTCTTGGCCTTCTTTCTGCGCCAACAATACGAGCCAACCTCGGTCCAATTGCCTGGGGAGGAAACTGCCTTGATTTCTGACATCGATGAATTATTGACGCTTGAGTTCAACGGCTCAGCCACTAGCAAAGGTCCTAATGGAGCTCCCCTCCAGCATGGGGGTGCCGGCATAGTTCTTCAAAATTCAGAGGGTGTTACCACATCCCTATCCTTCAAGCTCGCATTCTTGGTATCTAACAATAAATCTGAGTATGAGGCACTTGTCATTGGCCTCATGCTGGCTACTAGTATGGGGGCTAAGTCATTAAGCGTGAAAGGAGACTCAAACTTGATCATGAAGCAGGCCGATGGGGAGTTTGCAGTCAAGGAGCCAGCCTTGGCACCTTATCATGCCTTGGTACAACACTTGGAAGGAAGACTTGGCCATATCCAGTATGAACATCACAACAGGTGCCACAAAAGACATGTGGACAGCTTGGCCACGATTACGTCAAAGATGGAGGTTGATGGTGAGCAGCGAATGCGAACCATCATCAAGAGAACAGAACCATGCACAACATTAAACCTAGTCCAGAAGGACATTACTGTAAACGATTGGAGGCAGCCGATTGTCGACCAACTTAAGGCCATCTCTTGCTTATGCCTCTACCTTTATAGAATTTTTGATGTGGGAGATCTCTTGTATAGACGATGTCCCAGAGGCACTCTAGCCAGGTGTTGGCCCCGGCAGAAGCAAAGCAAAAATTACAGCTCGGCCATCAGAGTCAACAGGATCAAACAGTATCGCAGCAACCCCCCAGTCCTAAGCCCTTTGATACCGGTAGTCCTTGGTTGTTATACCTAACTGTAACTTATACTGCAACTGGATACATGTAGCCCAATATTTGCAAAATGCCTTAATTAAGAGAGTCATTTACAATGTCAGTAAGAAACTGGCCTAAGGAGAGGTGAATTACTCAGCTTTGGAAAAACCATGTGTATCTCTAGTTTGGGTAACACAGAGATTGAGACATTATGTTCTGGCTTACCTCATCGGGATGTTGGCTAGGATGGATGCCATGAAGTACCTATTCGAGAGACCAGTCCAACCCAACCGCACAACCAAGTGACTTTTGTTACTTTCAGAATTTGATATTACCTATTTCACCCAAAATTCATTCAAAGGGCATATTGTAATTGACTTGTTAACCGATTGTCTGAAAGAGGATACCAACAGATGAAAGAGGAAGTTCTTAAATGAAGAAGTGTGTGTCATTGAATCGGAAATGAGGTGGCAGTTATATTTTGACGGGGCAGCGAATAACAAGGGATTTGGGGTACGGATATTGCTAATCTCACCAGAAAAAGCCTATTCACCAATAGCAAATCAAGCTGACTTTCATGGGTACGAACAACATTGTTGAGTACGAGGCTTGCATCACCAATTTAGAGGTGGTTTTAAGCTTAGGAGTTTGAGAGAGTACACTATAAAGAGACTCAGTACTAATCATATACCGGATTCAAAGTATGTGGAGAATCAGAGATAACGTCTACAAGCATATCATGCCCATTTGGAGAAAATTGTAGACCAATTCGAGGATGTATAACTTCGTCAATGCCTTAGCCACACTTGCGTCTATGGTGGACATAACTGAGGGACAAGAGGTAGATCCATTTGTGTTACAGAAGAGAGATAGACCAGCTTATTGCTTTATGATAGGACCTACAAAGTTGTACAGAGTAGTCGAACCTTGGTATGCCAATGTTCATAACCATATTCGGGACGATAAATACCCTGATGGATGTTCAGCAAAGGACCACATAGCTTTGAGAAGATGGGTGGCACATTTCATTATGAGTGACCAAAGGTTATATAAGAGACACTACAACGGAGAAAACCTCTTGTGTGTGACCGAGAGAGAGGAATCAAATCATGGACGATATACGTGCAGGAGTTGTGGACCGCACATGAACAGGCGAATATTAGCAAAGAAGATTCTTCGACAAGGATATTATTGGAGGATAATCGAGCAACATTGTGTGAGTATGTAAAGAGGTGTCACAAATGTCAGGTTTATGCTAACTTGTAGTATCTCGCTTCCCGAGAATTAAACAACATAATGTCTGTCTGGCGGTTCTCAGTTTGGGAAATAGATGTGATAGAGAATAACAGTCTCAAAGCCACTAACGGACACATGTTCATACTAGTAGCCATAGATTACTTCACGAAGTGGGTGGAAGCCACTTCGTATGCCCACTCAATGCTAAGAAAGTGGCCAATTTATTCGGACGGATATCATTTGTCGATACGTAGTGCCCAGACAACAGGTTGCATTTCAAGGAAAAAATCCCAGATTTATTCAAGGAATATGTTATCATCCGACATAGCTTGTCAACCCAACGTCCATAGACCAATAGAGCTGTAGAAGCCACCAACAAGAATATTACGAACATATAGAGTAAAATGACAAATTCCAGTAAGAGTTAGCCGGATAAGCTCCCCTACGCCCTTTAGGGCTATAGCACATCAGTGAGATCATCAACCGAAGCTACCATATATTTACTAGTCTATGGCATGGAGGTCGTACTCCCAATAAAATTAGAAGTCGATTCTCTGAAGGTATTGTTGGATAACCAGATAGTCGAGAAAGATTGGGTGTGACACAGATTTGAAGAGTTAGCACTGGCGGATGAGAAGAGGCTGAAGCCCTATACCACATTCAACGTTACCAGAGGTGGATTTCCTGAGCCTTTAACAAGAGAGTGAGGGATGCGGTTTGAGAAAAAGCGATTTGGTGCTGAAGGAGAATATCAGACAGATCTGGTGAGGAAAGTTTGAACCCAACTGATCAGGCCGTTACACGATCAAGAAAATCATGACTGGGGTGCAGCGTTATTAATTGATTTAGATGGAATTGAGTTGTCACAGTTAGTCAATTAGATCGATTAAAGAAATATTATGCTTGAGTGAATTTTGCAAATGAACTATGAATGACCTGATTCTCCTTAAGAACATTATCCGGCACACACATGTAACAATTAGATGGAGGTACGTAAGTAGCCTATTAAGTTACCTTGGGTGCGGTCAAATTTTAATAAAAGTCTTTTGTTCCACTTGCTAAGATATAGACTAGATTCCTAAGAAAATAAAAAAAATGCCCACTAAAACAAAAACCCTGTAAAGAGCGATCTAGGCAAAAGTTTGGGCAAACAAAAAAATTTAAAAAAAAGAGAAAAAATACCCGCTAGAACGAAAATTCTGCAAAGGGAGGCCTAGGCAAAAGTTAGTGCAAAAAGAAAAATTTTAGGTCCTATCAGCATCCTATGGGTAATTTATCAGCATTTATTTCTTCTTATTTGAAGCGGAGGATCCTCTTCATCCAAACATATGATTGACTTCCATGTTTCTATGCTTTTATTTTAAGTCAACCTCTGAGATATCGGGATCACATCCTATAACTCTTCTACTTCGAAAATCGGTTTTTGATCCACTTTCTCTTTACCCTAACCAGGCTTACAATCAAACCGACTCTTGCGATAAGTATCTATATTATGTTCTCAGTCCTGAGCAGCTTTGATAGATAGTGGCCTTTTCTGTCATTTCTCTTCAGGCAGTGAAGAAAGGTGTCACTAGGGCTCATCCATGCGCAGAGACCGTATTGCATTCCCGTCCATATCAAACTTCTCTTAAAAATATAGGGACCAATCCAAGACCACCGGATCCATGTGACCAGACTTTGTCTTCAGCTTGAGGACAATGGAAACTTTGCATTATACCCTGATAAGATTTGTCAGAATCAGACACCTCTAGTGCCAAACTAATAGCAGCACGAGCTTCCTTCTTAGCTCACTCCAGAGACCTTATTTGGCAAGCACCCGGGAAATCCCATCGGCACTCAATTTGCTCTCTAAAACCTGAACTTTCTCCCGAATATGAATCCAAAGCCAGCTGATGTACTCCTTAGACAGCAAGGGAGCAATCGAATCCATGATGTCAATGAAAGTGTCACCTCCTATGAAGCAGTCAAAGTAGGGAGGAGAACCTCAACCTTTGGAAACAACTTTGATCACAGAAGGGCTAATGATATTCACCTTGTGGCAAAAATGTTGTACAAGTTCGAAATAGCCTGCTTGTAATCGTATTGTCTTAGAAAACAACATGCGATGTAAAAGAAAAAAATAGCGCAATCCCAAGAGATGTACATAGTAATATTCAAAAATCTGCAAAGTAGATCCATGGACTCCCGCCTAGGAAAATATCAGTGAATGTCTTTGGACTCCTGCACACATAGAAAGTGAGACCATACATCTATACTGGAACGACCTTCGACGAGCAAAGGCCGAGAACAAAAAGAACAAGGGCGATATCTCCTGTTAGTAGGAGGAGCTATCAGACGCATATAATCCAGCAGCCGCATATATAGAAGCAACGGGCTAACCCTAAAAGATAGGCTTGGATCCTTATGTACAACGATAATGCCATGCAAGATTTTAGCTACCACTACGTGGATCAAGGTTTTGCCTTTTGCGGTGCCTGGATTAATATTTCGGTCAGCCTTACATCAATAATGTCGAGGCCAGTGGGACATTTGGCCATCAAACATAATGCCAGAGCAGCTACTCGACCACATGCATACCGTTGGTCATGATATCCAGTCTATCAGAAAAATGTTCTATTACAGGAGAAACTATAATACCTTCACCTCGGATAAAAGATCAGCATGTTCCTTTTTTACCTTCAGCAAACTCTCGAGAGCCTTGACATAGCCATCTTTGATAATCAAAACAACAATGGGTAGATTAATCGGGATATCTGTGAAGGCAAAAAATTCTTCATGAGTAGGGCGGAGTTCATCTAAACTGAAGCAGAAGACGCGATCAGTGACAGCCCAGAACTTGCATGCCGCACGGAGAATGTCCTCGTGAACAACCACGTTCCTCAGGCTCATCACAGACTTCAGATTAAAACGTGCATCTAGGTGAATAAGTTCAATCTTGTTGAATGAATCGGCAAAGGCCCAGAACTGGAGCTCGAAGATCATGGGATCATCTTCGAAAGTCATTGGGAGTTCATGGAAGAGAATGGGAGTCGAATGTCATTATGAAGGGATGAGTCCCGAATTTATAACGAGAGAGCTGTAAGTTGTACAGAGATAGGAGTCGAAAATTAAAAAAAAAATCAAAAAATTATATTGGAAAAACCAGATGGTTTTTGTTAAACCGTTCGGTTTCCTATTTGATTTGAACATTTGATAATCCATCTCGCTGATCAACTGTCAGGTTTTATCCAAAAAATTAACCTTTGCTTCTGATTAACCATCTGATTTTACCATCAAATCTGAATAGGGTTCTGACCAACCGGTCGGTTTTCCTGAAGATTTGATTTGACCACTATTAGTGTTTGTAAAAATTGGCAGGGTTTGACTATTTTTAGGCCAAACCTTGTACCTATTCAAACAACGCAATTCCATTTCAATTTTTCAATCCAATTTTATCCCAACCTTCATTCTTTTTGTGCAAATTTGTGCGTTTAGATTATACATTAACATATCACTCGCTAATGAAAATTCTAACTCAAACGCAAAAAAACAAGAGTGCTTTACATCGTAGTTTGAATAAAAGTCCCTAATTGACTCTAGGCCTACTCTAGGACCTAATCTAAGCAACCATCCTCATAGCCTTCTTCGACTTCTCCTCGAGCTAGGCTCCTCTTCGTCCCTGGACTCTCAAGCTTCCTCCTTGGCCTCCTCTTCCTCATTACCCTCTTCTTTATATTCTTCATCCCTGCCCTCAGGTTCAGGAGATGACTTCACTACCACGGTCTCATTGGACTGAGGCTCTTTGTAGGTATGCTTGAAGACCGTGGTAATCTTGGGAGACTTGCGTCTCAACTTTGGTGGAAGGACTGGGGCTTTCTTTTTGCTTACTGTGGTGACTTTCTTGCCCTTGGACGGTGCTGGCTCCAGTTTGCCCACTCTCTTTGTGAAAGTCTGGCTCACTACTCTAGTTTCACGTGTTCCCCTCCTCAATACTGGGGTTACCATAAAGGTCTCAATAGTAGCAGCAGCAAGGGTAACAGGCTCTGCGGAGCTCTATAGTCCACTCGACCGACCTCCCCGAAGGTGGCACTGAGGGAGTGGAGAGTAGGTACCTCCGTCGTCTCGAAAGATAGCCAATACACTGATAGTAAGTCTCCAGAGGTACACATTAAGTCCTTGAGACGATGAATCATCCTATAGGTGTCTCGTAAAACTGGACATGGAAACTACAGTGAAAGAGGCATAGGGTTAAAATCAAAGAAAAATCATAAGTTAAGCTCAATTAGGGTTTAAGGTTTACCATATGGACTTTAGCTAGTTCCTTGAGCCCGAAAAACTTGGAGTCCTTCTCTGGTGGGGTAATAGGCTCCTGCTCTTTGGTCTTGCCTTTCAAAAAGATCGACACTGTCCAAGAAGGAAATGGAATATTATCCGCCAACTTTGCCTTTTTCTTGACCTTCCTCATTCGATCCCGAGTTACCTTAGCTTTCTACACTTTTTTCAGTTACTTCGAAGTCAAAGGGTCAAATCCTTCTGAACGAATTGCCTTATAGGTACGAGGATCGTTCGGCCACCATATGGAGGATATGCGATCGCCCTAACCAAACTGTCTCAATCCCCTATCGAGATCTCCTTTCCGATACATCTCTAGGGGAGGGAAGTCAGGACACAAACCTCGACTCCATGTGTTGCTGGATGAGCACTCGATTTCCTAAGTAGAACTCCTCTTACGAGGGTCCCAATAGCAGCATCTAGCATGGAGTAAGGGGGATAAGTCCTTGTCGCTCCCCAGATGGACAGAGATGACTAAAATAAAAAAATATAAAAAAAAGACAAACGGTAAGTATTCAATAAGCATGCATAATGAAAATTTCAAAACCTATTGAATTTCTTACCAGGCGCTGTGTTAGCCCGTTAAAGCTATCCCGATATGCCCCCTCAGAGGCACCAACTCTCTCTTTTCTAAAATTCCACCTGTACATGGCCGGGCTCAGTCTCATCAGCGTTCCCTAACCGAGTCGAGGAGCACATGAATCTAGGACGTCGAAGGCCCAAGCCTGTGAACAAAGGTGTAGTGTGAGAAACATGTCTAAACATGCATGATAATAATTAGAAAATAACTTAAGAAGCATAGACATACGTCCCAAAATATTACAGTATCCAATGAAGCTCAAGACTGCCCCTGGGACACCTCACCCATGGAATGGTAGCCAATGTTGGAGTAACCTAGTCGTACACCCAAATCTCCTCTATGTTCTCTAATGCCCATAGGCACCACAACTGTATGGAGTTATCCCCATTGCTAAAGATGTTCTCCCTCAAAACCTAAAGTAAAAATTCTCGGACAAACTGGTCAATCACCGTGCCCTCAGCCCCTCCCCCTCTCAAATTTACACCCTCGTAATGGCCTCGCAGAATACACAATAAGATGGAACCGTCCTTTTTGAAGTATTGTTCATACCAAGCAATTGGACAATAAGGTCCTGATCTTTGTAAAGATCATAGGCCCAGGGTACAAGCCTCCATCGAGCGCGAATACTAGTGATATTCGTGAAATCGAACAAGCAATTGTAGCTTCCCTGGACTGCATATGAAAAGTGTTGGCGGAATCCCACCAATGCTCGGCTAAACATAGAAGGTGTTTTTTTTGCTATAGGTCATAATGTTGCGACCCATCAAAGAAAAGATCAAAACCCATAACCGTTATCCTAGGTTTAATAGGTCCGGGGATTTTGGTCCACCACTCTCTAACTAGATTAGGAGAGCCCCTACATTGCAAATTTGTGCAGAGGGGCTGTAAAATTTAAAAAAAAAACAAGGGGAAAATTTCAAGGAACCGGCAGGTTCGTGCATGAATTGCATGAAGAATATCATATGTGGGTCCTACTTTGCATGGGCATGGTGCGTGTGTGTGTGTGTGGGTGTGGGTGGGTGTCTCTGTGTGTGTGTGTGTGAAGTAAGGTGAAATAGTATGTGCAACCATGGAGAATTCATGGGAAACATAGTACTTGGTTAAATGAACTCCTTGCTCTGGAGTCAGCAAGGAGTGATCATCCGACCAATTTGTCAGCAGTAAGCGCGAGATTTCCCCGATTTGTGGGCCTCCTTTGTGACCTCCTTTGTGACCTCTTCTTATACGAATATATTCTACCATCTTCAACATATTGAGAGAAATCTGAAGAAGATCTTAGGGATTAATAGGCTAGAGGATTGATTATGGTAGGATTACACGAGTTAGAGTCCTTGGGACAAAGAAATTGGAGAGAGAATAAAGTTGGATTGGGTTTAAAGTGTTGAAAAATGGTAAAATTGCGCACAAAAATGGACGGGTTAACCTACCGATTTTGTCATTTAAGTTTGTCAACGTGGTTAACTGGTCGGTCTTTGAAAAATTCCAATGCGATTGACTTACCGGCTAGTTTTTTACTCAAAATTTTTTAATACTTTGATTAACTGGCCGGTTTTCGAACCGTAAAGAAAAAAAAATGCATTCTTGTGTGAAATACATGCATGCATTTTTTAATGTACCTGTATGCTTAGATGCCTCTCGTGCTTGCATAATTTTTACTTGAATTTGTGTGTTTGCTTGCCTGTGCATTTCGCATGACATTTAATTCATTTCGCTTGGTGCATTTATCTAACATTTGTGTGCTTGCATACTTGACTGTGCATGTTTATTATCTTATCCCCAGATTGTTCTGCGATCCAAGTTTTTGAATCTGGTGCTAAGTTTAGTGTTATTTATACGATGTAAGGTCGGTACAAGATCCAGCGCATGTTGTTAGAAGTAACATTTTCTTTGTATCAGGTAAATTGATATGTTCGGTACTCAACGACCGACTGTCTTTATGGCATAGTTGGCTCCGGCTTTGAGTGATAATTCCAAAAATCTCATATCTAGGCGACCAACCGCTTTGACGTGTAGTTGGCTCCCACACTTAGATATAAAAATCTAGTTTCGACTGAGCGGCGAACTGCTGTGACGTGTTGTTGGCTCCAGCTCTTTCTCAAGACTCCACTTTGCCTGTCGACCTTTTCAACTAGTCTTGAGGGATCCGACAAGGCCAGAGTTATTATCATCTTTTCTGTTGACCCTTTCAACTCGTTTAGAGGGCTCAAGCAATAGGTAAGATTCTTGTGTATGTCTAGATGACCCTTTCAATTTGTCTTAGGGCCTCGGCATCTAGATATATGGCTCTTTCAATCGACCTTTTCAACTAGTCTTGAGGGCTCCAGCAATGGCCAAAGTTATTATCATCTCTGTCGAACTTTTCAACTCGTTTTGAGGGCTCCAGGAATAGGCAAAATTCTTGTGTATGTCTAGATGACCCTTTCAACTAGTCTTGAGGGCTCTGGCAACGGACAGAGTTATTTATTTCTTTTACTTGTCTAAACGACCCTTTCAAGTGTCTTGGTATCTCCGACATCGAGATATGGGTTTTGTCTATCGACCCTTTTAACTTGTCTTGAGGGCTCCAGCAATAGAAAATTGTCTCTAATATATTGTTCGAGGACCAATTATTGTTATTATTAGCTCTGGCTTCGAACAATATCCCTGTATCTTATCGAACTACCTTGGTCTGATTCCTCCCTGGAGGATACGTAGGAAGCCTTGTAATGATCCAACCTCATATTAGAGTCACGGTCCTCGAGTCTGTGTAGAGTCTAATGGTCTTTTTCGTGCTTCCCTACAAAAATATGTTGTTTATCGGTTATGTTCCCCCTTGCGCAAGCTCTTTAATTGAGGGGCTTTATAGACACCCTACTTTTGTAGTTATTATTAAATAAATCATTAGTGAGGTTTATTATTAATTAGAGTGCATTATTGAGTTTAGGCCAAATAATGTGACTTAATTAATTAATTTAGTCTAGTCCAGTTTAATGGTTAAGTGTCTAGGTCCAATTGTCAAGTCCATCGGTCTTGTTCAGACCAACTGTCCAGTCTTGTCTAGTGGTCCAGTTAGTGAATTGGTTCAGTTGGGTCCAATTGTTTATTTTAGTTAGTTTGTCTAGCAAAGCTAAGGAAATAATCTGTGAATTATCTCTGATGCAAAGATTAAATCCATGATTTGTATGGTTAGAAGTGATAAATCCTGAATCTGGTACATCCTATCTATAAATCAGAGATAACTGCCAAAATTTCAGGATTCAAAAAAATATTATTTTTAAATTACGGAATGAACTGGCCAGTTTTTGACTAATTGGTCAGTTAATTGAATTTTCTTCAATCTGCGATATTATCCAATATTCTAATTATCTCCAGCCTTGCAAATTGGCATAGCTAACCTTATCAGACTCTGCAACCTTGAGCTCTATAAATAGAAGCCTTGGCCTTCATGTTTAGGGGTCTGGAATCCTAGAACTTATTATCTTTAGAGCTTGTGTACTATTTCTCCGTGAAGTGATACACTATCTCTCTAAAAATAATTAGCCTTTCATACTCACTTAATGAAGTCTTTTAGTTTTTGCATCTTGGAACCTTCGGAGAACGTCCCCGAGTCTTCCAGACAAACACTTCAAGAAGTAATGTTTTTATTGCTTTCTTGTATAAAGAAACGCTTTAGAATTGTCTCACATTCTCGTACTCACATTTCTATTAGAAAAGTATAAAACGACGTATTTTCATAACTTAGTCTAGGACCAAAATGTTGATTACTTCCCGTAAGACCAGAGTCAAACTACTACAGTTTTGATTTAGGTTAGTTCGACTGGATACGTAGGCAATTAGACCTCCGATGTCGAGTTCAAGCCAAAATCATAAAGATAAAGAGAGTTAGTTTTCATCATATTTTGCATATTACATATTTCTAAGGCCGAAAATGAATAAGAATAAAGTCAGAGAACGAAAGAGCGTGGGGGTGTCTAATACCTTTTCGTTGCGTAACTTAGCCCCTGAACACATCTCTTGGTTTTCGATAGATTAATCGTCCTTTTGGACATTTAGAGTAATTTCTGAGTTTTCCTTATTTTTTATTATTAAATAAGATGAAGAATCCTTAAAAAAAATTAGCAAGGGATTTCTTTCAAGGTGATTCTGTAACACCCCGAATTTCGGGCACCGATTAAATAACCATCCGGGCTCCGAAAAATAGATGGGTTTTAAATTTAAGTAATGCTCGGGTATTAGTAGTGCATAGGAGCTTAAAAATATTTTGGGACAAAAATATAATTTTTAAATATTTGGGGGCATTTTCGTAATTTTGAAAAACAAATTGGGGATATAAATGTAAATTTTGGTTTTAGTGATGAAAAATAATTGAATGTCTAGTATGTATTTTAGCAATGTTTAATTAAATTGAGAAAGGGGCTCGAATACAATTATATAAAATTTGGGGTTATTTTGTAATTACAAAGTTTGGGGCCATTTGTGCAATTTTATAAAAATGTTTAGATGTCATTTTTTAAGAATGTGACACCACCTACTAGCTTAGGTGACTAAGCTAGATTAAATAATTTAATATTAGATGGATAAGTGAGGATTTCGGATGAAAGAAAGAAGAAGAAGAAGAAAAAAAAACAAACAAATGGAGAAAACAACAGAGGAAAGAAGAAAACAGAGGAGAAAAAAAGAAAAAAGGGGAACAGTGCTTCGGGGAATAACATAATCAAAATAAAAATAGAGGAAGAGGGAAACAGAGAGCTTGGGAAGAAGAAAAGGGAGAGGTGAGAGAGAGAAAGAATCAAGTCTTCTTTTTATGGGTAAGCTTTTATTTTCATTTTCATTTTTTGTGTGATAATTGAGCTGGGATGGTTGTAATCCGGATTTGATATGGGTTGAGTTGAAAATAAGCTTAAAAGGAAGAAAGAATAAGAGAGGGAAGAGAAGGAAATTGGTGTTTATATGTGGGTTAAGTGTGTTAATGAATATGTTAATCAGTGTAAACCTTGTAATTTAACATATATATATATATATATATATATATATATATATATATATATATATATGTGGGTTAAGTGTGTTAATGAATATGTTAATCAGTGTAAACCTTGTAATTTAACATATATATATATATATATATATATATATATATATATATATATATATATATATATATATATACTTTAGTTTGTGTGTGAGGTTGACTGTGAGTGTGTGTTCTTGAAGATATGGGTTACGGATTGTGAATTGTGGGTGTAACTATGTGATGGTTTTAGGATGTGTTGTGTTGAAATTAATCTCATGTAAGTGTTTTCTTAGTGGATTGATGACAAATTTGTGGGAGTTTACAGGGGCCATGTGCTTCAGCTAGAGGTTGAAGACGAAATGTGTGTGTTTGAAGGTGAAATAGTAGGTGCCTTGAATTGAACAGTAATCGTAATTGTCACTAAAGGTAGAAAATCAATTAATTAGTTTATAATCTGAATTTTTATAAATAGTTAGAGCGAAAATTAGACAAAGTACAAGACTGTAACCCTCAATATTTTTACGAGACCTACGCTCTAAAATGTTTTTAGAAATTTTCAGTGTTCACAAAAGATGCTAAATTAGGGCACCGATTAAATAGAAAGAGCGAATTATTTAACGTAGTAAACCAAATTATTTAAATCCGGAATTTTTATGAAAACCCTATTTTACTCTGATAATTCATTATCTAAAATTTCGTGCTATTTTGAGAACGATAGGTATTTTTTTTTCCAAAACTGACCTTTTAACGCTCGATCAGGACACCGGTTTGGAATTTTTAGACAAAAATTTTCTAAAATACTTTTTAGTGCAGAAATGACATCATAATACTTAAAATAGCATTTTAAGATATTTTAGAATTTTTTTGGTGCCGAAAATCCCAGGGGCATTTCGGTAATTTGCCACCCCTAGAGGGATATTTTGGTAATTTACTCATAAAGGGTATTTTTGAGTAAATTTATATACGGTAAGGATATCTTAGTGATGTTGCTTATGGAAAGGTCATTTTGACGATTTAAGTGTAACGAGGGGATATTTTGGTAATTTAACACCCCGGAAGGGTATTTTGATAATTTGACCTAAGAAATGTATTTTTGGATAAATTTGCATATGGTAAGGTTGTAGTGATTTTACTCACGAGAAGACCATTTCGGTGATTCAAGTCCGGTAAGGGCATTTTGGTGATTTTACACCCCAGGGGCGTTTCGATAATTTTACATACCCGGTGAGGGGGGTTCATTTTGGGAGTATGTGTGAGTTCGTATTAAGTTATAATTTTGTTATGTATGCTGTATTCTAATGATTCGATTATTCCGTTTAGGTTAAGGCTTAAAGACCTTCCGGTTATGATAATTTAGCTGCGGATCCAGGTAAGGGATTCTATCTGAACCCTGGGTTTTGTCCGAACCCTTATTTGATAACTCGTACTTGTAAGTACTCTTTTGAATTACTTATGACTAATGTCGAACTCTGAAGTATGCATTGATATCAGCATGTTCTTGTCCAATAAACCCTAATATTGAACCTAAATCGATTATTTAAAAATCTTGTGATGCTTGCCTGTTATTGTGTGCTGAGCAGATTTGACAATTGTCTGTATCCATTCTTCTGGATTGTTGTGCTTAAAACTCGATAATTATTCGTAATCGTTTTTGTTGTTTATCTGTGATTTTTCTTCTAAACATTCTGATTTCTTCTGAAAATTCCGAATGCTGACTTGTGTTAGTATGATTATTGTTATTGGAATCTGAATTGATTTCGGTGATTGAGCTTATGTTAATGCTCATTGATATTGTTGATTTTTCTGTGTTGACCTGGGTTATCTGTTCAGTTCTGAGGCAGACGTTATAAGGCTGGTCTAAATTGGAATGCATGCTAGTATCCAAGTGGACTATGAATTATTCCGGTACATCATGCATGTGTACACCCATGCATGTGTACACTTATGTGCTCTGCCGGAATGGCATTGCAATCACCCAATATCAACATTGATTTTCGATTTTATCTAGTCTGTATACTGCCGTGATTATTGCGGAAATGTCTTAAAAGTATTATCTGAAATGATTTGTGTTTCTGTTGAAACCCATTGGAACAAAAAATCTTCAATGTATTTTGGAAATGATGACTCTGGAAATGATCTGTTATTGATTGTTTTGGAACCCGTCGTGATTGTATTTGGCGATTTTGGCATCTTATTTCTGATGAATTTTTTATCCTATTTGAAAATCATTGAGTTGTGACCGTTTGAATTATTCTAGAAATCTTTGTCAGTTGAATTCTCGGAATCGTCTTGTAATCCTTTTGTTAGCCCTTGTACGACCTTACTGAGCTCTTAAAAGCTCACCCTTCGTTTGACTCCCTTCGGTAGGTGATGGTCAGTAGTAGATTGTTCGGGAATGAGTTAAAGACTGAGTGAGATTCCGATGAGCCCATCACTATGGTATAGTAAGACCCCTACGTGGGTCTGTACTGTTATTTGATCTTAGAATTTTTGAATTGCGAAGAACCTAAGCTGTAAAAGTTTAAGCTAAGCAATTGTGATCCAGTATTTTGAGAAATCTGAGCTAATACTGAATTAGATGGTTTGAAATATGTGTTAGTGAACATGTCTGACAGGTTTGATGTGATCTGGTAAGTTAACGACCCAGGAGTTTGGGGCGACGGAGCTCCAAATTTCGAGGAGGTTACAGATTCGCTACAATTGTAATGGCACAAGATGACCAAAATAAGAAGGAAATACATTGTATTACTTAAGTCGAAGGTTCACAGAAATAGAGCTCAAGTATACTCCGATCGAGAAAACATGATTAGCGCTACTTTCTCAAGACTTTCCCATTGAAGACGGTAAGACAAGGCAAGCAACGAAGTAGTCTTTGTTTCACCATAGCGAGAATTCTTGCCATTAATGCATTTTTTTTTATAAGAAGTAGAAATATATACTAAGATGACATGAAGAAGAAACAAACGTCACAGTGTGGATGATAACCCCATCCACTAGAGTGGGACAAGTAAGAAGGAAAAACATATGGCAACAGAAACCAACAGTAAGTAGGAAAAATAGATGACACAAAATAGACTACAGGAAACAAAACAATACGGCGTGGCGTCAACCTTGGAGTCGAACGAGGAGATGGATGGACAGCAGGCTAAACAGAAGCGAGCCATTCCTGTGGAACATCTGAGATGGTTGGCCTTCGCCTTCCCCCAATGGTTGGCCTTCGGCTTCCATACTTAGCATCTTCACTACTCTTCAAGGGGTCGGACGTCACTCCGCGACTCCCGTCGCCTGGAACTCCCTATGCGACTCCCGTCGCCCGGACGTCACTCCGCTACCCCCTAGTCCGTAACTCACTCCGCGACTCCCGTCGCCCGGGACTCACTCTGGTACCCCGATGCCCAGATGTCACTCCGCGACCCCCGTCGCCCGGAATTCACTCCGTGACCCCCGTCGTCCGGAAGTCACTCCGCTACCCCGTCGCCGGAACTCACTCCGCGACCCCCGTCCCCGAGACGTCACTCCACGACCCCCAATCGCCCGGAAGTCACTCCACGACCCCCGGACACCATACTCACTTCGCAGCGCCCATGCGCCGCGCCACTAACACAGTCGTGCCCCTGGCTCTCTGTAACACTACCATGCTCCTTGCATCGGTCCATCCTTTCGCCACACCATGTGCACCTTGCCTTGGTTGTGGAACATGCTTCGACTCACTCTCCGGAGTGTGCAACATCATGCGGGGATAGGCAACTCCTCCAGAACACTATCTTCGCCAGGGAGCTCTTCAACTCCCCTTCCGCCAGGTAGACGGCTCCTCAGGGATGCTACCTCGGTCAGTCGGGTAGACGGCTCCTCCGGGATGCTACCTTGACTCGCTCCGAGTGCTCCGGCACAAGGACTCATTGAGGGGATAGGCGACTTCTCCGGGACACTATCTTCGCCAGGGAGCTTTTCAACTCCCCTTCTGCCAGTTAGACGGCTCCTCCGGGATGCTACCTCGGCCAGTAGGGTATACGGCTCCTTCGGGATGCTACCTTGACTCGCTCCGAGTGCTCCGGCACAAGGACTCACCGCGGGGATAGGCGACTCCTCGGGGACACTATCTTCGCCAGTGAGCTCTTCAACTCCCCTTCTCCCAGGTAGACAGCGCCTCCAGGATGCTACCTCGGCCAGTCGGGTAGACGGCTCCTCCGGGATGCTACCTTGACTCGCTCCGAGTGCTCCGGCACAAGGACTCACCGCGGGGATAGGCGACTCCTCCGGGACACTATCTCCGTCAGGGAGCTCTTCAACTCCCCTTCCGCTAGGTAGACGACTCCTTCGGGATGCTACCTCGGCCAGTCGGGTAGACGGCTCCTCCGGGATGCTACCTTGACTCGCTCCGAGTGCTCCGGCGCAAGGACTCACCGCGGGGATAGGCGACTCCTCCGGGACACTATCTCCGCCAGGGAGCTCTTCAACAACCCTTCCGCCAGGTAGACGGCTCCTCCGGGATGCTATCTCGGCCAGTCGGGTAGACGGCTCCTCCGGGATGCTACCTTGACTCGCTCCGAGTGCTCCGGCACAAGGACTCACCGCGGGGATAGGCGACTCCTCCGGGACACTATCTCCGCCAGGGAGCTCTTCAACTGCCCTTCTGCCAGGTAGACGGCTCCTCCGGGATGCTACCTCGGCCAGTAGGGTATACGGCTCCTCCGGGATGCTACCTTGACTCGCTTCGAGTGCTCGGCACAAGGACTCACCACGGGTATAGGCGACTCCTCCGGGACACTATCTCCGCTAGGGAGCTCTTCAACTCCCCTTCCGCCAGGTAGACGGCTCCTCCGGGATGCTACCTCGACCAGCCAGGTAGACGGCTCCTCCAGGATGCTACCTTGGCCTACGAAATAGGCGACTCCTCCGGGACACTATCTCCATCAGGGAGCTCTTCAACTTTCCTTCTGCCAGGTAGACAACTCCTCTGGGATGCTACCTGGCCCGTCAGGTAGACGGCTCCTCCGGGATGCTACCTTGACGTGCTCCGAGTGATCCGGCACAAGGACTCACCCACGGGATAGGCGACTCCTCCAGGACACTATCTCCGCCAAGGTGTCTTCGTGACTGGCCTACGTGCTCCGGCACTGGGGGCTTGCATCGGCACCCTTATGGACTATGACCCCCGGTCACTCCAAGATGGGAGCAGGTCTTCGGAGGGCATCACAGCTAGTCTGCCTGGCAGTTAGGCGTCGGGTCTTCCCCACCACTGCCAGGCCTGTGGGACTCTATAAAGGCTTGGATTGGAGGCTAGATCAAGGGGGTTCTTTGGCCACACCGAAGCTGTGGGAGCCAGTCTTTTCAGACAAACAAAGCGACGCTGTGTGGGGTAAGCCAGGTGAATATGCGATTCGACAGTCCGTAGAGCACCGGCAGCTATGGACCCCCTCGGTGACGTGTCACTCCCGGGGAGCACCACGTGTCGTGTGATGACATCATCATCTCTACCTCTATAAATAGAGGTCTTGAGAATTCATTTGGACGGTTGGACATTTTCAGAACACTCTCACTTTCTCACTCTAGAATCTAGAGAGAAAAACATACAAGACCCTGACTTTGGACCTAAGCATCAGACGGTGACTGTCGTCGTGTATTCACCCTGCGCCATCGCCCTCGCAGCACTGCCACCCTCAGGCTCTGTCTGGGAAGCCCTTGGTCTCTGCCCTTGCTGTGTCTCACATCAATATACTTGGCATCTGACTCAGACTGCATTCATTGTGGCACCTCCACGCCGACTGCGAACCCACTTTCCTTGGCATCAAGATCTAACTATAAGATCAATGAGACTATAGCAGTGGGGAAAAGTCGTAATAGCAAGTCAATATTCCATATGCAGGTGTTTGGAAGGAATAAATGACAGATCAAGAGGTGTGAGTTATCAGGATGACGATAGTCTTGTAACCAGAGTGATGAAAGTGAAATTAGTTTCTTTGAGCATTTTCCCAGAAAAGAGGAAAGATAAAACCGCTTTGATGACCAGTGGGCCTAAAACAAACCAACATTGCTGATACACAACAGCAGGGATACCATCAGGTTCAGACGCCTTTGTACCGACCCAAATGAGAGACAACCAGCTGAATTTCATTCGGCATGAAAAAAGGAGAGAAGAATGGACAGACGACAAGGTTATCAGGGGAAAACTAGTAAGATATAACTGCAACGCATCCCTATCAAGGGGAAAATTGCAAGGCGGCCTAAAGAGTTGGCAAAAGAAGGAGACCAGGAAGGCATGAATGTCATCAAGGTGTGAATTTGATTATGACGCCGACGAATAATTGTAGACGTGTGGAAAAGCTTAGTTTTACGATCCCTGTCATCAAGCCACGAGATTTTGGATCGCTGAGCCCAGAAAACTCGCTCACATTCTAAGAGAAAGTCCAATCTACAACGGTTGTGAAAATCAACTAAGCGATGAAGATCAGAGGAGGCCACCAAGGTTTGAGAGTCCAGAAGAGGGTCTCAAACAGACTTAATCTGGCCAAACAAATTACCAAATTTTTCGTTGCTCCAATTGTAGAAAGTCGAGATAATCAACCTTAAACAACACATAAGAATGGAACAAAAGAGAGCCCCTCGTAGGATAGCCACAAATATGACTGAGTAGCGCATACACGGAGGATCAGACAACTGCATAGCCTGGAAACGATGAGGCAAGAAAAAGATGGTAGAAGGGGAAAGGAATCACAAAGGATAGGTGCGTGGTGGGAGGAGCGTTGAATAGCCAAATTACGGGCCGTTGCCACTTTATACATGATTAGCCACGAAGGAGTGGCCATCACTCCATCTAGCTTCTCATATACAAAATTGAAAGAAGGAGATCCTCGAACCCAAGTAAAAGGCAGACCAGACCAACTAATA
The DNA here is from genome assembly GCA_033070095.1 of Escallonia herrerae. NCBI lineage: Eukaryota > Viridiplantae > Streptophyta > Magnoliopsida > Escalloniales > Escalloniaceae > Escallonia > Escallonia herrerae. The sequence continues at coordinate 316,976 of JAVXUP010000359.1, forward strand.
TCAGATAGACCAAAAAGTTCAAAAAAATCACGGAAACATTGAACACCCGGTATGATGTGAGAATTAACACCAGATTTTTCATGAGAGACTAAGACCTGGTTGAAATCTCCACACAGACACAAAGGTCCACAACAACCTTCCAAAGATGAAGCGATTAACGCCCAAGTAGTACGACGAGAATGGACTTATGGATGCCCGACGAGAATGGACTTATGGATGCCCATAGACAAAACCATAAAACACCGTCGACCCCACCGAGGAAGGATAAGACGAAAGGTTGAAGTTGGGATGAGTGCTACAACAAACAAGCAGGAAAACACCAAGCAAACCATAATCCGCCACTTAAACTGACATGATCCATCCCGACGTAATCAAGAAAACCAACTTTATGGAAAAACACAGCTACATAACATACGTCTTAGTTTCCATGAAAAAAACGATATCAGGATTATGTACACGAATTAGGGCTAAGGCCGTCTGAACTGTAGAGGCCTGACCCATCCCCCCACAACCCACAATTCCAGCTAATAATTTTCACGAGGAAACTCATGATTGGTTAGGCCCAATCACCAAAGCCCGTGAAATCGCGATAGGAACAGTTAACAAAATAGGCCAACAACCCACAGTATGATAAACCGGGAAAATAGGCAATTGAGCAGGCAATGAAGATTTAGCAGGAAAAGCAATAAAATCCGAAGCTAGCCGGGAATGATTAATAACACTTTGATCAGTAAGAAACGACATCAAAGGCATACCTGAAGGACTGAGAGAAGCGTAATCCGACAGGAATTTAACTTTCTTCAAGCAAAGTGCGACTGAAGATGGCTCCGCATCACTCTGTCTACCACGCTTGCACGAGCCCGACGATGTAGCAGTTGCACCCGAGGTGTTGGTGTAAGATGAACTGAGGCAGAGGAGGCATTAGCATCGAATCCAGAGCTAGGGGCCGTAGTTACAAGAGGAATGGTCAATCTCATTTTTTCCCCGCCGAGGAATGAGCATCCATCTGAGACCCATCAATCTTCCGTTTGCCAAGGCTAGAATGAGAAGAAGCTGACGATGAGGTAGCGCGAACCTTGAACAAAGGCTGCGGTGGCATAGTGGAGCACAAATATGCACCCACAATCCAAATACCTGGCTCCCCATTGAGGTCCATGGACAAAGAGATACAAAGGATGAATGCAGGGGAACGAGATGAGGAAGGGTCTGTGGGTGGATCATCTGCAGACGGTATCCTAGAAAAGGATAGACCAGAAAGAGCCCCAAATTGATCAAAAGGAGGCCCAGTGGAGGACATATTATCCAGCAGAGAAGTGGACTTAGGATCATGCTCATTATTAGGAGGCCCAGTCGAAGACATATCATCTGGCAGAGCAGTGGGCTTAGGATCATAGTCAATATTAGGATCATGTGCTTTATTAGGAGGCCCATTGGAAGAACCATGGCCGAAGGAACATGCAGGTCATCAGGAAAAAGGGGGAATGGCCCATCCAGTGAAAGGCCAAACTCACGGGCTTTCAGGCCTAGACAAAAGCAGCCCATTTCTCCCCAATTGTCAAAGTCTTCTCAACCTCAGGTGCCGAAGTCTCCGCAGCCACACTACTACACTGATCCAAATTCTTGCCGGGAACAATCACTGAGCATAGGCTGGAGTCAACGGGCACGTGGCAGACGGTAATACAGGAGAGAGGGCGGTGGTGGAACACCGGTCAGGACTCAGTGCTTCCTCGGGCTTCAAGGACAGTGCACTAGCGACAAGCTCATGCGTAGCACCTAGGTTCATCGCCGAGGAATTTCCCGGTGATTGCGAAGGATATTCCGGTGACTCACCAAAAATTTTCGGCGAATGATGAGGCTGAAAATCTGAGTTATCAGAGAGAGAGAGAGAGAGAGTAAAAACTCATCTCCGACGATGAAGAAGAACCCCCATTCAGATTTTCTGCTGTTGAAGCGGAAGTGGGATTCGAGGCCAAAATCCCATGACCATCAGCATCTTCCAAAAATTCCTCTGACGAAGCATTATCCAAGTCCATAGCTTGTAGCTCAGCCCAGTCATTGACAAAATTTATTCGGCTGGGGCAATTGCAATTAGTATTCGTATAGGCTCGCAAAAAACTGGTGAACATGGGGCGATGAGCTTGGTAAAAAACCCTAGCATGAAGAAGAGGAGGGTATTTCTCTAAAACTGAATCCAACAGTTGACGAGCGTGCATCAACGCGAGAGTACAATTGGCATTCATGTGACTAATTACCCCCACAATGATAGTGATCCTCCACAGTTGGGACATAAATGCCCACAACCACGGGATCTGAGATGGAGATCCTAACCTGTACGCTAAAATAATCCCGACGTCGTTGACTATAATCAGACCAGTCCACATAGATTACTTCGCCGAAATGGGAACCCATCTGAGTAGCGTAGACGAACCCAGAGCTTTACAGTCGAGAAACCGAGGCGAAAAATCATCACATCCAGCCAAGCTCAGAAATCACCCTGCTCTCATCCTTGGGCACCTATCATAGTGCCTTAAGCTCAGCAACATCGTCAGCACTAACACTAGAGGTCTCCTAAACAACAACGCAATCTATTTTTAGCTTCGCAATAGCTCCCACATATGTCCTCATCAACTCAAGTAATCTTAACCTTAAGGTTTCTTACTTTGATTCTAGCTTCCACATAAGTGCTTCTGACTCTAGCTTTGGCTCCCACGTATGTGCTTTCAACTCTAGCTGTACTAGCTCTCAAGGTTTCCGCTTTGACTCCACTCGTGGCAGCTGTCTCAGAGAGTCTAACCGTACTTAACCTTTTCCCTTTCGACTGGTGTAACCTCGTTAGTGCGACCCTCAACGTCAGTTAATCGTTTAGCAAGTACAAATGAAGTTAGTGCCCCTACATGTCATGACTGTAATTCCTGATACATTTTGACGTGTCATAAAGGCCTCGACCTACTTCTGAAGTAGAGATGGGTCCACCCTATCCATCTTAATCACGTTAAAGATCTGGTTAAACTTTCCTTACGACTCAAAAGCCGCTCATGTTACGCTTAGGTGAGTTGTTTTTTAATGTGTACACCGATTTGATAGGCCACCTTACAATGTGCTTCAAAATAAACCACCAAGCATCATTGCAAATGCTTGCTGATTGAGAGGATGACTGCCATGTTGATTATTGGGCAATTCAGGTGAACTCGTTCGGACTTGATGTCTGAATTTTGTTCTTCCATCATAGGCTGCATGCTTAGCTGATGTCGACCCAGGGGCATGCGACACACTTCTAGGACTTGACTAAACAACACACACTAAAAAATGTTGAAGTAGAGAGCTTGACAATATCTGGATCCCTTTTGTCATGCGATCAAAGAAGCATAGTCCCTCCATGAATCGCCACTGCCCTCAAAAGTAATATCATTCGTGTTGCCAAAACTAGCACTCTCCAACTGTAAACAAAAAAGAAGAAGGCGAAGGCGAAGGCGAATGAGGAGCATGACAAGAGAAAAATTTTGTGCATTGTTTTAGCCTTTTAACTCAAACACCTTTGACGAGGAGGCACTTTGCTGTCCTTGCTGTCAGGCCTACAGGCGGTCATGCGTTCGGAGGACTGTCTTAACGACCACCACTCTCATTGGTCAATAAAAGAGGCTTACAAGACAAAGAGCTACCAGCAACATTAGTTGCGCCATCCTGTCTCTGGGTTCAGATGTCGAGAATGTCCCGCATGCATGGTCAGCTAGCGCTTTGGGACCAGTTAGGGAATACTCCTCAATCACCATCATTATTTGTATATGTTATTATTACTTCAAACAGGCACAAAGTTGTTCAAAATTCAATAGGAAGTATCATGGCATAATCGTTGTTTTTGACTTATTGACCTTCTTCGATTTTTAACTTGACTAATATTTGTAATATCATATTGATACGTTCTCTACATATGTTTAAGGTCTTGTGTTATGCGTAATTATCTGGTTTGGTAAGCTGGTAATCTCAGTTTTTTTTGTTCATTGGTTTGAGTGTACAGTTCCTTATACATGGTTTAATAAACAAGAAATTTTGATGGGGTTCCTAGTTTTTAATCACCTTTCATTATGCTTTATACCAATTTTCAGGGCACATTTCTCCTTTGTTGTAAAGGTCATGTATAAAAAATCTTGAGCAAGTTTTATGTTTTTTTTATTCCTAAAACTTTAAGAGGGGCTAATGCCATATTATGAACAAATGAAGTAGCTAAACGAGTTTTAGGGTGTGGAAAGGACAAGGGTAATGTAGTAATATTCTAAAAAAGGAAAAACGTCAAGTGTATTTTCTCAAATCTAGAGTAGCTGAGTGTAGAGTAAAACCTCGTGCATGTGAATGAAATTAAACCTTGTAAACAAGCTTCAATACAACTGTGATAGTGATCACCAAGTATAACTAATAGACCGAAGAGACAAATGTGAGTAAAACTTTGATACCCTATTATTCAGGAATTTTCCTGTCTCGTTATCTCATTCGGCCGTATCTATCGCCGTTACACTTACTGAAGATTTTCTCGTACTATTGGAGATTCGCCTCTCCAACAATCGTTAAACCCTAACCAACATAATAATTGTATACAATCACTGCAATCTAGGATCCCAAGAAGATGTGATGGAGATTCACATCTCGAACTAAATCGGAAGCCTCTAATTAAGCTATTTTCTCAAGCTTCCTGTTTGCACCAAGTAAATTTGTAGCGTGTAGGCCTAGCAATTCGTCCAAAGGGCATCAAACATGCAATGTCACTGAAAGTTAGGAATCACCTAAAACCAAGACTTGCCTTGACACAGATTCTTTGTAGAGCAAGTTCATGACTGTCTAATCAACCGTCAAATCAACGGCAATAACAACTAAATGACACATTGCTAGTTCTGAGCAAAGGATGGAGACATGGCTCACCGATACACAGCATGTGCAACGTTTCATCAAGAGAAGAGTTGTAAAAACATAACAAAGGCAAGCTTGCACCCGACATAGCTGCAAATTGCATCGTCTTGAGACTAAATAATTACAACTTGTCTACAAAAATCATAAATATTGTCTCAAATAACGCTTTTAGTATGAGACACATATTAGCCCCGGTGTACATTGGCACAACCTTTGTTTACATCTGGTAAAATAGGTTGAATCATTCAAACAGTCCTCAGAGTGTATTCAATCTTTGAATTAGTGCTTTGTAGACTCAGAATATTCTCTTTTCTATAAAAGTTGTTCACTGCAAGTACTATCAAGGGAGGCTACATTTTAGTTATTCTGTTATTGTACTCGATTTGATTACAAATAGAGTATATTAGGTAAAATAGCACTATAAAAGTCTTTATGCTTTAGGCCAAAAAGGACTTTGAGGATATTTCCAAGTCCTCATAGATCGTTCGATAAAAGTCAGAACATGCACTCTCTCCTAAATGCTAGAGTATTTAATTAATTGAGAAGTTTGTTTCACACATGGCCCTGTCGGGACCTAATCATCCCGCAAACCATGAACTATCCATTTTTACCAATTGGCACGTGTTGAGCGTTTTACAAGCAAACACCCCGACTCGTCGATAGAATTTAAACCCAAGAGTGCAATTAATTGTCACAGGTTCTTGAATGGCTTTGTGGCGGATATATAAAGCTCGGGTGAAGGGCAGTGAGTCAGCTATGGTGGATGACTGAGAATGGGGCTCATGGAAGGGAGATTTGGTGGAGAAAGATTACAAAGGATAGTAGCTAGGGAGGGGTTTTGGCCATTTTATCATGATGCTTTACCTTTTGTTCTTTGACAACCAGGTAATTTTTATGTCACATCCGAGCCATAGAAAGATGTCTTCAACTGCGTGTAACGAAGCAGTTATGAGTCGCTAAAATACCTGGTCAAATTTTTGTTAATGGTAAAAATGCCACTCACATTTTTACTGAAAGATGTCTTCAACTGTCTATATAATATATTGGTGGTTGCTAAAATATCTGTTCATTTTTTGGTACTTTCAGCAATAATTTTAAATAGTATTTTTTTCACCTCGATAGTAAATATCGCAAAATTATATAATGGTCATTAATTGATCCTCGGGGAATGTATGTATCTTCCTACTACCTAACTACCTGCCAAAAATATTTCTCCACAACATGGCTTGCCTAAGAGAATAAATTTGGCTGCACATGCATTGAGTGATAACGCCTTCTGATATAAGCGCTTTAAGATATTATTATAATGTATGTATCTTCCTACTAACCTAACTACCTGCCAAAAATATTTCTCCACAATATGGCTTGCCTAAGAGAATAAATTTGGCTGCACATGCATTGAGTGATAACGCCTTCTGATATAAGCGCTTTAAGATATTATTATATACGGTCCTTACCCATAGCTCACACCGTCTTAGGGTTCGTTTGACAAATTTTTTTTTTGGTTTTCAGTTTTTAAAGAGTAGCTTAATTTTTTTTTTTTTACAAAAACAAGTGGGTGTTTGATAACCTTTTTTTTTTTTACTTTTTTTTTTGGTGTTTGGTAACCCTTTTTATTTTGATTTTTTTTTTGGTGGTTTGCGGTGGCGGTGGTGGGGCGTGGCGGTGGTGGGGCGTAGCGGTGGTCGGCAGTGGTGGTGGCCGGCGGTGGCTGGTGGCTGGCGGCGGGAGGTGGCGGGAGGTGGCTGCCGGAGGTGGCTGCCGACAGTCGCCGGTGGCTGCCGGCAGTAGCCGGCGGTGGTCGCCGGCCGCCGGAGGTGGCTGTCGGCGGCTGCCGGCGGTGGTGGCCGGCGGCCGGAGGTGGGTGCCAGCGGTGGGAGGGTGTTGGTGGTGGTCTCCAAAAAAAAAACCAAAAGTGAAAAAAAAAAACAGTTTCTGGAGTTTTTTTTTTACTCTGCAGTTTAAAAACTGGTTTTTTAAATTGGAGAAGGAAAAAAAAATGGTTACCAAACGCACTTTTTTTTCCAGTTTCCAAAACTGAAAAAAAAAGTTGCGTCAAACGTGGCCTTAGACTCCCTCATTTTATTTCATTAGCTTCTTTTGATCAAACGGTCCTAGATAAGCATCCCTTAAGATTGACTCACATCCAAGAGAATCCCAGTAACTCCCCACCCCACGTCATCCAGGGAAACCCTCGTTGGAGCATCTAATGGTAATCCTCGTCAGCAAAAATGGAAGTCAGTCCCTCGCTCTCAAAAGGTGGTGATTACTTAACCACAAATCCTGCCTTCCTCTGTTCTCTCTATCCGTGCACATCCTTCCGATTTTAGAATTTGGGGGGGTGCCTTCTTAATACTGAAAACTCAACGATTCCCCCTTCTCTTTTCTGCTCTGCTCTGCTTCCAGTTTCCAACTGAACTTCCCTTCAGGTTCTTTACTTTTCTACTGTCTTTTATTTTGCGTTCGGCTTAAGTATCGATCTTTCTTTTAACTTTTAAATGTGTCTGTCTGCGTGATGAACTATGGTGGGTTAAACTAGAAATGTACTGTAACAAACAAAGTTTTATCGAAAAAGCGTTGCCATCAACTGGGTTTGCTCCTTTTTTGGTACAAATCGAGTTTAATTATAAAGTTTTGGTACTGAGCCTCTATTCCAATATTGAATGTTGAAGAAGGATCGAAAAATTGGGAATCAAATTACAAAATTAGAAAGTTAATGAGTAATGTTTGTGCGTCTCTAAAATCTTCAGGCCATGTTGTTCGTATTTTGCGACGTGCAATCTGTATTTTTCGGTACATCCAACATGCAGATGGGGCTCGATTTCAACGATATGCTAACTTACCCCCTCCATTGTACAAAGTCAAGCTTATATAACCGGAGGATACCCATTATATAAGAGACTCAATATTAATGATGAGGTGGATAAGCTTTTATAGATAGAAGTGGTCTTGTTCGGCGACCAGTTAGCTGACATTGCAGATGCTATCCAACCTACAGACGAAGATTATGTTTAAGGACGCACAGCCATTAAGGCCTAAGTAGCTTGTCACATTTTGCTCTTTTTTGCCATCACTAGGGTTGGGAGGTGGAAGGTTTGGGGAGAGCCATCGACTGGGTTGGTAACCAAGCAATTGTTTTTAAGTTCAACTTTGTTAAATTTTAGTGAGACTGCATGAAGCTGCTAATTCTGAACAAACTTTGTTTCTTTGTTAAGATACTGTCGTCCAAGTTCCCGTTTTAGGTCTGCTGCATCTCAAACCGAGTTGGTCACTTATGAGGAGACAAAGTTGGCTAGTTGATATAAGCTCATGCCGGACAAGTTAATTTATGCAATTCAGTAAACAAGCTTCGTGGCCTCCCCATCCATTAACAATTGGTTTTCAGTCAAGTGCTTGAACTCAAATCATAGAAGGAATAGCCGACAAACAGAAAAAGGTACAAAAGGAAACATTCAACGGCTGGTCATACCTGGTGTGAAGTGCCTGAATGCCAGAGGTAGTCGAATGGTCTGAAGCAGTCTACATTGTCAGTACTCCCTTCAGATATCCGGTGTCACTGCAATTTGCAGTCATCGTCTCATTGACCTTCTGTACCAAAGACCCTATGGAGGTTTATATTAGGAACCTCCAGAGATTTGGTAATATTTAGATTTGTAAGGCAATTTTGGGTCCAAAGATTAACAAGCATGTGGGTCAAGGAAAAACTCTATCTCTATAACGAAAGCTGAAGGTCAGCCTAATGCACAATCTTAGCCCTTAGCAGTATGAGCGCAGGTGCCTGGTAATCAGCCGTAAACGCGATTTTGAGAGGCTGAATCTGGAGGCTCGAACCTTTGACACTTAACATTCTGCCCCGTTCTACTTACTGTTTTAAAGTTTGTATCTCTGAAAATTTGTAATCCGAAGATGCATTAAGTAGTAGTAAGGCACTATCTTAGAAGATAAAATACTCCTTCAGAACATATCCATCATACACCTAGGTAAGACTTAGCTCCCCAGTAAAGTTTTATGTCAGACCTTGTAGACACGAAATTCTGCAATTACCCCATATGTGTTAGGGATGATCGGTCATTTATCTTTGTATTTCGCCAGCTTCCTGTGTTAATTGTTCTTCCTTTTGGGGGAAGCTGCTCTATTTAACTAGACTTCACTATGCATTAAGGAGTAATTCCTTTTTTCTCTTTGGCTCGGAGGTGGGGGTGGGAAGGGCCTAGGCTTGCAAATTCCAGAGTGAGCTCGTAGAGGAAGGATAGAAGCGGTGTAAAATGCCTGAAAAGAAGATAGAAATGTAGGGACTATAGAGGTTGGAGTTTGACTTGTTTCTGTTTAGGTAGACCTACTGCGTGCCACATTGTCAAATTGCTTCTCATTGTCGAGAAAACTAAGCGTGGAAGTTGATATAACGCACATACACACTAACGAACCAAATGTTCACTTCAATGAAGCCATTGAAGTACGGTTTCCTCTGAAAGATAATTACAACATGCTCATTCATTCCCATCCAGTGACAGAGAATCTTTTTGACCCGGGTGCATATGCATTACGAACTCGTGGGCATTGCAGCATCATCAAAAGTTCTGTGATGTTGCATCCTAGCATTTTTATGCAGTAAAGTAATTGTAACTTTCAGTACATAGGGTTTGCTTCTAACCAGCTTAACTTACTCGTTGTTATTATTAACACAAATGCAGCAGTAGTTTCTGGAGTATGACGAGTATTCAAGTGAGCCTCCCTTGTACATGGTCTTCAGGAGTTCGGGAAAATCTCTTTCAAGGAAGGTTTTGCCATGGCCCATGTTTTGGATACTCTCAAGGGCAGTACCATGTATGTAATTATAAGAGAAGGTTAAGGAGTCGTCTGCACCCAATATTTTCCAGTGCAGTGGATGATGGGATGGACCCAAATGACTCTGGAGATATGTTTGATAAGGATGAACTGTCTCAGAATGAAACTGGAGCTGTAAGTTGAGACATCTTTTGTTCCTTTCTTTTATTTCACTTTAGGTAGCTGTTTTGATGGCCTGTTTATTTAAAATGGTATCGGAAAGAACTAAGTACAGGCTTTTTCCCTTAAGATATGCAAAGGATACACAACTGCAAAAGGTTCTATATCACAAAAAGTTAACACCCAAGAGGTTGGTTTGACTTTTTTCCCCATCTGTGTATGTGTGCGCGCTCGCGTCGCGCGAGTGTGTATCCTCGATTGGAGTTTTAGTATTGTGAGTCTATCCTCGATTGGAGTTTCTGTACATAATTTCTTCCAGTCTTTTTTGTTGTCATTCCAGACCTACTAAAGAGTAGAAAATGGATTCTTTGCTTAATGATGATAAACCAACTTAACCCTGGGGAATTTCCTGCATTCTTTCCTAAGATGACTCACTTCATTCTGCGGACTGGCACTTAAGAGAACAGATGTATGGTGCTAAAAGAAGGGCATGAAAGATATGCAAGTTAGTTTTCTTTTCTTTTTCTGGCCCGTTTCTTTCTTTTTCGTCTACTTTTTCTCTGACCACCCAATCCCATCCGTGACCTTACTGTTACGGCCGATATATGGTTCACCATCACGGACCTCTCCTGTCATGAATCCTCCCTTCTCCTCTATCTAAAATCCAGAACTCCCATCTAAACTATCTCTGGTCCATTGCAGAACACCTTCACTGTCAACCTTAATGAAATTTCCAAGTAGCTAAATAGCATCTGCGGAACTCTCTCTCTCTCTCTCTCTCTCTCTCTCTCTCTCTCTCTCTCTCTCTATCTATCTGTTGTCATCTATGATCTTTTGATTTGTTATCCTTCCTCGAATTTTCTAACAAGAACCTTGAAAAGAAAATTCTCTTTGCTAGCCTCGGCGATTCCATTTTACATTATTGGGTAAGCACTGCGTGTCTGTCAATGGATCAGATTTTGGTTCAAATCCTACGAGAATCCAGTACTTTTAAATGGATATGACAAAATTTTGGAACCAGCTACTTGCAAAACCCATTTGTTATCGAATCGGATATGGACAGCAAAATTCGATCCCCCCGTGATCCGATCCAAAACGTGAAACACATTGCTGTCTGTGTATCTTATATTTTTAACCTATATTACCTTTTATACTTAACCCTACTGTTGATCGTTATTCAGAGTTAGTTACGAAGTAGTCTAACCTTTCGATAGTAACTAGTGTTGTTGAGTGTGATTTTGTAGCTTCATTTGAGTTTAAATTGTGTGGTTCGAATGCCATCACTTGAATGTAAGCATGCAATAAAGTTGGGTTTCTTCTTGGGATTTGATTTGGTCTAAATATGCAATCTGGTTTGAAGACCGTGTCTGACTCGGAGAGCAGAAGTAGTCCAGACCATATTAAGAAGAAGGATAGATGTGAGATGAGCTGCTGCCGCACGGAGTATCGAGGATCTATGTGCTTGAATAGTAGGGGTAAAGGCTGATGTAGCCAAGCAAATCTCTTTTTAGCTTTGTAGAAGCATGAATGAAGATGTGGAAAGCAACACATATGTTCACATGCATATTTAGGCTAACTGTGTGTATAACTGCATGGAGTAAAAGTAGAAAAACTGCAATCTCTTAGCAGGATCCAGCCATATAAACAACCACCACAGGAGGACAAGTGAAAAACAAAACGAGGGAAAAATATCCATAGTTCGCTTGCAGAATAATCAAACATTGCAGCTGAAGGGAGCTCATTCTGTACATAAGAGTTAAATGGAGTTTGGGCACTAATAAAAGGACCAAACAACCTGACTGAATGCAAGATTGCAAAAAGCACCATCCATCCAAGTTCGGTAGTCAGTACAGCAAAAATGATCAGAAAATCCCTGAAGAGAACACAGTGCTACAAGTAGCTATGCTCTGACCATTGTGATAATTCCACTTCAGTGACAACTAGCATCAGAAGAGGAAAAAGAAAATTGTACATGATAAGGATTTTGGTAAATACTATATTATCACCAGACTTTACTTTTTACAGGTAAACAGCGAAATTCTGAGAGAAAATCTTGAGAGGATTGTTGGCACAGATGACTCTGCTTTTAGTGGGATTGACCTAGCAACTCTTATACGGAATAAGTATGGGAAATCCTATGATGTTCAGCTAATAAAGAAGGTAAGTTTTTTAGCTGCAACATGTGTTGTGATGCTGCAAAAGCATTATCTCTCTCTCTCTCTCTCGCGCGCGCGCGCGCGCGCTTCTCTAGATCTAAGGAGTCATGTTCCTTCTTTTACGGTAAATTATCTTAACAGTGTTTTCTTTCAAGTAAAAACATGATTTCGTGTGCATGAACTAATGGATATGCAAATCTAGAAAAACCAATAGTTCTGACATAATGTGGAGTTGATTAATGTTAATGACGTGCACATTTGACAAGCTAAGACTTTCAGTTAAGTATACTAACATTAGGCCCATCCTCCCAATGCCTATGGTTTTGATTTTAAGCCGTCCACTTTTGCACGCATGAGGAGGCAAGCTCAGATGCTTTTATATACCGCACATTGGATAAGCTGTGTCTGCATTAAGTACATAAACCCCATTTTTTCCCAACCCTGGAAGTCCTACCTGAGTAAGTTCAACCCTTCCTTTCAAGCGCAGAAGCAAAAACCCCTCTAACGTACTTCAAGCGTTACAACTTACAAGAAAAAAGTTAACATTCTGTTCCAAAACTATATTATACCTAGTACCAATCAACATAGACAATTTATCATACTTGCAGTCCAAAAAGAAAGCAGTTAGCTTTTAAAATCCTGCAGCAAGCAACTTCGCGAAGTATCCAGCTAGAGCACATCATGCAATAACCAGAAAACAATGCTTTCAATAGCCTTAATGGTAATGAACCTAGGTGATGCGAGGGTAAGTTGCTGCCAGACATTAGTTTGAAATCGGAGCTGTAGCAATGAGAGGGAGAAAGAAAAGTTCATAGTGATGCACGATGTTCAAACAAGATGCAAATTCTATTAAGGAAGATTGAGTGCGTACTTCAGAGGGTGGCTACAATTCCTCGTTGAATAGCTTGCTTTTGTCAACAGATTGAGCATAGTAATTTGAAAGTTTTGAGAGCAGTTGTGATATAGACCTGTAGTCGCAATTAAGTGGATTGGAGACCTAACTAAGAAAAATTTAGAGGTATAGTGATATCACATGAGGTCAATTATACAGCACAACCCATGATTTATTCGAATGTATGATGCTCCTATTTGTGCTCTGGGTTTCAAAAGCTTGTGTCCTCCACTACGTTGGTTAGATTATCTTTACTTGCAGGCTTGTTAAGACAAACATGTACCTGTAGGGTTTAAGTTTAAGATAGTTCTGGTGATGTAGCACCTCTACATGACTAGAGGCAAAATGTGTAGAAGACACGGGGAACAAGAAGAAGAGATTAGACTCTCGAATTAGCGAGGAAGAAGAAATCAAAGGAGAGAGAGAAACCATAGGGATAAGGGGGTTGTGAGCTGATGAGAGACACAGAAATTATCTCTTACCATACATCAATTTGTCAAAGCTAAACAATACATTACAAAAAAGGCCTATTTATATAGGGAAACAATTAACATACAAGGAAACTAAATGACCTTGTGCAATATTAAAGATCTCATAATAGACTTATTAGACCTTCAATCCAGTTATTCAGAAGATAACTCTTGTTCCGAGAGTAAAAAAAGAGGATGTTGTTCAGATGCGCAAAATGATAGCATCCGTGTCCTATATACAGTAATATATATGCTGCTGCACAGTGTTGGTCGTACGAAATGGAGTCTCTAGAACCAAGTTCACTTGTTAAGGGCGGCTCCAATGTGCCTCGAGAAAAACATGTCGTCTGCATTGGACAACGGGACGAATACTAAAAAAAGATGATAAGTTAGGTAAAGATGCATCAGGTTCATGTTTAATGGTAAGGTGCAAAAACTAGGACAAACATGAAGTAAATAAGTTCCCTTCTTTAAATTCAGCTTCTCACAATTGACATCATTAGCATGCATTGAATTTCCCATACTTGGAGCAAAATTGGAATGAAAATCGGCGTGAGAGTCAAAGATTGGCAAAGGAAACGAATTAGCAAACTCAAAGGGATTGGACACAACATGCTTCATTCCGCCTCACGACAGAGAGAATTTATCTAGTACCAAACATCAATATCAAAGCTTAACAATCCATTACACAAAAGGTCTGTTTATATGCTCAAACAAATAACTTAAAAGAAACTATATACCTATGTGGAGCAATGAAAATCTCATAATTGAATACTAATGAAATCTTCAATCTGGTTACATCCGGATTCCTTATCATTTCCTATCATTTCTCCTCTACCAAAAAGAACTCTCGTTGTGAGAGTAAAGATTAGAGGATGTCGTACAGGGGTGCATTAGGATAGCATCTGTGCTTTCATATGGTATTATATATGCTGGTGCAGAGTAGGCGGAATGAAACGTACTGGTTATACATAATGGAGTTTCCAGCTCTTAGTAGCCCTCTCAACAGCAAGGGAGGCTCCAATAGCAAGGGAGGCTCCAATGCGCCTTGAGTAAGAAATTTATCTTCTTCCACATAGAAACTGGACCAGGACTGATGAAAGAAATGTATCCTCCACATAGAAACTGGACCACATAAGTGAAGAATCAAATATTTGCTTTCTAGATTTGCCTCCTGATCCTTATTGCATTCTGTTGAATTGAATTCTGTGACTGTTATAACAGTAATTAATACTTCACATGCTCTAATGCAGGAATTTATGGGAAAAAATCTCCTTGCATTGAATGTCATGTGGAAGTACATGGAACAGGTGAGAAGAAGTTAGTAGAGAATTTCTGCTTCTGGGTCAGGTTACAGTTATATTTTCATCATGACTGCTATCAGGTGTCGAAGATATGTTGAATTTTCTGAACTCTGAAGAAAGAAAAAGGTGAATATTAGCTGGTGTGAAGCATGTCATTTATTATTCTGTGCCAGAGCATTTACCTAGTGATGGTGCCGGAAATGGTGCGATGATACGTGGAGGTGCCACAAAGGATGCGGTCTGAGTTGGCTTCCAGGTAGGCAACGTAGGAGACAGCAAGGACGGCGCAAGGGCCGAGGGCAAGACTCCCCAGACAGGTCGTGAGGGCTGGCAGCGCTGCGCAGGCAGGGTGACGATGAACAGGACCGACAGTCTCCAGTCCGTGGCAAGGGTGCAGCGTCGAGGGTTCGTGGACGTGAGCCAAGTGTGTTTCTCTCACTAGAATTCCAGAGAGAATGTCTTTTTAGAGAGAGAAAGTGAAAAGCTCCAAATGAGCCAAAGATGCTTGAAAAAGCTCCAAAGTCCACTATTTATAGGCAAAAATGTGCATGTGTCATAAGTTGACATGTGTCGCCCCCTGGGAACGACACGTCACCAGGGGGCCAACGCACTGACCCTTCGTTGGACTGCCGGTTCCTAAGTTCGTGCTGCCCTGCCCTTGCAACACCTCTCTGCCTGTCTGAGGAGACTTGTCCTCGGCCCTTGCGCCGTCCTTGCTGTCTCCCACGTTGCCTACCTGGAAGCCAACTCAGACCGCATCCTTTGTGGCACCTCCACGTATCATCGAACCATTTTCGGCACCATCATTTTGGCGACTCCGCTGGGGAGGTGAGCATCGTGTTGCAGTCTGCATGTCTTCCAGACTCAGGCACCATGCATGTGCAGCGGAGGGCTATGAGGACTACCAACAGTGCAGTTCATTCCTTGCCTGACACACTCACGCAACCATGCCTCAGCAACGTATGGCTACTAGAACTACCGGTCACATCCTCTACCCAGCCATCCAAGAGGCCGTCATTTCCAGACTTGGAGAATATTCAAGCTAACATTGTTCTACTGGCACCACCCTTGGTGTTATGTCTCACTTCAGTGGGGGCTTCACCCCTTGCCTACCCCAAGCAAGCCAAGCTCCCTACCCCTTCTGCATGCCTCTCATTGCAGCGACTTGATACGTGGTGCGCGGGGTGGCTCGAGCCACGCTACTAAGTCTCAACTCCGTCAGCCGACATCCCCCTCGGGCAGTGCGACCTCGCGGGCATGCATGCAACACGTCTTGCCAACCCTCCCGTGCCTCGGTCACTCAGTCGGTCGTCGATGCCGACCTACCGCCGAACTCCACACTCCATCTTCAACACTTAGAAAAAATTTCTTCATTTTTTTGCAGTGGGGTCATCACCCCCGCGACTTCACTCGGCGCCCTCCCCTCTTTTCGACACTTAGAAAAATTTCTTCATTTTTTTTTTGCAGTGGGGTCATCACCCCCGCGACTTCACTCGGCGCCCTCCCCTCTTTTCGACACTTAGAAAAATTTCTTCATTTTTTTGCAGTGGGGTCATCACCCCCGCGACTTCACTCGGCGCCCTCCCCTCTTTTCGACACTTAGAAAAATTTCTTCATTTTTCGCGGTTGGGTCATCACCCTCATTCTACACTTAGAAAAATTTTCACAAAAATTTTTCACCCTCCGGTGCTCTCTCCAACACTTAGAAAATTTTCCACGAAAATTTTCATCAATCCCCAACCTCCCTCTTTCTCTCCTTTTTACCTCAATTATTTCTTCCTCCAATTTTACATCCCCTCTCATGCTCCTTTTATAGGCTCCACAAAAATATATATATATATCGCATTGCATTTTTTTATTTATTTCCAAAATCAAAATCAAAAAGTAGCCCAGATGGGCAGAACCCGACCGCGAGGGCCCTGACCCGCGCCTGCCCTGCCCCGTTTCCCCTTTTTTCACTCAGTTCCAAACGGTCAACCCGCCCACCCGACCCGACCCGTACCCGACCCGGATGCCAGAACCCTAATCTTTCTCCATCTTCCTCCATGCGCCGCGCCTGCTTCGCGCCGCCGCTGACCCTTCGGCCTCCCCATCTCGGCCTTCGCCTTCCGATGGCAGACCCTTCCCGGCGTCGCCACTACTCCCGCCGACCACCTCTCCCCTTCGGCTCTCTCCCTCTGCTCTTCCCCCGACCCCTCGTGCCCCACGGCGCCATGGCCGCAGCCGACCCCTCTTTCCCTTCTTTGCTTCGGCCCTTCTCCCAGCAACCCACCGGGCCGACCCCGCTACTCCCCCGACCCCCCGACCCCGCCGACCCCCCCCTCGGCCCCTCGGCCCTTCATCTCTCTTCCTCTCCCCTGATCCCGTTAGCCAGCCGACGGTGCGGCAGTCCCGCTCCTTCGCCCTTTTCTCTCCAACTTCAGCCACTCATCACCACACAGCTGGCCGACCCCCCATGGCTGACCCCCCTGCCGACCCCCCTGCTACCCCGACTACCCTTGCCGACCCCCCTGCTACCCCGACTACCCCGCCGACCCCCCCTCGGCCCCACCCTCTCTCTCCTCTCCCCCGACCCACGGCCGGCCATGGCAGCCTGCCGCCGCCGCGCCATCCTCTCCATCTTCTTTCTTTTTTCCTTTTTCCCGCAAATCACCAAAGCCAAAATATATATATATATTTTACAACCGTGACCGCCGTGCATTGCCGGCGCACATGCGCCCGTTGCCCGGACTTCACCTCCGCGACGCCCATCGCCCGGACTTCCTCTTCGCGACGCCCGTCGCTCGGACTTCCTCTCCGCGACGCCCGTCGCCCAGACATCACCTTCGTCACGCCCATCGCCCGAGCTTCACCTCTGCGACGCCTGTCGTCCGGACATCACCTCCGCGACCCTCGTCGCCCAGACATCACCTTCGTCACGCCCATCGCCCGAGCTTCACCTCTGCGACGCCTGTCGTCCGGACATCACCTCCGCGACCCTCGTCGCCCAGACATCACCTTCGCGACGCCCGTCGCCCGGACTTCCTCTTTGCGACACTCGTCCCCCAGACATCATCTCTGCGAAGCTCATCGTCCGGACATCGTCTCCGCGACCCTCGTCGCCCCGACATCGTCTCCGTAACCCTCGTCGCCCTCCTTCGTCACTCAAAGACGATATCAATAACTTTTCGGCCAAACGACATCAACATCTTACTATGTGTTTATGCGTGCGGCGCCCGCTCGGGTTGCCCCTCCGCGCACGCCGCACGCAGGGGGCTATGTTCCCAACTTATTCTGGTTGCAATCAAGGGCCCACTAGCAGACCCACTTTGTGCGACCCCCCTCCCCTTTCTTGTTTTAGTTTCACTGCTTTTTTTGGTTTGAAAAATACATTTTCACCATTTTCACAACGCTAACAAAAGCACCCACCATTTTCAAAAGGCAACACCGCATTCAGCCTCCACAGCCACAGCGCCACACCTTCGGCCCGCTGCCCATCCCCCGGGCGCCGTCTTCGCAACACTCGTTGCCCATCACTCGGGCGCCGACTCCGTGACCCCCAGTTGCACGTCGCTAGGGCGCCGTCTTCACAACACTCGTCGCTCGTCGCCCGGGCGCCGTCTCCGCGACGCCCGTCGCCCGGGCGCCGTCTCCGCGACGCCCGTCGCCCGGGCGCCGTCTCCGCGACGCCCGTCGCCCGGAAGCCGTCTCCGCGACGCCCGTCGCCCGGAGGCCGCCTCCCGCAACCCTCGTTGCCCGTCACCCGGGGGACTGTCTCCGTGACCCTTGTCCCTCGTCGCCTGGGTGCCATCTCTACGACCCTCGTCACCAACGCCGTGCGCACCTCCTGCAAACCTCGTTGCCAGTAGTCCGGGGGCTATCTCCGCGATCCCAGTTGCCCGTCGCCCGGGCGCCATCTCTGCGACCCTCATCGCTCGTCACCCGGGCGCCTTCCGTGACGCCCGTCGCCAGCACCATGCCCACCTTCCGCAACACTCATTGCCCATCGCCTGGGGGCTATCTCCGCGACCCTCATCGCTAGTCACCCGGGCGCTGTCTCCGCGACCCACGTCGCCAGCGCCGTGCATACCTTCCATGCGGACCCCCGCCACCAGCGCCGTGCGCACCTTTCGCAACTCTTGTCGCCCGTGTCACTTGCGTTCGCGCGCCGGCTCTACAACTCTCATCGCCCTCACGCATTTGTTGCTCGCGTCCGTGCTACAGCTCCGTGCTCCCGTCAGCCGCGCTCCTTCGCGACTCTTGTCGCCCGCGTGCCATCTCTGCGACCTTCGTCACCCGCATCCGCGCGACAGCTCTCTGACTCTCTTCGCAGGCCCTCCAACTCCGCGACTCTCGTCGCCCGCGTGCCGTCTCCTCGAACCACGTCGCCCGTGCCAACTCATCGCGCTCTCTACAACGCGCGCTCAATGCCAATGGTCACTTGATGCATTGCCATGACGACATCACTAAGTATTGCTCCGCGACAGTCGTCGCCGCGCCCTGGCGCCATGCTTATGATACGTGCCCCCCGGCACCACGTATAGCTCCGCGACGTTCGTCGTCGCGCCCGTGCGCTATTCTCATCATGCGTGCCCTCGGCACCAACTGTAGCTCCGCGACGTTCGTCGCCGCGCCCGTGCGCCATCTTCATGATACGTGCCCCCGGCACCAAGTATAGCTCCGCGACGTTCGTCGCCGCGCCCGTGCACCATCTTCATGATACGTGCCCCCGGCACCAAGTATAGCTCCGCGACGTTCGTCGCCGCGCCCGTGCGCTATTCTCATCATGCGTGCCCTCGGCACCAACTGTAGCTCCGCGACGTTCGTCGCCGCGCCCGTGCGCCATCTTCATGATACGTGCCCCCGGCACCAAGTATAGCTCCGCGACGTTCGTCGCCGCGCCCGTGCGCCATGCTCATCATGCGTGCCCCCGGCACCACGTATAGCTCCGCGACGTTCGTCGCCGCGCCCGTGCGCTATTCTCATCATGCGTGCCCTCGGCACCAACTGTAGCTCCGCGACGTTCGTCGCCGCGCCCGTGCGCCATCTTCATGATACGTGCCCCCGGCACCAAGTATAGCTCCGCGACGTTCGTCGCCGCGCCCGTGCGCCATGCTCATCATGCGTGCCCCCGGCACCACGTATAGCTCCGCGACGTTCGTCGCCGCGCCCGTGCGCTATTCTCATCATGCGTGCCCTCGGCACCAACTGTAGCTCCGCGACGTTCGTCGCCGCGCCCGTGCGCCATCTTCATGATACGTGCCCCCGGCACCAAGTATAGCTCCGCGACGTTCGTCGCCGCGCCCGTGCACCATCTTCATGATACGTGCCCCCGGCACCAAGTATAGCTCCGCGACGTTCGTCGCCGCGCCCGTGCGTTATTCTCATCATGCGTGCCCCCGGCACCAAGTATATGCTTCGCGACGTTCGTCGCCCCACCACTTTCATGACATGTGCTCCGGCACCATGTATTGTCCCCGCGACAATCGTCGCCATGTCCAGGCACCACGACCATGTTACAAGCCTCCGGGCATAACACCCGTTCACCACACCATGCGCCCCCGCCATGGGCATGGAAGACCTTCAACCCACTCTCTAGAGTGTGCGGCATTCTGGAGGCTCCGCTCGTAGTGCTCCTGCACGAGGACCCCTCCCTGCGGCATGGGCTGAGCGCCAGCACGGGCTAGTGCCATCACTGGCACAATCAACTACGGGATGGGCTCACAACCTGGAAGCCATCGCCGGCACAATCAAACTACGGGATGGGCTCACAACCTGGAAGCCATCGCCGGCACAATCAAACTACGGGATGGGCTCACAACCTTGAAGCCATCGCCGGCACAATCAACTACGGGATGGGCTCACAACCTTGAAGCCATCGCCGGCACAATCAACTACGGGATGGGCTCACAACCTGGAAGCCATCGCCGGCACAATCAACTACGGGATGGGCTCACAACCTTGAAGCCATCGCCGGCACAATCAACTACGGGATGGGCTCACAACCTGGAAGCCATCGCCGGCACAATCAACTACGGGATGGGCTCACAACCTGGAAGCCATCCATCGCCGGCACAATCAACTACGGGATGGGCTCACAACCTTGAAGCCATCGCCGGCACAATCAAACTACGGGATGGGCTCACAACCTTGAAGCCATCGCCGGCTCAATCAAACTGCTACACGGGCTTAGCGTCATCGCCGGCTCCATTACCAGGAACCTTGGCCCCCGCAGCAACAGGGGCTGTAACCACATCGTTTATGCATGCGACGCCCGCTCGGGTTGCCCCTCCGCGCCCGCCGCACGCAGGGGGCTTATGTTCATACCCTATTCTGGTCGCACCCCAAGACCCGCCAAGGGACCCACTTTGCACGACACATCACCCAGTCAGCGGTCAACTTTTCAACGCTCGAGGGCCGGTCAAAGCAACGCATGCTCAAGTCACGTGAACCATTCGTGAAGCGACTTCGGCGTGCCTTCCACCCCAAGGGGTCGGCCACCCCAAGGGGTCGGCCTCCCCCAAGGGTCGGCCTCCCTTGGGGGTCGGCCACCTTCGGGGGGTCGGCCTCCCTCTAGGGTCGGCCTCCCCCAAGGGGGTCGGCCACCCTGGGGGGTCGGCCACCCCGAGGGGTCGGCCTCCCTCTAGGGTCGGCCTCCCCCAAGGGGTCGGCCACCCTCTGGGGGTCGGCCTCCCTCTAGGCTCGGCCTCCCCCAAGCGTCGGCCTCCCTTGGGGGTCGGCCACCCCATGGGGGTCGGCCACCTGCCTTGAACACCGACACCGACGCCGTCACCTTTGACCCCACCCCATTGTCACGACGACCGTCGCTCGCGGCCGCACTCCGCCATAGTCGCGACAACCGTCGCTCTCGGCCGTGCCCCTTCGTCGCGATGACCGTCGCCCGTAGTCTCGATGACCGTCACTTGTGGCCGCTCTGTCGCCATGACAACCGTCGCTCACGGTCGCGCGCCATCCGCGCAACGACCCTCGTCGCTCGGAGATCACTCTGCGACCCTCGTCGCCCGCACTCAACCGCGCCCCATGCGCTGCAATCATGTTATATGCTTACGGGATAGGCTACTCCTCCAGGACACTATCTCCGCCAGGGTGCCTGCGTGACTAGCCTACGTGCTCTGGCACTGGGGGCTCGCGTCGGCACCCCTAAGGACTATGACCCCCGGGTCACTCGGAGACGGGAGCAGGTCTTCGGAAGGGCATCTTGCCTAGTCCACCTGGCAGCTGGGCGTCGGGTCTTCCCCGCCGCTGCCAGACCTGTGGGATTCAGTAAGGGCTTGGACTGGAGGCTGGGGCAACGGGCTACTCTGACCATGCTACCGCGGCATGATCAGTCTCCTCAGACAGGCAGAGAGGTGTTGCAAGGGCAGGGCAGCACGAACTTAGGAACCGGCAGTCCAACGAAGGGTCAGTGCGTTGGCCCCCTGGTGACGTGTCGTTCCCAGGGGGCGACACATGTCAACTTATGACACATGCACATTTTTGCCTATAAATAGTGGACTTTGGAGCTTTTTCAAGGATCAGATTCTCATTTTTGGACTTTTCACTTTCTCTCTCTAAAGGAAACATTCTCTCTGGAATTCTAGTGAGAGAAATATACTTGAACTCCCGTCTACGGACCCTGGACGCCATACCCTCATTACGGACTGCAGACTGTCGGTCCTGTTCATCGTCACCTTGCCTGCGCAGCACTGCCACCCCTCACGACCTGTCTGGGGAGCCTTGTCCTCGGCCCTTGCGCCGTCCTTGCTGTCTCCCACGTTGCCTACCTGGAAGCCAACTCAGACCGCATCCTTTGTGGCACCTCCACGTATCATCGAACCATTTCCGGCACCATCACCTAGGATCAGGAATCTATTTTCCCAGTCCGTTATTGCATAAATGGAGTAGCATTTTAGGTATAAATGCATATCATTCTTTTTGTCCTCCACATACTAAAGGGAAGCATCAATGTCCACTTCACCTGTACCTTATACATGTAGATAGCTTTTGGTGCTTCCAGGCACATGGCCACTGCTCAGATGTGATTGTATATGTTGGAAGGGCAAATACATAAACACACCTGTATTAGTATATTCACGACAGTTCAGGAGATCACCCCATTATCATGGTAATGTAATTTTTTCATGTCTTGGAGTATGCCATTTTGATATTGGGATTGTGATGGAGGGTGAAAGTAAGCTTATAGTTGAAGTTCGTTCCATAGTGAATCTAGTGTTCATGAGGTTCCTGTTTTTGAAAGTTCATTTTCATCTTTCCACACAGTTTGAATAACAAAACATGACATATAGTTTCTACCCAAAAGAAGAAGGAAAAAAATGACAGAAAGTATCTTGTTGTGAGCTCTCTGTCTGAGAACTTCCGTGACTATGCTACTCTTAGCAATTCAAGTCGCAAAGGATGCCACGTCAGCCCCCATCTACTCTCGTTCTTAACTTGTTCCAATATTGAGGAAGAATATTTCTAAATGCTGGGGATGCGGGGTGCACCAACAAGAAAGTGGGATAGTCTTGTAGATTAATTGTTGGACTTCTCTAAATTTTGCTTTTCAGACTATTCATTTGTGCTATTGTGGATTTTTTAAATTTTGTTCTGTGGATCGTTGGATTTTTGCTTTAGTAATTTGAGATTACTATTAGGGGTTTAGAGTGTCTATGCTATTAGATCTTATGATGGCTTTTTTGTCAAATTAGGTTATTGAGTATCTTTGATATTTCAGTCAGGTCCCAGTTTATATAAAACAAGTATGCTTTATTCTATCTTGATATGATGTATTTAGACCTTTGGAAGATGGCTAAGCTTTTAGTAAATAAACCCCTAACAGTTAGAAGAGTTTGAGTAATATTTTCGTTGCGTTTGTGCTTCGTGGCATTGAGCTGATTTGCTGTGAAGATGATACAAGTCTTGTTCTCTTTCCTTAATTCTTTACATAAACACAAAAAGTCCTTGAACCTGTGCTATTGTAATTTCTGAACGTGTTGAAGTTAGTGGCATCTTACTTTGCGGTTACTTTGGTAGCTATCATTTTGTTAGAGATAGCTACCAAAGTTTTTGGGACTTCATTATAAAAGTAAGTATACTTGGAAGAGTCGATGCATTATTTTTTAATATCTGGATATCATCTGCATTTTAATCTACCCAAGATTTTGGGACTTAACATTAACAGTCGACAGTACATGGAAGAGTATGCATTATCTTTCGAATGTCTGAACATAGTATTTAGCACTAGATTATACTTTCCATCCGCTTCTTCTTGCAGAGATCTTTTCCGCTTAGTGAAGAAGAGTATCTATTGAGACTTGACGACGTGGCAAACACATTAAAATGCTGGGGAGCTGTTTCACATATTCGGGATAGCCTAACCAAGTTGAAAGAGCGGCCAAGGATAGGCAAGGTAACTGGTCTGCTGAGATCTTTTCCAATATCTTCTAGTGAACAAGAAGAAGAAATATTGGCACATTATCATGCACATACTTGCATATCCACATTCGGCATGCATGTAGGAGGGTGGAAGGGTTTTGTCAATATCCTATTCTGTCCTCGTAGACTTGTTTATAGAATTAAGAAATACCCAAGATTACAGTTGAGACCCCAGTCTTATATGTTGATTGTGTAGTGAATATAGTATGTTTAATAATAATAAAAAAAAAATATCTAGCTTTATCATACACCACTTATGGTTTCTTAACACTTTCTAGTTTCTAATAACAGCGAGTAATAACATGCTGCACTTAGAATTGCAAATATGATTGGTGTTAATGCTATCTGTCATGGAAACTGTTACTTGTTGCTTGTGGGCCTTTTGCTTTCTAATCCATTACTTTGCGTTCGAAACAGGAAAAGTACCTTGACCTTTTGAACTTGTGCAGTAATAGCAGCAAACATAGTTTGTTCTTAATAAACTTATGATACCCTAGAGCTAGTGCAACCCAAACGGGTGACTGGGTTGGTTAAAAAGCTAACATCCACTCTTTTTGATTGGTTGTGCATAAAATGCCAATAGTTGCAATCAACATTAGCAGTTCAAAAAATAACAAAAGAAACAAAATACAGAACACAGCAAACAGAAAGGCACCACAATGAATAGTGTCATGGTCTTCAACTGTCACTGCGTCCACTCGTTCAAGCCATACGTTCTCGCTGCCGGTTCTCCACCACGGAGACCATATTTGGATGAAGATCAACTGCAGTCGGATGCTCAACAGGGAGCCTCCCACATACAATGAGATCTCTTAATAGCTTTCTCACGAGCTGCTTGGTGTATCAAAACCAAGGAATAACTTTCTGAATACAACACACGTGCACCAAAGATTTTCAAAGGTAGACGAACAACAAAGTTAAGCTCCTGCCACTAAAATGTGTCTCTATTAAGGATCTCAAACACTTGAAAACAACAGAGGCTTTGGCTTAAAGATGTTTGCTCTGAAGCACGGACACCTCTCCTAGGTGGAGGTTCGGTGTCCTAAACGGACGGACACCCCGACACCCTCCGGACACCGCCCGACACGTGTCGGACACCGCCAATCGGTGTCGGGAATTTTTTATTTTTTTATTAATTTTCCGACACCGTGTCGGACACTTCACCGGGGAGTGTTGGACACGGCAATCGGCAGTGTCAGAACGTTTGGGGCTACTTTTGAACTTTTGGAAGTAATTTCAGGGGTCGTCGTCTTCTCTCTCACCTCATCTGTCGGCCGTCTTCTTCTCTCTAGTCGCCGTGTTGCCGGATATGTCATCGATGTTGCCGGAGCCAACAGATCTGAAAGTCGCCGATGTTGTCGGAGCCGACAGATCTGAAGGCGCCGGTGTTGCCGGATACCGAAGCCGACAGATCTGTCCACCATCGCCGTCGCCGTCGCCAGATTTCTCGCCATCGTTGCCGGAGGTCCTCCACTGCCGTCGCTTACCCACAGGTCTGCTTCTTCTCTTTGTCTCATCAGTCGTCTCCTTCTCCTTCCTCTTTTCTTTGTCTTCTCTTTCTCGCTGACCCATAGGTTCTTTACTTCTCGTGTCTTTCTCTTTTTTTCCTTTTCTCCCCCTATCTTGCACTCTAGTGAAAGACCTCCTTTTTTCTTTACTTTTTTTTAACTTTGTATTTTTGCCCAGTACCAAATAAATGTTCAAGTATGGCTTGTATTTATTTAAATTCCTTGTTTTAATAGTTTTTCATTATTGTTTGTTATTTTAGGTTGTGAAATGTATTTGATATTTATTAAATATATTTATATATAATAAAAATATATTAAAAATTAGCGGTGTCCTGCGGTGTCCAAAATCTGATTTTTTGAAAATTGCGGTGTCCGGTGTCCCCGTCGGTGTCGGTGTCCGACACCGTGTCCGTGTCCGTGCTACCTAGGATGTTTGTATATGACTGAACACATATCAACTCTGCAAATAAAGAACAAGAAATGGCAACAAAAAGAAATGGATTTTGATTTAGAAAATGGAAGTGCTATGCCTGAATGAATTTCTGAATAAAGATGGAGCCCTCTGAGTCTTCTCTTTCACAAACTTTGATTTGAGGGCTAGCAGCTTGATCCTGAGTTAAACGACGCGATTCTTTCTAAATTTGACTGAGAATGAAGGCGGCATTACAGAACTTGAAGATGTCAATTTGGGGGCTTGTAGCTTTATCTCGGATTGAGCAGGACGATTTTTGTAGAGTAGATGTAGTATCTTGGCTTTGAATATTTTTATAGAAAATCTGTCCGGAGTTTAGAGGTTTAGTCTGGCAGTGCTTCTCTCTGGCTTCTTGTGAAATTTTATGTCTTTTTCTGCAAGGCTCACCCTCTATATATAGTGATAAATAAGAGTGTTGCTATAAGACTCTCCCCTTGATAATTTTCCCTAAATTCTGTAGAGAGATAAGTACCAAATAGATGGTATCATCTTATTAGCTAAAACTTCAAAGTGATGCATGATGTATCTTGATTGGCCAGACCACCTCACCGTGACATACCAAAAGGTAATTATAACAGTGATCATTGTCAAATTAGTCTTTTAGTCATATGCATACTTTAGGAGACGCATATTAGCTTCTTATTTGTCGACAAATATAGCACGTGGCAGTTTGTAATTCGCATAAAATCTAGCCTCATGTCAAAAGTAGACGATTCTTCTATTTTGTGACTGAACTCAGAGTTTAGGTCTAAGTTGATTACGTACCCCGAAGTGATCAAGTCAAATGTAGTTCCAGTTTGTAGCTTTAACTCGTTCGTCAAAAATCTCTTTGCAGATGATCTATAAAGAAGCTGATGTTTGCAGCTCGTCTCAAATGTTTCTTTTATTTTGAAGGCAACACTCATGTGGGAGAGACTCACCAATGCACATATAGGCAGTTCCAACTCGTGCAAGGAGTTCTTTGATTTTGAGTGCAGCTTCAACTCGTTTATGGAAGTATCACTGAACCCATTTTTGCACACACATTTAGCTCGTGCTTTGAGTTCACCATCAACTGGTATAGGGGAGCATCGCTGAAAATTATGTTTCAAACATTTTCAACTTGTATCAAAGAGTTCTAGAAAGTTTGAGTTCCTATTTGTCGATTAATAATTATACGAAAGGCAAATTGAAAACACGTGGCAAGTTGTAACTGGCAAAAAATTTACCCTTCTACAAATGCCCTCTCTAGACGTGGCCACAAACACATCAAAAGTGGATGATTTTTCAATTTTGTGATTCAAAATTGGAATATAGGTATAACCGTATAAGTTGCCTACGACCCCGAAGTGATCAAGTCAAATGCAGTTCCAATTTGCAGCTTTAATTCGTTTGTCAAAATTACCTTGGCAGACGATCTATAAAGGAGCTGACCTTTGCAACTCGTGTCAGGAATTTCTTTGATTTTGAATGCAGCATCTTGTAGGGGAGAATCACCGATACACATGTAGGCATTTTCAACTCGTATCAAGGAGTTCTTTGATTTTGAGTGCAGCTTCATCTCGTATATGGAAGTATCACTGGAACCAGTTTGGCACACGCATTAGCTCGTGCTTTGAGTTTAGCATCAAGTTGTACAGGCTAGAATCGTTGAGAATAGGTTTGCAAGCATTTTCAACTTGTATGAAAAAGTTCTTGAAAGTTTTGAATTCAGTATCGAGTCTTATGAGGGAGCATTGCTGAAAACCATTTTGCAGATGGTTTTAACTCAGGTCAAGGAGTATCGTTGACAGTTTCGGCTCGTAACAGGGAGCGGTTGATATCACTTTAATTTGATGTAGTATACTGATTCGAGATATAGATTGGAGCATATTCAACTGTAGCCAGATCAAATAATCCAAACTTTATGCTGTAAGCCGACCTTGTTGGTCCCGTGTCTTCCAAATCAAGAATCTCTAGTTGGCTTGAAGAAGTAACAAACTTTGGTTTCTACGACAATTAAAGTCATGCTTGATGTAGCTTCGCTTTCACATCAAGAGAGTCAAAAGTTGTTTGCTTTGGCTCCACATGGCAGGAAGAATTGCTACTTGACTCATAGAATATGTCTTCTTCTTTCAAGCACTTGGCTTTAGTTTCTTCTTTGACTTTCACAGAATTTACGTTTACATCTGCAAAGTTATTACTTGTTGGGAAGTTACCCTCACCATGCAGATCTTTAACGAGGTCATGTTCTATGTCGCTAGATCTTGAGGTCCATGTTATGAGCTCTTTCAGCTAATTCATTCAAACATTTGGTTTGATAATTGTAGTATTGCAGAATCCTGCATTGTATACCTCGGATGCACATCTCCGTAGCAAAGGCTTCAGACAATCTATAAGGCTTAAGCTTTTCCTTGTTGGTGCAGTCGATTATTGGCTAATCCTCCATTTGGTGAGTATTCGCGAGTTTGATAAGGCTGATAGTACGTCGAGTACTAAACAAGCCTTTGATGAATTCTTTTTCTAAGTCTTCCCAACTATCTGTCCAATATAGCTCAAGACGTGTACCAGTTAAAAGCTTATCTGTTTAATGACCGGACAAACTGCGGTCGAAGATCTTCATCAGAGTCAGCACTGCTACATGTCTCCACAAACTGAGCAATATGCTGCCTTTTATCTCCTTTGCCACTAAATTGTTGAAGGTTCACCTGTTGATAGTTTTCTAGCATCTTCAAGTACTCGATTTTCTGTGTGCCTAATTTGATTGAGGACTTGAAAATTTGGATCTCCCAAGTTGACTTTAAGCAATTGTGCCATGATAAAATCTTGCAGTTGATAGATTGGTAAAGGTCCATCGAGAGGAACCTTGATTTCTGAAGCTTTGGACTTTGTTGGCTCTTTGAGCTCATCTCTATCTGTTCCAGCATTGTAAGATTTTTCATAAGATCTACTTTGCGAAGCAAAATAATTAATCTGAGAGCTTCGATGGTTATCTCATTCTATAAGATTGTTGAGAGCCTCTGTCATGTTCCCCGAACGATCTTCAATAAAGCTTGATTGCACCATCATTACCGTCAGGACTTCATGGTCAGAAGACTCGTAGAACTTGTTGACTTTGTAGATCGCGAGTCATGCAAAGAGATGGAGAGCTGGAGCTACTACTTGAGTCGAGGTCATACTCTGGTGTAAATTTGGGCATGTAAGGAGCAGACTCTTAACACATGCTTGAAAAGATGAATGTAGCACCCTTTGTTCCCGATGATGTTGAAAGGATGACTCTTGTTGGTGGCATTGAATTTTATTGTTGACATCACGGAGGTAGTACTTTCTGAAAGCATATGATTTGTAGCCTTCGCGTTGTGACTTGCATTGCTAGTCCTTGTAACTACAAGATTTGGCGTGCAAAGCTTGAGACCAAGAGTCTTCAAGTTAGTTACTTGTCGAGGCACTGAACTTTGAAACTTTAGGGTTGAAAAGTAATGAAGAGATAATGAGAGGTAGAGATGTCCCATGGGGCGTGCCTGAATGTATATGTATGCGTGTGCGTGTATATATATCTTAGCTGTAGGAAACTCCTAATATGGTGACGTTTCTCTCTCGGAAACTTGCTTTTGCGATCCCAAGTTAGGGGCTCCATGGGATCTCGTCCCAAGCTAATATGGGAACTCGATCCCGTTAGCTGGATAGAGATGCATGGAACAAGTGAGAGAGTACCTGAAAATTAAGCCCTTTTCAACTCAATTCCTTGTTTCTCTCTTCTTTCAAGTCCTTAAAGCCTCCTTGTTTGTTGCTGCTGGCTATGTAAACTATACTAAACAAATGATAATACTCTTCACGCATTTATTTATTCAAGCCGCTCCCAACCTCAGATTCTTTTTGGTGCTTACTCTCCCCCACCCCCGTTCCCGTTCCCTCTCCCGCCCCGCCCCCGCTTTGTGCAACTAAGATATATATGTTTATGTGTGTGTGTGTTTGTGTGTGTGTGTATCCTTAATTCGTAAGAAAGAGAGCACAATCTGTGAATGAATCTCTCAACAAAGATAGAGTCGTCTGATTCTTTTTTTTCATAAACTTCAATTCAAGGGCTAGCAACTTGGTCCTGAATTAAACTGCCCGATTCTTTTTAGATTTGAGTGAGAATGAAGGTGCTGCAGGACTTGAAGACGTTAGATCGAGGGCTTGTAGCTTGATCTCGGATTGAGTAGGGCGATCCTTTTTAGAAAAGATGGCGATCTTTACAGAGCACATCTAGTAGCTTGACTTTGTATACTTGTAGAGATAACAGATAGCTTCGAAATTGGCAGTACTCTATGTGGCTTGACGTAATTTTTTTTTCTTTTCTTCCCAAGGCTCACCTAGTGTCATCCCAGGCACAAGGCGCACTCCCTGCGCCTTGCCTAGGGCTAGGCGCAGCCCCTTCAAAAAGGCGTGCGTCTAGGTGCCCAGCACAAGGCGGCTGTGGTGGTGCAAAGAAAAAGTCCAAATATCCTAATTTTTTATTTTTGCATTGTCGCATTGTCTCAACCAACCGTTCATTATTTTTTATTTTCTGTTTCATAACATAATAAATCAATATCCAAACCACAAAAAAACCTAAAACTCTCAATTCCAAATCAATCGATTCTTTTATTCTTGTTCATTGTGCTTGCGTCTCATCCCCAATTGTTTCTCTCTTGTAAGTGAATCTACTTCTTCACTTCACCTTTTAGAGAAAGAACATGAAATTGAGGAGGAAGCTGTGTATGATTCCTTTTGAGGAACACAATGATGAGGAGGACATTGTTAAATTTACTTAGGATTAACCACTTTTCATTAAATTTGAAACTTTTTCTAGTGTTGAAAATATGTTAAATTGCCATGTTTGAATTTTTTTTACATGAGTTTATTGGTTTAATGCACTAATATCTTTTTTATTTTGCACCTCACTTCGGAAAGGCGTGCGCGCGCCTGCGCCTTGCACCTAGGCTCTAGGGACCGTTTGCGCCTTAAGTACGCCTGCGCCTGTAATAAATAAGGCCTCACCTCTGTATAAATGTGCATCTCCTTGATGATTTTCTCTATTTTGTAAAGAGATAGGCACCATTGTTATGGCTTCATCTTAATGGCTTGAAACTTCAAGGTGATGCATGATGTATTCTGATTGGCCAGTCCATCTCATTGTGATATTTTGAAAGATGATTACAACAATAATCATTGCCAAATTCGACTTTTAGTCATATCATACTTTTAGGGTACATGTGCCAGCTTCCTATTTGTCAATAAAAATCATTCCGAAGATAATTAAATAACACCTGGTAATTTGTGATTGTCATTAAATTTACCATCCTACAATTATCTCACAGTTGTTGCCATTAGCCGAGGTCCAGGTGCCAAACATGTGCAAGAATTTTTATAGGTGTGGGATGTACTAACTATTGCGTAAACTCTGTGAAGACAATTCCCCAGAACCTATGACGAATTTGTCCCAGTCCATTTATAGTCTAATCCGCCAGATACTCTGCCAGTGCATCGGATGCAGTCCACATCATTGAATCAGGTTCTGCTACATATGTTTAGCGAATCTTGTTTTTGAGAATTAAGTAATTAGCTTCATAGTTGATCATTTGTTTCCTTTTAGTAAATGTTAAACTTGTGAAGAATTTCTCTTAAAGATAATATATTTCGTTCAAGTTCTCTGCCAACGCTTGGAGGTTTATGTTCTAATATAGGCGACACCCACGCTATCGAAATACCCTCACTACTAAAGTCAGTTTTCTAGAGTATTGTATTCTACTCCCTGACAGGCTTCAGTGCGAATCCTCTTTTGCGTGTGACTTGTTTTTGTTATGTTGGGCCTTCGGGCTAACAAATAATTTGGATTATGAGGTGCGGTCGTTTCCATCCCTTTTGATTCAATGCTTACTTCTGTATTCTACTTAATGGAACTCATGAAAAGTTGTTTTGATCAATCTTCTCAGCCTTCAGTCACTAAAAGCTGTTGATTTATTTCCTTTCATGAATTAGCAAGCAGCACTGTTTATCACACAGTAATATGATCTATAACGGCTTTGCCGAAATTGAGACATGCACTGCAGAGGCTATTAGGATCTTAGAAGACTTGGTAGAATCCTTCACAAGGATGTTTTGCTTTCCCATTTTGACATTATCTGGAAATGTTCGAATTGCGTTACCTTAAGAATCTCACTTAGTTACAGAGGACCAAAAAGTTCAGTAACTGAAGTGTTGGTTACCTTTTAAAGCAGAAGGGCTTGTTTTGTGATTTGAATTATTTTCATCATGTACATATGAGAATGTCCACAAGTTCATGTACTATTATGTTTTGCACTTGTTGAGAGAGAAGTACGATAAATCTGAAATCCGGATTGGTCATGTTGCTTTATCCAGCTGTGAGTTACTTATATATAAGGGCTAGGCCATGGAATGTAGCGCTTTTCCGTGCAAAAGCAAGATTTGCATCTAATAGGATCATATCATGTAATTAAGGAAGCTCTTCTACATCATTGTAGAGTCAAATTAGGAAACCTTTTTACATCGTTCACAACGGGACATGTCTCGTTTCAAGAATAACATCTAATTTTGCTACAGGCCGTCAGCATTTTTATTGACATGGACGAGTCCGGAGGCCGTGCAAATGAATGGATTTACAAGTAGCTTGTTTCATCATCTGCAGTTTTAAAGTTTCATGCCGCTACTTCAGTGTGCGCCCAGTTGATTGTTTCAACATTTGCAAAGTTGCATATAACGATGTCCTGGGGGCAGCGGTACGTCCTTGAAACCATGCTGCCTTATACTTGTGGATCTTCTTTTTGAATCGTTTAGCGTTTCTGTAAAACTTTCATACACACTTCCCTTGTAAAGTTCAGATGTCTTTGATATGTCATTCTTTGTAAAGTACTACAGCATAGCACAAGAAATAGAACTGGTTGTATGAATGTCTTGCATGCAATTCCAGATGTCCTTGAATGCTACCAATCAAAAGTTTTCGTCCTTGGATTAGTGTTGAGACATTTTGACTTAAGGTGAGCCTACTACATTGATCCTGTGGCTTTTTGTCGTTGCTAATAGCTTGACACGTGGTCAACCCGTAAACTTTTTCACCAAATATTATTTTCACACAAGTACACTTCCTTTATATATAGTTACAATGTTTGAAATTTGAGGAATGCTACTTTTTTCAATGTTCACTACTTATTCAGGTATGCAATTTTCTTAAATGTAACTATATAATGTTTAAAATCCGAGTGCTGCTACTTTTTTCTATATTCATAACATATTTTGCCGGCCAAAATAGAAATACTTTCAGTCTAGGGTTCGTCCCTCCCCCTTCGGCCCTAGTTTGATGCCTTCTCTTCGATTGGTGTTGAACTAGTTGCGTTGGTGTGTGTGCTGGCGGTTTGTGGTCATGTCTAGTGGCAGTCTTGGTTGGTGGTGATGGGGTTGGTAGTTAGTTCTAGTCTCGTGTGGTGTTGTACTTGTGTGAGACGACCTCCGCTTGTTGCTGATAGGGTGGGTGGTTGTGTGCCAGTGCTGTGGGAAGTGAGTCGTTAGGCAATGGTGCTCTAGGTGGGTGGCGCTGGTTGAGGTGGATGTGGGTTTGTCGGTGGTGCGGGGTGGTTGCGCTCTCTGTTGCGTGGTCTAGTTGGTCGTGATCGGGTTCTTGGGGATATTTATCGGGTCATGTGACGTCCACTTCAAATTTTCCTTTTTGTTTTGTTTGTGATATTTTTGTGTTAATTTGGATTTTGGTCATTGTGCTTTAATACCTACAAGCCCAAGGGTCTTTGGGGTTTACTATTTAGTTTATTTGCTTTGTCGATTTTGTTTTAAAGTCTAATAGCTAAAATCCCGTGTTATGCATGGAAGCATAATCATTTACTAATCTTTGATCAAATACATTACAGAGCAATTACATACAAAATTAATCAAAAGTACGCCAACCTATGAGCAAAGTTTGTACAATTCTCAGCTAGTTATTATATGTACAAAAAGTATAAAAGAGCTTAGTCTTTCATCATTTTCAGTTTTCTTTTGGTAATTTTTGAACTGCATGTCCGTGTGCAAAATCTTCTTCTCGACATTCTTACTGAATATTGTAAGTCTAATAAGTAGATGTCTTAGATAAATGATAGTCATGTATAAACTGACTTTGTAATATTTTTATTTCTATTTAAGCTTCATGCTTCTCGTCATGAAACCTTTACTATGCACACAAACATTCTTCCTCCCTATTCAACTCTAGCACCTATGCTACGCAGGTAGGATATGCCTTTTCATACGCGTTTCTTGGTGCGCAGACTATAAATGAATACATCTCGTGCTTTAACAACTCCACGTATTGGTTGTAGCAGGTCATCTCCATAGCCCTACTACCATTACCATATTAAACTCAACGTCCGTGAAACTAAAATAGGAAAGATGTGTAAGTATAAAATGTATCGCTGCATCAAAAGTTGTAATTGGGATGATGAACACTGTAAAATGTACTTGACTTGCTTATTTGAGAGAATTAGTTGCATATTGTCACTTGAATCGGATACTATAATGTGTAGTTTGTACCTGGTTTTAAGAACGCCAGCAAGGATTACTCATTTATTATATTAAGACGTACTGTTAATACCCAATGTCTGGCACATACATGGATACAACTTCTACTTCTACTCTGTTGCAAGTATTACATGTCGCCCTACCACCTTGGTACTCACCTTGTTCTGGCATGCTGCACATGAATGGTACCAAAGATTCTCTATGTCAATGAATTAGATACATACCGTTATGGGAAGTATTTGACCTACATAATTGTAGTTTTTCATTAGAAACCTTTGAAAATTGAGAAATAAAATATGCCAACTTTAGTAAATTGCATTATATTCGTCCTTGGTGCCGAATCCCGTATACACACTCCTTTTGAGCTTGAAACCATTAATCAGCGTTCTACAGATAAATCATGTGTTCTATTCCTGTAGACCAACTGTTTTGCATGCTGATTTGCACTAAACCTAGCACCGCATTCATCATATTACTGATAGGTGTAACTAAAATAGCACAAAATTCAATAAAGAAGTTGTCACATAAATCATTTTTTTTCCTTCCAGTTCCTGATTGATTCACTAGTTTCGTGTTTGATGTTGATATGCAGTTTACTGAAGCTGCTAGACAATAGACTTAATCTTGCATATATTCAATGTTATAGTGTGTATTTTTTAAATCTTAAATTTGGGTAAGACTAAAAGTAAAGATGCATATACCTTCGTACTCTTTAACATACGCACTCGTGATAATCAATGTGATGTTGTTTGCCACATTCTCAAACACATTCCTCCCCTTTACAGTTGCAAGTCTGCTCCAGAGAGTAAGTCTTATCGGTAATCTTACTTTTTTTTCGAAGACAAACTTAGCACAGTAATCATTATAGTGCTCTATAAGATTCATAAAATTAACAACTTATTAAAAAGTAAGCAGTTTAAGGAATGAATCTCATATCAATGATCACAACATTTCTCTTTGGTGTATCATCCCTTTGTATAATTTAGCATTCCGTGACAGATACAACCAAACCAATAACATCTGCAAGAATAGACAGTAGTGTTATCTCGACTTTATTTGTGATGATACGATGTAGTACTAACACAATTCATCGCAATGTGCCTATCAAGGTGTAATCACGGGTAACAAATTGGCCCATGTCATGTAATTTGACTAAGAAAAACTTGTACAGTGATATAGTATCGTAGTGGTCAAAAGCATGCTCAACAGTGGTGTTCACTATAAGATATAGCTGTTATTGATGATGTACCAAGTTGCACGCCATATTAGCTGGATAAATTTGAACCGCTTTTAGACAATAAATTTTTTCCTCATTCAAATGCTCATTAAAATAATCCACTTCACTCGTAGCTACCATCTCTTGTATAGCATCACCCTGATGAATTAAACATGTGATTACTCTTATCCAATATTGTTCAATAATTTGCTTTGATGATGTTCACCTTGTCTTATAGGCCTTATTTCTTCAGTCATGCCCACGAAGAATGTCACGCCCCCAAAACGGGAGGCCGTGACTAACAACAAACTTATAAATATACTGCTACGGTTCTAAAAGCAACGGTATTGGACAAAGCATAAGCTATTGGATTTTGAAAATACCTTCGTACAACAAAAAGCGATAAAATCCCTTACCTCAAAAGTTTTTGAACAAAAAAAACCTCAAAGCACCACCTTAATGCCAAAGGATCTTCCCAAGCCTTCTAATATATATCTCTCTCTCTCTCTCTCTCTCTCTCTCTCTCTCTCTCTCCCCGAAAAGGAAAAGAACTAGGGAGTAAAAGAAACTAAGAACCCAAAAAGGCTTGAAAGGAAGTAAGAAGTCTATTTATATGGAACAGAAAAATTTTAAGTTTTCATTCGAAGGAAAAGACTTTGCCTTCGACCGAATCCAGCAGACGCAAAAAAAAAAGCTTCAATTTTTTTTTTCTGTCGGCCGAAAACTTCAGTAGCTTATTCTACACAGCTTATTTGAAGCAAAATCTATTTTCATTCGAAGCTAAACTATTTTCATTCGACTTGAAACTTTTAATTCGACCGAAAACTTTTTAGCAGGCCGAAAACTTTTTAGTCGACTGAAAATTTCAATAGCGTATTCTACACACAAAAATCTTCTTATTTGTAGCAAAACCTATTTTCTTAATATTATCAAAAGATCACAAACTTATTTATTTAAAATAATGATTACGCACAAAAAAAGAAGAATTTTTGGGGTATGACATTCTCCTCCCTTAAAAATAATCAGTTCTCAGAATTAAAACGTACCTTAAACGTCAAAGATATGAGAATGCTTTACGTGCATAGCATCCTCGAGTTCGCACGTCGCTTCTTCCATTGAATGGTTACGCCAAAGCACCTTAATCAACTTAATAGTCTTGATGCGCAAAATTTGATCCTTACGGTCTAAAATCTCCACTGGTTGCTCCTCATAAGATAGATCATCTCGAATCTCCACAGGTTCGAAATGAATAACGTGTGAAGGATCTGGCACGTACTTCCTTAGAGCGGATACATGAAATACATCATCTATTTGCGACAAATTAGGAGGTAAGGCAACTTGGTAAGCGACCGGTCCAACTTTCTGTAAGATCTCAAATGGTCCAATAAATTTAGGACTAAGCTTGCCCTTCTTACCAAAACGCATTACCCCCATCCAAGGCGACACTTTGAGAAATACATGATCTCCCACTTCAAACTCTAACTCACGTCTTCATTATCCGCATAACTCTTTTGACGACTTTGAGTGACTAGCAAATTATCCTTAATCAAACGATTTTTTTTATGTAGCTTGTACTATCTCCAGCCCCAAGGCACCCAAAAGTTTCTCTTCTTCAACCTCAAACCAACAAATTGGTGTCCTACATCTTCGCCCATACAATGCTTCAAACGGTGCCATATTAATGAGAGCAAAGTTAAACAAACTACTAGTGAACCAATGAAGATGAACGGTATTGGATAAAGCATAAGCTGTTGGATTTCAAAAATACCTTCCCACAGCAGAAAGCGATAAAATCCCTTACCTCAAAAGCTTTGAACAAGAAAAATCTCAAAGCACCACCTTAATGCCAAAGGATCTTCCTAAGCCTTCTAATCTCTCTCTCTCTCTCTCTCTCTCTCTCTCTCTCAGAAAAGGAAAAGAACTAGGGAGCAAAAGAAACAAAGAATCCAAAAAGGCTTGAAAGGAAGTAAGAAGTCTATTTATATGGAACAAAAAAAATATAAGTTTTCATTTGAAGGAAAAGACTTTGCCTTCGACCGAATCCAGCAGACGCAAAAATAAAAAAAATGCTTCAAAATTTTTTTTAGTTGGCTAAAAACTTCAGTAGCTTATTCTACACAAGTAAAAAAAAAATCTTTTTAGTCGAAGCAAAACCCATTTTCTTAATATTCTCAAAAGATCACAAACTTATTTATTTAAAATAATAATTACGCACAAGAAAAAAAGAATTTTCGGGGTATTACAAAGAGTAATCCTTTTGACAAGTCGAGCTTTCACGTTCCATTTTTGTCAGAGTGGATTAAAAAACGCAAAAGGTGTGTATGTGGTGATTCTTTTTCCTGTAATTTTTTTTTCTTCAGATTAATGAGAACATAGAGCATGACATTATTATTAGTATCGGTGATCATAAACACACGAGGAAGACATGATGATTAAAAAGCCAAACACGTCACACGAAAGCTAAATATTACATTATTGATAACTTAAATCATCAGGGGTATGCTATTAGGTTCAACAATGTACATTAAGAAGCTTAGTTGACTTATACATATACCACCAACCAATTTGGTAAAGCAGAAAGAGATCACAAATATTAAGATGAAATAGCATTAAGAACTTCATGGTACATTATGTTTTTAATGTGAGCCAACAACACGTCATCTTTGTTAGCTATCAGGATCTTTAATTAAGCCTGCAGGCTCCCCCGCACTTGATACCGTCACAGAAAGCTGCCCATGAGAGAATACACAGTTTCGAGACACACACCAATATTCTTCAATGTTTTCCCTTGACTTTTGTTTGTAGTCATTGCATATGTCTTTCAATGGAAATTGTCTACTCAGTAGGAGAGATGTTTGTTAGGTATAGGTGACAAAAAGGTAGGCGGGATTAGAACAATGGCGCTACAACGTAAACCTGTAATGACCTGCTCCTCAATGACTATCACCCATTTTTCCAACTATGAGACGCGTTCCATTACATAAACATATGGACTGGTTGAGATTTCGCAGAAGTATCACTGGTGCACCTTTTGAGTTCTAAAGAATGGCCTAGCAGTCCTAGATAAGAGATTGTGTGCAACACTTTTGGTGGATTTAGGTTCTGCTCCAAGTCAGTGGTCTCACTCTCACTGAATGTATCCGCATTTAGATATATTATACTTCTGCCAAGAATCATAGATATTATTGTGAAATTCAGTTCATCTACATCAGTATTTTTTGGTGTCCGAATACCACGCTCTTTAGATAATTACAATTACAATACCGTTATTAGTTGAACTATTGCATTTTGGCATTTGGATGAAGAACTTGTTCAAGATGCTCTCCAATTTGTCTCCCCTCCATCAATGAAAGATGTTCCTGACAACTTTCTATCACTTTATCTTTATCACCCAACAGGCAAACTCGGTTAGCTCATTCGTAAAGTCCTTACAGCATGACCGTCCATGACACGCCTATTTGTTCGTAGACGCATCACATGACAGTGGTTCCAAATTGTTGATTCAAGCAATGATGCTGCCACTATGGCTTGACTTCCACCTGTCCGAACAATTGGTAATGTCTGTCTAATCACC
The DNA here is from genome assembly GCA_033070095.1 of Escallonia herrerae. Taxonomy (NCBI): domain Eukaryota; kingdom Viridiplantae; phylum Streptophyta; class Magnoliopsida; order Escalloniales; family Escalloniaceae; genus Escallonia; species Escallonia herrerae. Next base: position 356,327 of record JAVXUP010000359.1, read on the forward strand.
TCCAAGTATAACTGACTTTCCACAAAAAATATGCTCACTTGAGCCTGACTCGCTTCCCTGTAGAATGTCTTTTAAAGTACGATCAAGAGCCTCAAATACATAAACATGTATCATTGTTTCCTCATCCCATATGTTTAACAATGCTTCCCTTATTAAATTAGCAAGATCACTTTGGCGATTGATTGCAAAACATGAGAATTCATCAAAAGATAGTTGAACTTTGAAGAGGCCATGCACAACTTTTTCATTCGGTAGTAGATGCACAACAATGCCAGATGATGCCACTGAGAAAATAACTTTTTTTTCTCTTGCCTCATCCTTGCAGTAATGGTTCTCCAGAAATGTGTTTTCGCTGTTCCATCACTACCATAGACAAAGATTATCCCACCCATTTTTTTTTCTAATGCCTTTAATACTGCATCAAAAATTGAACATTGTTTAATGTTTAAAGTAAGAAACAATGTCTCAAAGAGATGGTCTTCTCCAGGCTATCATAATCTAGTGCTTCTCTTATAAGTCTGTTAGTTACTAAGTTAGAAGCTTGTGCATCAGGCAAGGGCCTAAGTAAAAACTCTGAGGGATCGACCATTTTTGTTAGTGTAAACTCAATCTCCACCAAAATAATGTTTTTCATTCTTCATCTCCAACATGAATGCTGATGTCTCATGTCTCATGTCTCATGTCTCATGCCTCATATTATAGAGCAAACCATTTCTAAGATTTCTATAGTCGCGCTCCAAAGCTCAACTGGATTTGTAAACTGGCAAAATAGCAACATCGTACAATATAAGTAACAAAGCTTTCTTGCAGATGCCCAAGTTGCTGCCTCATCCAATGCATCGTGCCACCCATTATCATTATCTAGCAACCCAATTTTTTGAGCAAGCTGATTTATATGTCGTATGGAAGACCCCATTAATTGTTATGGTGTCGTCCTAATCCTCCCAACCTCAAACCTTGTTCAAAAGCATTATGATGCAGCAGCGCTCACTAGAGTTTGGGTGTGCATAAGGAAGCCTCCCAAGGCATTGTTTATTTCTTATATTTTCCCATATTTTTCTATTGCCATATGTTTTCTACGTCCACTGTGATGGGAAATCAACACAAGTCAAAGCCTTTACCCTACATATCTATTGTTAGCTTCAAGCCACTTTGTTAACATGATATCATGTATGCCTGTTCCATCAACGACTTGGTAAAGATGAATGTTGTCATTAATCTGTCACACACCATTAGGTTGGGAGATGGTATGGAAGTCACATGACAGCTGGGTATTGTTTTTATAGCTCAAACTCGAATATCTTCTAACTTGCTTCAATTGCTGACACATAGCGACAATCTAAATAATCATCTAAAATGTCATCGACTCGTTTTCCTCCATTATTTTGAATGTTAGCGTTATCTTGAACAAGTGTTCTTGCATGATTATGACCTTTACTAACACATTTAACCAAATACTTTACCACCTTGTCCAGCACACATTGTTCGACACTTATATGTGCATCAAAACACCAGTGCAGTTGTGATTGTATGGGACGCCCCATGTATTGTCAATGTGTGTCCATTTATCACAACCTTCCTCCCGTTGTTACTATGCCTATATGATAAAAATCCATTTTTCATCTATCGTCGTCTAATTACAAAATCTTTTTGGGTAGTTCTTTCAGCATTTCCCATTAACCATGCACAGAGTGTTCTGATTTACAGCGCCACAAAGGCCATATATCATGCATCTAACAACAATTTCATATGCCACTTGGTTGATATCTTTATCAAGTAATTCAACATATATGATATCACCAATGTTTTCTATGGAAAGTGGTTTGTCTCCTAGGGCCAGAGTAAGTATTTCATGGGAATATGAGAGTCCATGTTTTTGGAATTTTATGACAGAAATATCTGTTTACACACACAAAATCATGTCAACATAAGTAATTTATAAACTATATACATTCTAAAAAAGGGTTGAAGTAGAGGAATGGTAGGCTTAAAGTACTTGCAGTTACTGTCATGAATAGCTTTTTATTCTCCAGACAATCCATTAGTTGCCTTTGTTTTATTCTAAAAACTCTTGCAACTATATTAGGTCTATTTTTGCACACTGACCTTCTATCCGTCCAAGGTCCTGCTATATTTCTGGCTAGCGGGAATTGGTTGTGAATATAATGAAAGGATCTAGATATCCTACAGTTCTGCATATTGCCACCGCATCTTGGTAATGTTGCACCATGTTTTGTTGCCCACCATAGAAAGAAGATGGTAAGATGAATCTCCTTCCTACGACAGCTCCTTCAACATCTCTAGCTGCAATTGCATCCGCTACACCCTAGCATAAATCAGTCGCAACTTCGTCTGACGGGCCCTGATATAGAACAATTTATTTTGTTCAATTACAACATAATAATCGACAACATATTGCTAGAACAACCGTTCCCCTTGGAGAAGCGTCTCGCCTTCACTTTCTATGTGTCATAGTCGAAAAGCATAAAGCTATCTCATCGATACCCATTCTCATTTTGTGATTGTTTTAGAAGTCCGTAATATACCCGTATGCCAATTAGGGTTGAACAGCAAATCGATAAAACCGAACCTTTCAAACCGATGGAATGGAATCGATTGGATCCAAAATATTGAAGAGCTTGAATAGTTTGGCTTGAGATTTTTAAAAACCGAGGCCGGTTCGGTTAGGTTCACCGTTCAGGATTCCCAAACTGGCACTAAACCAAATCGAACTAAAGCTTGTATATATATATATATATATATACTTTGACCCTGGTCAGCTGAATAACTAGGGTAGAATAAAACCTGCTCACCCTAATCAGCCCTCTTCCTTTTCAATCTTTAGAGACTTCACCCGCCCCTCTTTAGTTTCCAACGTTTCCAAATCCCTGCTACTCTTCCAGCCTTTTTCTTCAGAAATAAAAAATCGACAGACCACGAATGACAGAACCAAACCAATTGGGAATCAACATTCAGTCATCCACGTGTTTCTTCTTATATCTCTCCCTCTCTCTCTCTCTCTCTCTACACACACACACACATGACAAATCAAACCTGTGCATCACCACATGCGTGATGCCTGTGGTGCACACCAAAACAGCACCGTTTGCCATAAAAATTAGAAACTCATTCCCTGTCTGACTTTCTCCATTCTCTTCGTCTTCTACCTCTATTCCTACCTCCATCTTCTTCAGTTTCATCCATGCCTCACTAGCCATTACCAATCCACCCATTGTTATTGAGTAATCATTCCATTTAATCTTGTATTCTCTCCCCCAGTCCTTTCAAGATCCGTATAACAGGTCAATTGAGATACTATTCCACTGCCTAGTTCCGGTGAAAGCAAATCAAAGTTTGATTATGTGAGTAAATCTAACAAGAAATTACAGACCCATATTGGTTCATTCTATGTCCCCTATATATATATGTGTTGTATCCGCCTTGGCCAATATTTGGGAACATTAAAGGCCACCGTCTTGTCTTGACTTTTTAGGCAGGTAGAATGTTGCAAAATAAGATGGATTGAATTTGCATCTTTCATGGTTTGACTTCCTTTCCATAGTAGATTCCCTCCTTAGATTATGGTTAGGACTCCGTTGAGAAGGTGACAAAAGGTTGACTAAGACTTAGTGAGCCCTAATATACATGGTATTTGCAAGATAATATAATTCATCCTTTAGAGGATGTTAACCAGAATCAAGAGAGGATAAGGTTGACGTAGGCTATATAATCTAAGATATCAAATGTTGTACGCCCATTTTTCACTTTAATTCCCAAAATCCCAGTAAAATCTTCTCGAATTCAAGTGCCGTCTTTGGCTTCTAAATAGTGAGTAGATGAGTTTCAATTTAGATTCCAATTTTTTTAGCTTTTACCCATCTCTAAATCACTAATTTTGATTTCAAAATTTCCCTCTACATGCTTCTAGAATAAGATCGATGGTTTAACTGAGCTTCTTATATTTCTATTGGTATTCGTACAAATGGAACAACTCTTAATTCTACCATTACTCACTATTGCATCATTTTCATGATAGTTCATTGTAACATCCCGCATTTTTTGAGCGATTTAAAATAATGATATGCGCTCTGAAAAATAAACGATTGATAATTTTGAGCAGTGTTCAGGTATTAGTAGAGTATGAAAACTTAAAATGATTGTGGGGGTTAAAATGAAATTTGGGTCATTTTGTAAATATGGAAAACCTTGGGGGCAAATTTGTGAATTTGAGAAATATGCATTAATGTGTCGAATTTTTTGAGAAAATGGTCTTGGGAGTGCCACCTTCTACTTGTGCATTTGCTGACTAATGAAATTTGATTATAAAGTATGGTTAGATTTTAAAAGGGAAATTAAACAAAGAAAAGAAAAAAAATAGGTGAATAGTACTCGGCCAAAGAAAATAGAGCAGTGAAAAGAATAGAAGAACGAGGAGAAATTCGGCAGAATTGAGAGAGAGAGAGAGAACAATTCTCTAGGGTATCTTTTTACCCCTTCTAGTGTGATTTTTTTTTGTGTATTTCGGCACTGTGTGTGTGTGTGTGTGTGTGAGCCTTAAACATGACTGAGCAGGGGATGTATTTTGTGTGTGTTTGAGTGATTTGGTTGTGGGCTAAGGGGTGTAACTATGTGTGAGAGTGTGTAATTCATGTTGTGTGCGTGAAATGGGATGAAGAGGAAAGGAAAACAAACAACACCCTTGCTATTGGGCTATGTGCAGTATATGCAAAGAGTGTGTGTGTGTGTGTGGATGAAGAGGAAAGAGAACAAACAACACCCTTGCTGTTGGGCTTTGTGCAGTATATGCGAAGAGTGAGTGTGTGTTCATGGCTACCCGGGTAAATGTATGAGTTTATGTGTGATTGTTTGTGTAAAATGTGTTTGTGTGTATGTTGGAAGCCTACGGGTCTGGTAGCAGTGAGTGTGAGGGTGTGATTCGTAAGCTTAGTGCACGTTTTAGTGTGCGCAATGTGTGTTCTTGAGTGACTGTGTGTGTGTGTTTGGGTGTGTGAGTTGTGTAATTTGTATGTATATAAAGTGTGTTAGTGTGTGCGTTAGGTGTAATTAATTTTATGTAGGTGTTTTAGAGTGTGTTGGTGATGAATAAGTGTGTGCGCATATGAGATTTGAGCGTCCATGTACTTCAATAGAGAAGGGGAGAAAGGTACGTGATGAAGTGTGTGCGTTTAAGGTGAATTAATGTGTTTTAATTGTGAATAGTGAATGAATAAAAGGTCGGGGGGGGGGGGGGGGGAATAGTTCGGGTCAAAATCTGACAAACTTCAAAACAAAAACCCCCAATGTTTTTACGAGACATACACAGTGAAAAATTTTAGAATTTTTTGATGTCCCTGAAGAACGCTGTATTAAGGTGTCAATTAAAAAGAATTCTTGAATTATTTAACATATCAAATCATGTTATTCTAGTCTGAAAAATTTAGAAAAACCTTATATTATTCCGAGGCCGATAGCTACTTTTAGTAGAACTAGCTTCTGAGATCTCGATCCTGACACCATTCGGGATTTTTTGGCGAAAATTTTTTAAGACACTTTTTAACCCAAAAATAACTTCGGGGTATTTCAAAAAATATTTTAATGTGTTTTTTGAGATTTTTTCAGTGCGGGAATCCCCAGGGTGTATTTTAGTAATTTGCCACCCATTGGAGATATTTTGGTAATTTTATCTATAAAAGGTACTTTTGTGTAAATTCACATATGGTAGGGATATTCTAGTGATTTTACTTATGGGAAGGCTGTTTTGGTGATTTAACTATAAGAAGGGTGTTTTTGGTAATTTTACACATGGGCATTTTAGTAATTTTACATACTCGGCAATGGGGCCGTTTTGGGAGTACGCGTGAGTCAGTATTGAACTCATAATATGCTAGTATATACAGTACATTAATAATTTGATTGTTTCATTTAGGTAAAAGCAAAAGACTTTTCGATTAGACTAGCTTAGCTTCGGATCCAGGTAAGGGTTTCTATATGAACCCTGAGTAAGGACTTTTCTATCTGAATCCTAATTTTGATAACATGTGTTCTTAAGTATTCTGTCGATTGCTTATGGCTATTGTCAAACATTAAGATATGCATTGATATCAGCATGTCATTGTCAAACAAACCCTAACATTGAACCTAAATCAGTTATTTAGAAATCTTATTGATGCTCGACTTGTATAGCATGCTGAGCAAATTCAATAACTATTTGTATTTGATCTTCTACTTTTTTGTGCCTAAATTCAATAATTGTTTGTATTTATTCTTGCTATTTGTTTGTGGTTATTCTGAAATTCTGAGTGATAAATTATATCAACATGCTTAATTGCCATTGAAACTTAATTGACTTCGGTTATTTGAACTCATGTTGATGCTCATTTTATTTCATATCAAGCAATGGATTTCTTGTTGATTCTATGATTGTTGTTTTCTGTGTTGATCCAGGGGGTGAGTTCCTTTGGGAGGTGTTATGAGGATGGTCTGTTCCTGCGTGGAACGCAGGCTAGTACCTAAATGGACTAGTTATCGTACATCATGCATATGTACACTATATTGTGCATTACCTGAATTGTATTGCCTTTGCCTAAGATCATCTTTTTTCTGAATTCGTATTCATTGTATATTACAATGATTGAAAATGATTGTCTCAACAGTTTGTTCTTGTTTGAAACCCCTCCCACATTGTCTTTGAACTCATTTTAAAATTCTTTGGAAAATCATCATTGTACTCTAGAATGATGGCTTTGAAAATTATCTTCAAATGATCGTTTGGTATCCGTTTATGATTACTTAGGATCGTTTTAGAAAATCATCAAACTATTTATGATTGTTTGAAATGTTCAGAAAAATATCAACTTATGGACTCCTGAATCTTTTGTAATTTTTTTTGTAGAATGTTCGAGAAGGGGTTTAGAGTCTGTGTGAGATTCTGAAGAGCCCACCAATACTGTGTAGTAAGATCCCTGCGTGGGTCAGCACGGTTAGCTTGTCGTTCTGTAAGTTTAAGCAAAATTTTTGTAACCTTGTATTTTGAGGAAATTTAGATTAATGTGTCAGAAGTTATATTTGAGTAGAGATTGTATCTATCAATGAATAGGGTCTAATGTGGTGTGTTAGGTTAACGCTCCGGGAGTTCGGGACGATGGAGCTCTAGATTTTTGGGTTGTTATAATTGGTACAAGAGCAATTCGGTCTTGTAGTATTAAGAGCTTAGATATATAATTCTGTAGACACGTAACCACTGAGTATAGATAACATGATTCTATAGAATTGTATTTTGGTTAATGAGAGTAGGGTAGGATGATGGTAGAGTTAAGAAGTCTGCCTTTAACTTGTAATTGTACTATTTTCTAAATATGTGTTAGTATAACATTCATGACTGTTAATTGTATCAGTATGACTCGCACTCATAGCACAGTCAGTAGAGATAGTACGGAGGGCCAGGAGGTTTGTGATAGATAGATACCTTGACCTAATAGGAAGGATAGTAGAATCCAAAACCAATGGCTGCGCTGCTAACACTATGAACCAGATTCTGACCTTGATGACAAAGAATCTGGCTAACCAGCAATAAGGAATACCGAATCCGGTCTAACCATAGCCCCAACCTCAAGAAGGGAGTAACTTAGGTGAATTTAACAAAAAAAATATGACTAGCTTTAGGGGGTCATTGGACCCTATGGAGGTAGAGAACTGGATTAATGAAATAGAATTTTTCAAGCCATTCACTGTAATGAGAGACAAAAGGTTGAATTTGCTATCTATAACTGAGAGGTGAGGCCAATCAGTTGTGGAAAATGGTAGAGATGAGTTTGGTTTGTCAACAGTTGGATGGGATGAATTGGAAACAATTTAGGGAATTGTTCTTCAACCGGTATTTTTCGATGAGTTATTGTGAACATATGTTAAGTGAGTTTGTTAATGTGAGGCAAGCAAATCAAGAGTCAGTAGGCGAGTTTGAGATGAGATTTTCTCGCCTCACTAGATTTGCAGTAAGGATGTACCTGATGGAGACATATATATGTCGGAAGTCTGAATGGGGCTTAGTCTAGACTGAGAGATGGAGTGATTTCTGCTCTGTTGATGAGTTATATGGAATGTGTAGACTTGGCAAGTGCTTTGGAGAAGTTCAAGTTTGAGTGTTATTAAAGGCGCAGGCGCACCTAAGGCACAAAAGGTTCCGGGAGCCTAGACGCAAGATGCAAGAGGCATGCGAGCGCCTTTTCAAAGCGAGGTGCAATATTAAAATAAATATAAATAAAGAAAAAATAGTGCATGAAAATAATATATTTACGTAAAAAAAATTCAGAACATGATAACTAACAAACTTTCAAATACTAGAAAAAGTTTCAAATTCCATAACATGATTAACATCATAATTTAACAAGCTTCCAATATTAGAAAAGTCTTAAATTCACTGAAAAATAGCAAATCACTAAATTATTAGAAAAGTCTTATGTTGTTAAATACGGCCGTTTGTAAATTTTTGACAAAAATTACAAGTGACTCCATTTTTATCTCTCGGATTAGCTGTACGTCCATATTTCCAAGCTGGGTCCTTTGTATCCGTACTCGGTGTCGACATGTATATTCCTAAGATTGAATTATATGATAACATTGAAATTAGCTTATAACCTTAAAATAAAACAAACACTTATTAGCGTAAAAAATAAGTATAAAAACATACTCAATAATCAATATCATACAATTCAACAGGGAAAGCTTTGCCTTTCAACAAATGCACAACGAAGGATTCAAATATCTAAGGAACCATACCACGCAAATCCTCTATAACTGCTGATCTTTATAAAAAAAAAATGATCTATAACTTCTTATCTTTATCAAAATGGCAGTCTACTTGCTTGAAGTTGCTAAGAGAACTGTGTTCTATACCCCAACTTGCACATCTTCCCATTTTCTGAAAATTCAACAAAAAAGACAGCGGCCAACAATGAGTTTCTAGTTTTTTCTAAGAAACTTTGGAAGTCGGTGCTTACTTTTTTATTGGAAAGAGCAAAAGAGGATGGAATTTGTGTCCCTACGTAGTGCTTTTTGCTAGATGTTTTTCAAATCTTAAAGATAATAAACTCCTTTCATACCAAAATTTAAGCTGTACATGCACCTATGGAAGACAAATGAAGGTATGCATGTTTGTATATTCTCTTTTAGAGCTGAAGAAGAGCTCTATTCAGACCAAAATTAAGAGAATTGCAGATGCAAAAGCTCAAAATTACAATCCATCAATAATCTTATGAAAATAATTGCAGACACATAAGCTCAAAATTACTTCTGAAGAGAAGTAGAAAGCAAATAGATGAAGACATCAATATGTAGCTGTAAGTGACGAAGGGAGAGGGAGAAGGAGAGGGAGAGGGAGAGAGAGGGGGACACCAGCAGAGTCTTCAATAGGAGTAGCCCAGTAGCAGCAGTAGAAAGGAAGAGTAGTGACGGTGTCGGCGACTGGAGCAGTGGTGGCCGACGACAACCAGAGGGGCGACGGCGACGGCAACTGGTGACTGTCGAGGGGTTGAAAGGGGAGGCTGTGAGTCGTGAGATTTGATATGGGGATTTTAGAGTCAGACTTAGGTTGAGTTGAGCCAACAAACAACAAAATCTAGGGAAAAAAATGAACAGTCCGTATAACGCCGCGTAGTCTATCCAACAGCTAGCATTTTTTTTGCTCCTTGATTTGTGCCTCCACCATTGCTACACGCCTAGTACCTTGGCGCCTAGGCTCACTAGGCGCACGCCTAATAGAAAGCACTGTGCCTAGGCCTAGGCAAGGAGTGCACTGTGAGCCTCACTACGCCTAGTGCCTAGGCTCACTTTTAATAACACCGAGTTTGACAATAAATGAAGGTACAAGCAAACATGGGGTGTACAAGAAAGAGATAGGGAGAAAATTTTTCCATGATAGAACCACAGGGGCTGACAAACGTCAGTAATTTTTAGCGCTAGCATGACAGGGTGCCCAAGTCCCTAGGATGGGGCAGAGGCACATATTCAAGTCTGCATTGGCTCAGGGATTCGACCTGGGCAGAGTTCTGGGATTCAAGCAGGGTAGATTATGGGATTCAGAGGAGTGCAGGGTGTAGGCGCTTGACCAACTCAGGGTACTAGATTTGGACTATCGTAGAGTTTTGTAGTTCGACCTACATAGAGTACTGGTCGGGGTAACGGGTCAGCTTTCCCAGCCATCCCATGTGTCATGTGTGGGAGAATTCATGGTGGTAAGTCAGGCTATAGATTTACCTGAGGATGTTTTAGGTATGGTAGTATGAAACATCAAGTTCGAGACTGTCCAATTGTTAGAGATAATTAGTCAAATTTTCATCCCGCACCTATATCTAGTGCATCAACGAGCAATGTTCCTCGTGACGGAAGAGGACAAGGCCCGTATGGCCCGGCTCAACAGTCTCAAGTCCAGCAGAGGCAAAGACTTGGGACATTAGCTAGACTTTATTCAATGTCTACTCAAGATGCTACTACATCCGATGACGTGGTGTCAGGTACACTACAGGTTAACCCATTAGATGCTCGTATATTGTTTGATTCCAGAGTGTCATATCCTTTATATGCCTTACTTTTGCATAAAAATTGAAGGTGAAAACCCATCTCTTAGAGGCTGACCTTGTGGTATGTATACTGTTAGGAAAGACTTTGATTGTTTCTACGGTTCTTTATAATTGTACTGTCCATATAGGGCATTGAGATATTCCCGTAAATCTCATCCCATTTGTTGTTCGGAACTTTGATATCATACTAGGCGGAGATTGGTTATCTTTTAATCATGCATCTGTGGATCGTCAGGGAAAACCCTAGTAGCATTTAAAAGTTCGTAAGGTATGAGTAGTAGTAGTTTAAGTTAGTGATTCGATTATGAGTAAGAATAGTACTTCTAGGAAGTGATTGGTGTTAAGTCTAAAAGTTAGTTTGAGAGTAGGATAAGAAGTGTGGGATCCTACTTTGTCATCTCGTTCATTCCCTTGTATATTGAATTCAATCACGACTTAATCGAATGTCAACTTGCTCTGAGACATCGGGGAAGATGTCATTCTTACTAAGTCGTCTTATTCATTTCCTTGGCTATTTATCTGCTTCTTTAGAATCTATCTAGACTTGATGGGATAGTTTCAGACCCACTGGCCATAGGAAAGCTACGAATCATATTACGGACGCATAACTCCTACTGATCGTAATTGCTTCGAGTCATTGGGTTGACTTTGCTTCGTCATACCTTTACCATTACTTCTGTACTTGTCACTTCTTTGGAATATCGTATATTTGCGTTGTGAATCTCAAGGGCTAATAGGTGTGATTTTGTTAAAGATTTTTGCGTTTTGATCGCCTAGTTGCGATTATTGTTATCATTTGATCCCTAAATGTTTGATTGAGATATTTATTTGTCTTGATTAACATTAGATATTTTGTTGTATAACAATCACTATTTTTTTGTGATTGGTCTTCGTTTAATGTGTTCCAAAATGGCAACACATTATGATTGTTACTTGTACCTAATCAACTGTCAGAATTCTACTATCCTCTATTTCTAAATGATCTTGAAATTGACATTATGTTATGTCTGTTTTGGCCTAATATTAGGATCTGCATAGTTTTACTTGCCTTGATATGAGATTATGTAGACTCCTAAGTCTCAGATCATCTATGAGTGAGAGAGTAGACTTTGATTACATGGATTATACTTTGAGAACATATATTAGATTTTGACAATTTATTTGATGATTTAGTATAAGATTGAGATTTTGATTGAACATGTAATAGTAGATCCCATGTTACTTGCTTTTAGAGCTGAAAGATTTTACACGTTTAATCGAAACAGATAATCGAAGGATAAAACTATAGATTTTTGGTAAATAAGGTGATTGTGAATCATAAGTGATCTAATAATTTAGAGCCTTAAACTCTAGTGAAAGTGCAATACATGCATATGTAAGATCATATTTGTGCTTTGTTAAGATAAGACATCTTTCTGTGATAAATTCGATAACAATTTGAATTTGTCGTTTTGAGATATTAGAGTGCACAGCAAAAGCCTAGTGATTACAATTTTTCTGTCATTTGTGATATGTAAGTGCTTATAGGAATTACTATCCACATTAGCTTTTGTAGAGTGCAAGTCACACGTGACCATTGCCTAGTATATTAGTGCACCTTGAACTTGAAATTAAGCTCGCTATTATTGAGTGGATTGTACAAGAGTATAATCTGCTATATTAATCGTATGACACAATGGAGGCATATTGGATTAGAGATTGATTTAATTCATTTTAATGCATTGAATTTAGAAGGGTGTAAATTCACTTTGGTGAATTTCGTATTAGTTCAGTCATTGTTCGTGAAGTACCAGAACGATTAGAGCGCAAGTGATAACCTGACCAATTTGAGTTTAGCGTTATGATTTAGAATTTAATTGTTGCGTTCGAGTATTCACGTGACATGAATTTGGATGCGAAGGTTAGACATAGCCCAACTACTATATGGTAGTTATTAGAATCGCGTAGCGGAAGGGTAATGCCTAAGTATTATATAGCTAATATAAAACCCCAGATCAAATTTCAAGGACGAAATATTTATAAGGTTGGGAGATTGTAATATCCCGCATTTTTTTGACTAGATTAAAATAATTATCTGAGTTCCAAAAAATAAACGAGTAATAATTTTGAGCATTGCTTGGGTATTATAGAGTATGGAAGCTTAAAATGATTGTAGAGTCAAAATGTAATTTGAGGTCATTTTGTAAATATGAAAAACTTTGGGGGCTAATTTGCAAATTTAAAAGTATGCATTAATGTGTCAAATTTGTAGAGAAAATGGTCTCGGGAGTGCCATCTCTTACTTGTGCATTTGCCGACTAATGAATAAATTATAACAATTGTTAGATTTGTTCCCAACCTATTCTGGTCGTACCCAAGGGCCCACTAGGGGTCCTGCTTTGCACGAACATATCAACACGGTCAACGGTCAATATTTCAACGCATCGAACCAGTCAAAGTGCGCACGCTCATGTCACATGCGTTTCTTGCTTCGCACGCCTTAGTCGCCAATTATTTCATGTTAGCGTGACTCACAGTACCACGTTCGTCTCGCCGCAATCACCCGAGCACCTTTTCACCAAAAACATCGGCCGATGGCGCAACCGGAGCGATGGGTCAAGGGCAAAGGCCTTGGCCAACCCCATAGGGTTGGCCTCGGTCTCCCCCAAGGCCATGGGGTCAGCCTCGGCCTCCATGGGGGGTCGCCCTCGGCCTCTATGGGGGGGCGGCCTTGGCCTTCCCCCCGATTGTTCACTTTTCACGCAAGGTCTTTTTCGCGCTTTGATCGCTTCATACGCTTCGTATGTGACTTTAGCAACATGTTCGTCATTTGGGTACGACTCCCGGCAACACGTTCGTCATTATGCAACTTCCCGATTCGTCATTGCCCATCAAAACACCAACTGTCGGCGCGCCTGAAGTTCACCAAGAGGGGGAGTGGCCTTGGCCTCCCTTCATGGGAGTTGGCCATTGGCCTTGGCCACCCCCTAGGGTCGGCCTTGGCCTCACCAGGGGGTCGGCCTTGGCCTCCCCATGGGTGGTGGCCTTGGCCTTCCCCCATCGCGCGCACTTGTTTTCTCAAGTCTATGTACCTCCGCGATGTTTACGGACATTCGCACATCAACCTTGCAACGTCGGTCATTTGTCACTCTGAGACGCCCGTCGCCCAGATGTCACTCTGCGACCCCCGTTTCCCAGAAGTCACTCCGCAACCGCCGTCGCCCGGACGTCACTTTGCGACCCCCGTCGCCCGGAAGTCACTCCGCAACCCCCGTCGCCCGGACATCACTTCGAGACCTTCGTCGCCCGAAAGTCACTCCATGACCCCCCCGTCACCTGGACATTAACCTTGCAATGTCCATCGTCCGTCACTTCGTTACCCCTGTCGTCGTACCCATGCGCCTCAATTAATGTCTTGTGTTGTAGACTCTGCGCCCATGCGCCACAATCATATTACACACCTCCAGGGGGCTCCACTAGTAGTGCTCCGGCACGAGGACCCCTCGCAGCTGGATGGGCTCGTTACCACAAAGCCATCGCCACCACTGTATAGGCTCATTACCACAAAGCTATCACCGTCTTCATTCTGGGGGGGCTCCACTCGTAGTGCTCCGACACGAGGACCCCTCGCAACGGGATGGGCTCGTTACCACAAAGCTATCGCTATCTTTATTCCAGAGGGCTGTGCTCGTAGTGCTCTGGCACGAGGACCCCTCGCAGTGGGATGGGCTCGTTACTACAAAGCCATCGCTGCCACGGGATAGGCTCGTTACCATAAAGATATCGCCATCTTCGTTCCAAGGGGCTCCGCTAGTAATGCTCTGGCACGAGGACCCCTCACAGCGGGATAGATGACTCCTTCGGGACACTATCTCCGTCAGGGTGTTTTCGTGATTGGCCTACATGCTCCGGCACTGGGGGCTCACGTTGGCATCCCTAAGGACTATGATCCCCGGGTCACTCTGAGACGGGAGCAGGTCTTCGGGAGGGCAGCCCGCCTAGTCCACCTGGCAGCTGGGTGTCAGGTCTTCCCCACAGCTGCCAGGCCTTTGGGACTCTGCAAGGGCTTGGATTGGTGGCTAGATTAAGGGGGTTCTCTAGCCACACCGAAACTGTGGGAGCCAGTCTTTCCAGACAGATATAACAATGTTGTGCGGGGCAGGCCAGGTGAATATGCGATTCAACAGTCCATAGAGCACCGACAGTTGTGGACCCCTCGGTGATGTGTCACTCTCGAGGAGCGCCACGTGTTGCGTGATGACATCATTATCTGAACCTCTATAAATAGAGGTCTTGAGAATTCATTTGAAGGCTTGGACATTTTTTGACGGTTGGACATTCTTATAACATTTTTACTTTCTCACTCTAGAATCTTAGAGAGAGAACCATACAGGACCCTGACTTTGGACCTAAGCATCGGACTGTGACTGTCGTAGTGTATTTACCCTGCGCCATCACCCTCACAGCATTGCCACCCTCAAGCTGTGTCTGGGAAGCCCTTGGTCTATACCCTTGCTCCACCCTTGCTGTGTCCTACATTAGCGCACTTGGCATCTGACTCGGACTGCATTCCTTGTGGCACCTCCACGTCGACTGCGAACCCACTTTCCTTGGCATCATTTTGGCAACTCCGCTAGGGAGGTGAGCATCGTACCGCAATTTGCCTGTCTTGCACCCTCTATCATCGTGCCTGTACAACGAAGAGCTACGAGGACTACCAGCCAAGGCCTCGCCACCACAGTGCGAGAAGAAACCCACATCGAAGACCAAGAAGAGACAAGTACCACACCTGCTCAAGATCAACCCCCAGTCGCTACACCTGAGGTGCAAGGACTCGTCAATGCAGCCATGCAGCAATTCACTCTTACCATAGCCAACCTACAGGAGTCGTAGACCACTCTGATGTCCGCCATTATGAAAATGCAAAAATCCATATAGGCATTGGCCTCGCAACGCTCCACCGCACCGGTCCAGCCTCAAGGACCTGGGCTGGCTCTCAAGGCCGCTCAGGCTCCAGTGTCGTAACCGTCACCGCCTGGATCATCTAGACCCTTGGCAGTAGGACTCGCGACATCTTCTCCACCCATGCCAGATGCACCTCTCTCTACAGTGCCATCCCGAAGGCCTCAAGCAGATCTTGGACCCGTGCTACAACAGATCCATCCTGTCATTGTACCCCAGCATGTGCCAAC
The DNA here is from genome assembly GCA_033070095.1 of Escallonia herrerae. Classification (NCBI taxonomy): domain Eukaryota; kingdom Viridiplantae; phylum Streptophyta; class Magnoliopsida; order Escalloniales; family Escalloniaceae; genus Escallonia; species Escallonia herrerae. The sequence continues at coordinate 372,072 of JAVXUP010000359.1, forward strand.
ACAAAGTTCCTCTGAAACGCATGACTCAATTGAGATGGAGCCTAACCATTACCCAGCCGAGCAACATCAAACGACCGTCCAGGTAGTAGACATGTCTCGCCCACCCATCCATGCCCATGTACAACTGCCACCGCCAACCCCTCTCATATATCAACCATCTGTTGCACCTGCCCACCAACTTGCCCCGTCCGGGGGCTCGGGGGCTCCCGGAGTCCCAGCCAGCCACCATCCTTTAACTGTCCATGAAGACCCACCTCCTAACTATGTCACTCGTTTGGACTTGGAAGTACTCATGCATCGCTTGTCACAACACTCCACACCCGACTCCTCTGCCAACCTGAAAGGCCATGCCCCCTACGCCAGTGACATTGCCATCACACCCTACCCCCCAAAGTATAAGCAGCCCACCTTTGTGCTCTTCAACAGACCCGAGGGCAACGCCTGTGAGCACTTGACAAGATTCACAGGATCATTGAAACAGTATGGTCCGGGAGACAGTTTGAAGTTGAGTCACAAGTCCCTCATAGGCTTGGCTTACACTTGGTATCACCAGATCCCTGCGGGGACTGTCCATGCATGGAACGACATGGTTCGGCTATTCTTAGACAAATTCCATTACGAGGCTGAACGCGTTACTATCGTTGACATTGTCGGCATCCGCCAGAATCAAGGGGAGGACTTGAACAAGTACGTGCATTGCTTCCATCTCAAATGCCTCGAGTGCATGGACTTCAGCAAGGACGAGACCTTAGTACCCATATGCATCAAGAACATGAGCGATGTATATTGGGTACACATTGAGAACCTACAGTTAAGGTCATGGGGACACCTCAAGGAAGCAGCCCGCCACACTTATGAGTCAGTTGGCCAAGTCAAGCCATGGAAGCCCCGTCCTCAGAATGCACTATTGGCCACGGCTGAACCATCTGGAGCTCTACCCCACAACAACCACAATAGCAACACTAGTAACAACAACCACAACCCCTACAAGCGCCAATTCCAAGAAAGGGACTGGCACCCTGACAAAAGGAGGCAGCAAGAGCCTGCCCTCGAGTACCCATGTGATTTGAACACGGTGAAAGAGCTTTTGGCAGAATGGTTGAAAATGACAATAACTTTCAACTGCTGCCGATGAAAGCCAATGTCACGAAAGTGGACAAAGCCCAACCTAACTACTGGCTTTACCACCGCACTGTCGGCCATCATCTCAAAAACTATAATGGGCTGCGAGATATCTTTGCAAGGAAGGTCACGGCAGGAGACCTGCAGCTCTGAAAGAACAATGACGTACGTCGACAGCCTTACCCACCGCACAACAACAACACAGAGCATCAAGTACTCATGGCCATCACCGACCATGTTAAACCTATCATCATTGAAGCCTCTACAGAGGCCATACCGATGGTCACACCATGTGTACAGCCAGCTACCCAACTACACTCCTCGGTGGGCCAAAATGACAAAGATCAAAGGACTTTTTGATGAAATGGGGTTTTCGCCCTCCACAAGAAGTATCTTATCCAACTGCCTGATTGAAGTCACCACAGGCCTCGGCCTCGAGTGCTTCGCAGCTCAAGCCAAGCTGTGACACATCCCCTCTTCCGCATTACTTTTCTCAGACAAGGACTTGCCACCAGTTGAATAGCATAACCGGCCCTTATTTTTGGAACAAACCATTAATGGCACGGGCTTTTGTCGTGCCTAGGTAGACTGCAGAGCATTTGTCAACATCATGCCCCTTATTACCTTGCAACGAGCTGGCATCCCCACAAGGAAAATCATACGAGACCCAATTAAAATTACAAGATTTGGGAACGGTCACCAATCAACCTTGGGCCATGTCATTGTTGACCTTATGGTCTGGTCAATACGTCGTGACACCACTTCCACGTAATGGACAGCGAGCCCACATTCCACATCTTACTCAGCCGACCATGGATTCACATCAACAAGGCTGTGCCCTCAACGTACCATCAGTGTGTCAAACTGGTGGCCGGTCCCGCGCGACACGAGGTAGCAGTGACAATACCAGCAACGAAGGCTCCGTTCGAGTGCGCGGAATCATACTTCGCTGAGGGCTCCTTCTTCACCGAGCTTGCCGAGGATGTTGAGAATGCTGCTCACATCCATTCTACAAAGCTGCCAAATTGGGATGAACTATGTGGCAACAAACCTACCAAGTCCAAAACAAAGAAAGGTAGCAAGAACAAAGCATCATCCTCAGCCATACCACCTGCTGCCAAAGCCAACTCCCCTCCTACATCCCCCAAGTCTAAGAAGCACAAGCCTGAACTAACCTTCCAACGCATCGTCAAAGACAGTAAAGTGATCTACCAGTTATGACGGTGTGTGGGGGCTCTAGGTGGTCCCTCATCTGATCCCCTCGACCCCGACCCACTTGTGGTGACTGAATGGTGCTACACGGTCGAGCATTGCCCGACAGATCCTAACATCACCCGGCGCAGCACCACCTTGCTATAAGACTGCCCTCGACCACAGGCCGAAGATCTTGAAGAAATCAACCTGGCCGACCCGGGTGAAGAACCACTGCACACTTACATCGGCATAAAACTCGACCCCGGCCGAAGAGAGGAATTGGTTTCCCTCCTTTGAGAATATCGCGATGTCTTGGCATGGACTTACAATGAGATGCCCTGATTGGATCCCGCCTTGGTCACACACCATCTCAACATTGCTACCGGATCCATCCCTATCCAACAACACTCGCGGACCTTCTGTCTCGAGCTCGAGTTGAAGATCAAACAAGATATTAAATGCCTTCTGCAGGCAAGCTTCATTGAACCTATCACTCACCCAATTTGGCTAGCTAATGTCATCCATGTGCAAAAGAAGAATGGCCAAGTCCGCATTTGTATTGACTTTTGGGAATTGAACAAGGCGTGCCCCAAAGAAGAGTTTCCACTGCCCAACATCGATATGCTTACGGAGGCCAACGCTGGACATGAAACCTTATCTTTCATGGATGGTTTTGCAGGCTATAATCAAATTCGCATGAACCCCGACGACAATGCCAAGACAGCCTTCCCCACTCTTATGGGTAACTTTTGTTGGAAAATCATGCCTTTAGGTCTAAATGGGGGTGCTACATATCAAAGGGCAATGATAGCAATCTTCCACGACATGATACATCTCACAGTGGAAGACTACATCGACGATCTTATTATCAAATTCAAGAAGGAAAGTGATCACCTCAGTGACCTTCAAGCAGTCTTTGATCGTTGCCGCCAGTACAACATGTGGATGAATCCATTGAAGTGCGCCTTTGACGTCTCCTCCGGTAAGTTCCTCTGCTTTTTGGTCAGTCGACAAGGCATCAACGTTGACCCTTCCAAGCCGCCTCCATCCAAGAAATGCCTCCCCCAAAGAACACAAAAGAACTGAAGAGCTTCCTCGACAAGGTCTCTTACCTCTGACGCTTCATACCTACATTGGCTGAGCTCATTACTCCCTTTCAGCATCTAACGCGCAAGAGCGCACTGTGGAGTTGGGGTACGCCCCAATAGCAAGCCTTCGATCAAATCAAGATGGTCTTTATGTCACAACAAACCATGGTAATACCCCAACAAGGTATACCACTCTTACTCTACTTAACCTCCACGCCCAGGTCCATAAGAGCGTTGCTTGCCCAAGAGGAGGATGGGGTGGAGCGTCTAGTCTATTATCCCAGTCGGTCGATCGGGGGACCCGAAGCCAATTATTCTGAGATCGAGAAGCATTGCCTAGCGTTGGTATACACCTCGCAGAAATTCAAACATTACTTTTTGGCACACCAGATCACACTCGTCACTAAGGTTGATCCACTATGGTACATGCTTACACGCCCTACCCTATCTGGCCGTCTTACCCGCTGGTTGTTGCTCTTGGCTGAGTTCGGCCTATCTATCAAAAACCCTACAGCTCTACGAAGCCAAGCACTTGCCGACCTCTTGGCCTTCTTTCTGCGCCAACAATACGAGCCAACCTCGGTCCAATTGCCTGGGGAGGAGACTGCCTTGATTTCTGACATCGATGAATTATTGACACTTGAGTTCAACGGCTCAGCCACTAGAAAAGGTCCCAATGGAGCTCCCCTCCAGCAAGGGGGTGCCGGCATAGTTCTTCAAAATTCAGAGGGTGTTACCACATCCCTATCCTTCAAGCTCGCATTCTTGGTATCTAACAATAAAGCTGAGTATGAGGCACTTGTCATTGGCCTCATGCTGGCTACTAGTATGGGGGCTAAGTCATTAAGCGTGAAAGGAGACTTGAACTTGATCATGAAGCAGGCCGATGGGGAGTTTGCAGTCAAGGAGCCAGCCTTGGCACCTTATCATGCCTTGGTGCAACACTTGGAAGGAAGACTTGGCCATATCCAGTATGAACATCACAACAGGTGCCACAAAAGACATGTGGACAGCTTGGCCACGATTACGTCAAAGATGGAGGTTGATGGTGAGCAGCGAATGCTAACCATCATCAAGAGAACGGAACCATGCACAACATTAAACCTAGTCCCGAAGGACATTACTGTAGACGATTAGAGGCAGCCAATTTTCGACCAACTTAAGGCCATCTCTTGCTTATGCCTCTACCTTTATAGAATTTTTGATGTGGGAGATGTCTTGTATAGACAATGTCCCAGAGGCACTCTAGCCAGGTGTTGGCCCCGGCAGAAGCAAAGCAAAAATTACAGCTCGGCCATCAGAAGTGTTGTGGCCTCGACGGTCTCCCTCTATACCGTCACGTCCAGCGTATGGGCCTCTATTGGCCATCCATGGCCAAGGATGCCTCAGATATACAAAGAGACTGTCCCGAGTGATTGTAGGCACTGGACAATGCGAAAGCTCTTGTCATTGACGTCAAAGATGACTGGCGCCAGCCTTTCATCTACTACTTATCCCACTGGGTTCTACCACCTGACGACAGCTCAGCACGATCTATCAAGCGCAAGTCAGTTAAGTATTTCGTGATAGAAGGAGAGTTGTTTCGTAAGGGATTTTTGAGACGCACCCTGCGATGCTTGCAGGGTGCCCAAGCAGTCGAGGTGATTAACGAAGTACATAATGGTGATTGCGGTGAGCATCAAGGCTCTCAAAAGCTGTATGTAGAATTGCTAAGGTTGGGGTAATATTGGCCGACAATGGAATCTGATGCAATCTCTCAAGTCCGACAATATCAACCCTGCCAGAGACACGCCGACAGAATGCACACACCGGTGTCCGACCTCCGCATGATCTTGGCCCCTTGAGCATTTCACTTTTGGGCTCTCGACCTCATAGGCCCCATCCACCCAACATCACAGGATCACACTTGGATTATGGTCACAACGGAACGTTTCACAAAGTGGGTCAAAGCCATACTCTACGAATTGCCACAGGAGGCGTCATTGCCAACTTCTTGTGCGATCACATCGTTTGTCGCTTTGGTATCCCCCAGTGTATCATATCTGACAACGGCACGCCATTCACCAACAAAGATGTCCGAGCTTTCATGGAAGGATACAACATCAACCATGCTACATCCACCCCTTACTACCCACAAGGGAATGGTCAAGTTGAAGCTTCTAACAAGACTTTACTACGGGTATTGTCACGAATGGTCCATGATGCGAGTGGTTCATGGTCCCAAAAGCTAAGCCTTGCACTTTGGGCTTATCGAACCTCCAAGCACACAGCAACAAAGGCCACACCCTTTTCCCTTGTCTACGGGGACGAATGTGTGGTACCAGCAGAGATTGCGGTCGTCAGCCAAACTCTCCCTAAGCAGTGGGCTTGGGGAGGAAGAAACCAGAATGACCGCCCTTGAAGGACTTGATGAAAGGAGAGACAATGCCTTGTGCCGTATGAAGAAGTACCACGAACAACTCACTAAGGCATATGGAAAGACTGTGAAGCAACGGACATTCGTCGAGGGCGACCTTGTTCTCCAAGCCGCCAAACATATATAAGCCGCCAAACATATATGCGCGGACATGTCAGTCCCCAAGTTCAGACCAAATTGGGAAGGACCACTTCAAGTGCATGAAGCCAGAGACAACGGCTCCTACCTCCTGCTCAACATGGAAGATGGACAAATCACGACACCTATCAACGGCCGCTATTTGAAGAAGTATTAAGCATGACCAGCTGCAGATCGCTCCCCTAGCCCTACCCGCTGAAGCTTAGAACATCCACACACATAGCATTTTTTTTGTATATGCACACCTTTTTATGACTTGTAACTTTTGTTGATTATTACAAGTTCTTACTTTACTCATGTAATGGAATTTTGGCCTAAATACTATCAATGCAAAGATCATTTACTCGCCTCAACTATTATATGTAATGCACTCTTTCATTTACACATCGTTCACTAAGTCGCTTGCTATGGGCGGGGAGGGGGGAACCACAACGGGAAGACACCACATGCAAGACATACAAGCACATCAAAAGCTAAGCATCATCTCACAACAAACACAGGTACAAAATAACCACATGACTACAATATCCATATCAACAAAATGAGTACAAGCCAATGGTTCGGGGGTGGGGGGCACTACTGACCCCATGTCTACTAAAAGAAGAAAAGTGCAAAGTACAAGAAATCTAATGTAAAGGGGGCAAGCAAGGCACAAATAGGATCGAAAGTGTACGCCTCCAACGTCTGTCGTTGTGCCTAAAGATCTGACCATCTACTATCCCACTCAGCTCGCTGAACCTCTGTCTCGGTTAGCCGTCTCTCTGCCTCTGCAAGCTAGGGGTGCAACCCCTCCACCTCCTCAGTCACTACAGTCATCTCGGCGTCAAGCACGTGTTTCTGACCCTACAACGCGACCTCCTAAACACTAATGAGAGTTAACTACGCCGCTGCCACGCCGCTGCCTCAGCGCTCTGGCCTCTTGATCTGATATAGTCCGCCAGCCAGTCCAACTGGAAGCCGAGAGCTGTAAAGCTCTGAAAGATACTGTGATATAAACACTGGAGTCCAACCCGGAACCGGCACCGCACCAAGGGTAGAAAACCAATCCACGAGGGATGTGTACATCACCCTCGAGAATATAGCACCATGGACGAGAGTAGAATCAACAAATGTCTCCGGGTGCCTCGCCCTGAACATCTCCAATCGGCGTACAACTGCATTCGATAACTCCACACCATCCCAGGGGATCATGTTTGCTCCGATGATAGGAAACCTACCACTGGCAGCGCCAACTTCTGCGATACCACCACCGGCTGACTGTGCATTAACCGCGCCAGAGTGCATCGACAACAGTATATCACCAGTATCTGCTACTGAGCCTGACAACGTCTCAAGAACAGGCCCCGCTGCGGGTGGAGCAGGTACCTCAGGCTGCGGGGACGGACCTGCAGTGGGTGTGTGTGCAGCAGCAAAAACATGATGAACTCTAGACGGAGCATCTTGCTCCCTGACCGTCCACCAATCCGACCCCTCGAACATGTGGGAACCGTCCATCTGACTGCCCAATGGGGACTCGACTGCCTCAACTAGTACTGGTGACAGACTCGGATGACTGACTGGCTCCGCCACATACTCGGTCGTATGCTCTGCTGCCACGGCTCCCTCAATAGCATCGGTGTCCATAGAACGGACCTCATCAACAGTCTCAACACATGGCTCATCGACCCCACGGGTCCCCTCAGCAGCACCAGCACCCGTCTCACCATACTCATGGAAATCATCAGCTGCGACACCCTCAACCCAGGTGACATCACCGGGCTGAGTTATCGACCATAATCACATTCAAAACCTTGTGCTGATTACAGAGCAACTACATCCTCATACTCATACATCATTAATAGACGCTCCAAAGTGCGTCCTTACAAAAATACTACAGCGGAAGACTTTCAAGTCTCTAAACAACATAAATGGTTACAACCTAATATACAACTGTAGTCGTGTGGCTTTTATCAACCTATCTCGCAACTCAATCTCTATCTTACCATTTCCAGCTTGTCTTACCTTACATAACTTATCCTCTTGCTCAACTTTTTCTAGCTTGTTTCTTTTCTCTTTTCTAAAGGGTTCTCCTTGATCAACCTTATAGCCTACACAATACAACATAAGGAATGAGCGCAAATCTCCCAGTAAAGACAACACGAGGAGTATTGTGTACAAATGATTCAAAAGGCTCGGAGGAATAATAATCATCTCAACGATAGCAATGAATCAAAAGTAGTTAATAAATTTCAGCATCAAATAACTTGTCAAATGATAATTTTTCTTTCGTTAGACTGAGCTGCTTTGAGGCCCAACAGAACAGCATTATTGCCACCTCCTCATGGACAAGACTGATTGACAGACAGATTATGCAAGTGAACACAAAAACAAGAAATTGAAAAGATAAATATCAAAGAAATATAAGTCATTCAAATTACAAACATCAGAAGAAAATCAAATGTAATGCACATGGACACGACAGACATGACTCGACCAGACACGACAGACTCTGCTCGAGCAAACATTCATCCTCTTTGGCCAGTGATCATGATTCATAGGCCATCATCCTCATATTGATGTCCCATTTTATGAGATGTTCATCTCAGTCTCAAGTAAATAGAAGAGACACTGTCAACAAGCAGGGAACTCATTTAGAGTGCTTTCCCTAACCGTGCTACAGCCAAGCAACAAGACATCATCAACGAGGCGAACTAAAGGAAAATTTATTCCACCTTATGTCCTCAACAACACAGCTCAACAAGAAATGCCGGATCAGAAGATCTCAACAAGAGTTTAACATGACATCATCAACAAGACGGACTTTGGAGAAGATTACCGCAAGCCCTCAACAACGTTCTTACATAAGAGAAATGTCGGTTATCAGTAAGTGCCGACATTTCACAACAACAACGCAACAATCTCTACAGCATAATCATCAATGATAGGGTGGACTCGGGAGAAGTTTGCCTCGAGTCCTCAATGGTGTTCTCAAAGAGAAGAGATATCGGCTATCAATAACTGCCAACATCTCACAACCACCACACAACAACCCCTACACAATATCATCATCAACTTCAAGTATGCTAATCGAATCGAATCATAGCATACTAGGACAGGCATCATCCTCATTAAATTCTATCAATAGGGGCAAACTAAGGGAATTTATTCTTGTAACGTCCTTGAAAATCCGGAGCTCCGCTGCCCCGAACTCCCGGATCGTTAACCTACCGGATCACATCACACCTGTCAGACCTGTTCACTAACACATATTCCAAGTCATCTAATTCAGTATCAACTCAGATTTGTCAAATACAAACTTACAAAACTGCTTAAACTTCGACTATAAAAACCCAGATTCTTTACAAATACAGATCATCTGAAAATAGCTCTTTTCAAAATACACTGAATTTCTCAAGGGATTTCAACCCAAGCACAAATTAATTCAGAGAATACTTTCCAATCATTACCGTAGCAGTCACGGCAATATACAGAACAGAGAAAATCAAAAATCAATGTTGATCCTGGGTGATTGCAATGCCATTCCGGCACGCTAACAGAATGTACACATGCATGATGTACCAGAATAATTACTAGTCCACTTGGGTACTAGCCTGCATTCCATGCAGGATTCAGACCAGCCTTATAACGCCCGCCTCAGAACAGAACAGATAACCCAGGTCAACATAAAAAAATCAACAATATCAATGAGCATTAACATAAGCTCAATCACTGAAATCAATTCAGTTTTCAATAACAATAATCATACTGACACAAGTCAGCATTCAGACTTTTTAAAAGAAATAAAAAATTTTCAGAAGAAGAATCACAGATAAACTGTAAAAACGATTACGAATAATTATCGAGTTTTAAGCACAACAATTCGGAAGAACGGATATAGACAATTGTTAAATCTGCTTAGCACACAATAACATGCGAGCATCATAAGATTTCCAAATAATTGATACAGGTTCAATATTAGGGTTTTTTGGGCAAGAACATGCTGATATTAATTCATACTTCAGAGTTCAACATTAGTCATAAGTAATTCAAAAGAGTACTTAAAAGTACGAGTTATCAAAATAAGGGTTCGGACGGAAGTCCTTACCCAAGGTTCAGATAGAATCTCTTACCTGGATCCGCAGCTAAATTATCATAACCGGAAGTCTTTAGCTTTAACCTAAACAAAATAATCGAACCATTAGAATACAGCCTACAGAACAAAAAGTATAACTTAATACGAACTCACACATGCTCCCAAAATGAAGCTTCCTTCACCGGGTATGTAAAATTACCAAAACGCCCCTAGGGTGTAAAATTACCAAAATGCCCCTCTCAGACTTAAATCACCCAAACGGTCTACCCATAAGTAGAATCACTAAAATAAACTTTCCATATGTAAATTTATATAAAAATACCTTTCTTAGGTCAATTTACCAAAATACCCCTTCGGGGTGGTAAATTACCTAAACACCCCCTGTTACACTTTAATTCTCAAAACAACTTTTCCATAAGCAAAGTCACTAAAATAATCTTACTGTATGTAAATTTACTTCAAAATACCCCTTATAGGTAAAATTACCAAAATACCCCTTCGGGGTGGTAAATTACCAAAACACCACTGGGGGTTTCCGGCACCGGAAAAATATCAAAAATATCTTAAACCACTATTTTAAGTATCCTGATGTAATTTCTGGCCTAAAAAGTATTTTAGAAAAGTTTCGTCCGAAAATCTCGAACCGGTGTCTGGACCGAGCGCTAAAAGGTCAGTTTCGCAAAAAATACCTATCGGCCTCAGAATGGTCCAAAATTTTAGATAATGAATCACATCTATAAAATAGAGGTTCCATAAAAAATTTATATTAAAATAACTTAATTTATTAGGTTAATTAATTTGATAAATTTCTTTAATCGATACCCCAATTTAGCGCCCTTCACGAACTCCAAAAATTCTCAAACTTTTCCAAAGCGTAGATCTCATAAAATTATTAGGGGTTACTGTTTTGAGTTTTGTCTAATTTTGGCTCTAGCTATTTATAAAAATTCGATTAAAAACTGCCTAAATGAATTTCACCTTTTGCAACAATAACACACTATTCAAATCAAACACACACTATTGCACCTTGAAACACACACTTTCTTCCACCTTCAGCTGAGACACGTTCATCGCCCAACACTTCACAACTCACACTACTTCACTTCTAATCCACTCCAAATCATTAAAATCCCATTCTACCACCTTAATCACATTCCAACACATACTTAAACATACAATTCACACACAATCACTCACATACTAAACTCACTGAACTTCGTCAAATTCATTGCCCAGCCGTGGTTTCTCTTCCCTAGCTTCCCACTAGCCCACAACTGGATTACCCATTGGTCACGTGATATCATTTACACAATTACATAGCTAAAACCCATCACCCGCAACATTAAATCCCAGAAAATTCCCCCCAGTAACATGGCTCGACAGCCATGTTCATGGCTCCAACACATGCTCCACAGTAACCGAAAACACACACAAACTTCAGAAACACACACTAGAACATGCCAACAAGGAGTTTGGAGGGTTTACCTTTTAAAAATGTTTGGAAATCCTCTATGTTCTTCCCTATTTTCCTCTTCCACGACTGCCCTGTTTCCCTTCTTCCTCTCTATTTTTTTTTGTTGGGGTTACTGTTCTTCTCCTTTCTTTCTGTTTCTTGTCTTCCTTTCCCGAAAGGGAAAGGTTTCCTTTTTGGGGTTTTTTTTACTTATCCACCCAATTGGTTTATAATATAATGACATTAGTCATCACATGACCAAGCAGGAGGTGGCCTTGCCTTATACTCCATCTTCCGAAATTTGACACAAATGCATACTTTCAAGAATTGCAAATTAACCCCTCAAGTTTGCAAAATTACAAAAATACCCCCAAAATTTCAAAAATTATATTTTTGCCCCAAAATTCTTTTAAGCTTCCACAAGCTTCTAATACCCGAGTATTGCTCCCGAAGTTCTGGATATTACAATATTACCCTAAGTCCTCAACAGCACAATTCAAATACGCATATACCGGTTACAATGACTACCGGTGTCCAATCATAATGACAAGAATCCAACAACACGTCATCAACATGGCATGCTACGAAACAACTCGCAATCTCTTATCGCAACGAGCTGCATCACCTAGTCAAATCATATCCTACTTATTAGTCATCATTCAATATATACTCACTCCTTATTCTATCCATTCCCACTTAACCGTTCATAGTATCTTACGATAGTTAGTTAATTCGATCCGATAATCAGATCCTTAATCTAGTCTTATCGACTTATTATCAATAACAACCCTCATTTTAGACATACTACCACTATTCCTCGCTTCCCACCCCTCCGAACGTTAAATTATGCGCGTTCTAAAAAATTTAACGCCAACATGACAAATTACCAAAATATCCCCTGATGGCCGCTACATCACCAACACCCCAAAACTGCTTTAAAACTACTTTTTAGATGTAATGCATCATTTATAGACCAAATGTTCTCTCCAAAAATTTTAAAGGGAAAATTACCAAAACACCCCCTAGTGGCCATCGCCCTAACAAACAACTCAAAACTACTTTAAAATAATTTTTTGGATGTCTTACACCCCTTCCCAAACCAACAGTTCTTCAAAGCATTTTAAAAAAAAAATTATCAAATACCCCTTCTGGGCGGCAAATTACTGAAATGCCCCTAGGGTGCACTATCACTGCAACGCCCTGAATCAGCTTCAAAACAACCTTTTAGGTGTTTTACAACCCTTTCCAGACTAAAAAGTCCTTTGAAAAATTTTACCGAAAAAACTACAAAAATACCCTTCTTCATGTGGCAAATTACCAAAATGCCCCTGAGGGTTCCCGGCCTCAGTAAAATCTCAAAAATGCTTTAAAATGTTATTTTAAGCCTCCTGAATTCATTATTGAGCTAAAAAGTATTTTACAAAATTTTTGCCCAAAAATTTCGAACCGGTGTCCAGACCGAGCGTTTAAAAGCTTGTTCGGCCAAAAACAGCTAAAAACTTTGGAATGACCCAAAATTTTGGGAAATGGAACTTCTCAGCATCTTAAGGTCCCCATTAAATTTTGCACAAAACCGCATTTGTTTGATATTTTAAATTTTACCGTAAAGTTCCAAACTTCCCGTGTCCGTTCACCCCCTTCCCGACCTTGGAAAAATTTGTCATTTTTCCACGATAGATGTCTCCTAAAAATAACTAGGGTATTTTTTTTTCACTTCGGCTAAATCTGACCCTAACTATTTTTAAAAATTTAGATTAGAAACTGTTTAACTAATTTCCACCTTTAGTGACAAAAACAGTCACTATTCACATTAAACACACACACTACTTCACCTTATTTGCATGCAGTCTTCTTCCTCTTCCTCACATCCCCCTGGTTGCACACACACACGCACAGTTCATCCATACTCAGTCGTAATTACACCCAAATTCCCCATTTCTACACCTATAACATACATCACACACCTTATTACACATATATTACACATTTTTACACTCATAAACACACACATCAATGCACCCGTAGCTCACCCACTTATAAATATACTGAAAAACACACATAACCAAACCCGTACATCCTTAACCCACCAATTTCTCCCCCTTTTCTTTTGAAATCCTCATATACACCTTCTTATACACCTATAAGCATCTTTTACACAAAATTTCCATAAAAATTTCCACTAACCTCACATACCCGGATGTAAATTTATATATATATATATATATATATATATATATATATATATATATATATATATATATATAAGAACACCCCATCCTACAATTACGCATTAAGTTTTACTGAAGGGACAAGGGTTTACCCTTGGGGTTTCTTTTCTCGAATCCTCTTCCCTTTTCTCCTGCTTTCTTCTTTTTTTCTTCCTTTCCCTCCACGAGCTCTCTCTGCTTCTTTGTCTCTGTTCTTCCCGTTTCTCTTTTTGTTATTCTTTCCTTATTTGCATTTTCCTCCCCCCCCCCCCCCCCCGAATTTCCTTCCCTCTTCTTTTGTTTACTCTTATCAAATCTTATGTCTTATACTTTATAATATCATTAGATCAGTCACTAACCAGCTAGCAAAATGTGGCATCACATTATGCCCCATTCTTTTTACATCTGACACGTCTTGCCCACTTTCAAAATTTATAATTTAGCCCCCAAAATTTCTAAAATTACACTTTGGCCCCACAACTTTGAAAAAATAGCACTTTGACCCCAAAACCACACTAACCCCTCATTTCACTTCCTAACACCTAATCGTCATCAAATGATGCTACTTAATAAAAGTATGCATCCCGCTCATTATATTTTCCAAAATTATATTTTTGCTCCTTAACTTTTCAAAATTACACTTCAACCCCCAAGGCCACACCAACCCCTTATTTAGCTATCTAACACTTAATCATCATCAACACATTGCTACTTAATAAAAATATCACCCCTTACTTAATCAAACTCACGGTTAGATTAGTTTTCGGTATTTCCGGGATATCACATCAGCAGTCTCGGCGCCTATCTCGTCGGCCTCATAGGCCGCCTCTACGTCCGTACCATCAGTCTCACCAGGTGTCTCAGCATCCATGCCTCTGAACTCGTCAGTCTCTGCCTCGGTATCCTCTGTTGTACCGTACGACTCAACATCCAAATCATCATCAAGCTCCTGACCAAAAAAAAAAGGGAAAAGAAAGATCTTACCACATGACTAACACAGTGATCGACGACTATGAAATAAAAGCAAAAAAAAAAGGTAATACTAACCTCAGAGTCAGAATACTCCGATACCTCCCGTGGCCTCTTCAGCCCACGATTGCAGCCGCTGAAGGACCCGCGCCGCCACGTTGCGCACTCTCTATCATTCCTAATCTTACTAACGAGAAAGGACCCTTGCCGGCTCCAGGCATCCTAGGCACGTGGGCTGGCGCAGGAGCATGTGCGGCAATACCTCTACCACCGCCGCCTCAGGGTCTCGTGTCGTCGCGTCTACCATGACTGCCCCTAGCCGTATCAACCTCAGGAACACATGTGATCAGTGTGGTCATACCAGATTGCTTCGCCACCTGTAGCAACACCAAGCCCAATCCTCTGTCACCAACAAAGACATTGACTAGCTGCCTGTCAGCTGGCCCCTGCACCAACCACTAGGACCACGTAGTCCGAACCTTCTCCCACCAAGGAGCATAAGCAGCTGTGACCAACCCGGTGGACAATGAACCAGGCCTCCTTCACTCGTCTGTCAGTGTTGGCCACAAACGTGCCCTCCTCAACAAGGTATACCGGAAAGCCGTATCAACATCCCAAGGTCGAGAATATCTGCAAGGGGGCTCCAGATCATAGCTGAAGGAGAGAGACAAGCAGTCGGGACTGTAGCGTGCAACATAATATCGACGCACAGTCGGCTTACTGCCATCATCAGTCAGTACTGGAGGCCATCCAGGGAAAAAGGCTACCAGCAAAGATATCTTGAGGTCTGTCAGGTCGGTTCTGCTGTGTAACCGTGAATCGATATCCCGCAAGTGCATCCAAGGCGGAGTCCTGTACAAAGAATGCATGTTGACATACAGACAGCTGAGGCACGCGTCTCGTACGTCAAACACCTGTGATAGCTCGCATGCAGGCCTCTTGCCACCGGCCCACGCATATACTCGTCCTCCTACGTACCACTTAGCTACTACCATCGACTTCCTCAGATGCGTCACCGTCCCCTTCCTCGGGTACGGATGTACCTTCGGATACCCCAAAGGCCTGTACTCTACATAACACTTGAACAGATACCTCTTTAAGAACATCCAATCGACGTAAGTCGACACTTGATACCGCCCATAAAATCTCTGCATATTGTTCACAAACTCGTCTAGACGCGAGTACATGGTGCCTAAGTATATTGGCGCCAACCCAACACGTTTGCCTGCGGCCATCCGCACTGCTAACGGGAAGACCTTCTAGGAAATACCGTCCTCGGGTGTCCCCTCAAACACAACCCTACAAGTATATAAATGCGACACACATCATGACCACCCCACCCTAGCATGATATGCAGCACGACACATAGCAGCATGCTACGCTACTCTTCTTTGTTCTTAAGATGCAATTTTTTTTCTAAGTATAGAAATCAATATACTACATGTACAAGAGCAATGATATGCAACATACGAGTAATGCAAAGATAAAAGTAATAGGACAGCGTACCTCGAGAAAAACATGGCAAGGAAGGCAGCTAGCTCGTATCTCTCGTCCCTGTAGACAAGACTACTGTGGAAGTCGTTGTCTGACATCACCCTCTGCCTGGGCCGCATGACCACTGTGCCATAGAAATGCTGAACCCACCTGCTATATGTGCACTTACTGTTGAACCTCGTGTCTTGCAGAAAGTCAATCAACGCCTTGACAGCCAGACGTTCCTCCGCTGTCAACCTTAGTGCGTGGGCATCCTCTGTCCCCTGCATCGGTAGGCCGGTCATCCTCACGACATCCAGAAGCATCAGACCAATCTCCCCGAACTCTGTAATGAAGGTATGAGTCTATGAGCTCCATCTCGAAAGTAGTAGTCTGAGGCCACTAATGTCCCTGCCCGGCTCGACACTCTTGTACGTCGCCTCAATTGCTGCCACTAGCCCGAGCACCTCCAACCTCTCCCTGCAAGCCTCGCACCCATCATGTATGCACACCAGAAACTCCAACCCACCGGCATGGTATTATGGCCCTTCAACATCACAGGCGACCACAGAATGTTCTCTCGCTTGGCCAACAAACCCAGAACGTACTACAATGACATCACTAGAGCAACCTCAAAGCTCGGTGTATGGACATATGGTGAAGGGACCATGAAGCCATCACGCATCGATGCAGAACTCCAAGGTGTGGAAAACACATTACCAGACACCCGTCGCGCCAGCTCCCTCCACAGCACCTCAGGGGGACACCCGGGCACCGTACCCTTCGTGGTCAGTAATACATTACTATGACTCGGAGTCTGATCATAGCTCCTTATCCCGTCATCATCGAAACCCAAAGGCACACTCGTTGCATCGGCCGACACCAGTACGTCTTCATTATCATCAAGCCTGTCACCCCGCGGCAACTGCGAATGCCCACTCAGCCCGCCACGATGCCGCGCACTTTGCTTTTTCCTTGACTTATTCCCCGCTCCATCACCCATTACCTCGTAGGTCTCAGCCCCCACGGCCTTGGCCCCATCGACCTCGACCTCCTTCCTCCTCTCTTCTTCTTTCTTCCCTTATTCTTCCCCCTCTTTCTTCCCTCTCTTCCCCCTCTTTCTTCCCTTTCTTCCTCCCTCTTCTCCTCCCTCCCTTCCTCTCCCTTCTCCCTTCCCCTTCCCCACCCATGTTGTGCCCTTGCCCTACCTCGGCCTCGGCCAAGTGGCCTTGGTTGGCCTCAACCCCCCTGTTGTGCCCTTGCCCCCTTCCCCTAACCTCAACCCCCCTTCCTCCCCTCCCCCACATCGGCCTTGGCCCCTTGGTGTGCCTCGGCCGAGGCCGAGGTTCCTCCTTGGAGCCTTCCTCCTCTTCCACCTCTTCCCCCATAGCTCTTACCTTAATGCATTCTTCTTGCTTCTTGGGTGGTCCTCAACCTCATGGGTCTTCAAGTCCTTCTTCATCTTCTTCTTCTGCTCTCCTCTCTTTCCTTCCTATCTTTTCTCCTTTTTTTTTGGCTAAGTATTCTCCCTCTCTCTCTCCCAAGTCTTGAAAGTTCAAGACTCTACCTAACTTTCCTCCCCAAAACTTTCTAACCCCATTCAAATTTTAAAGTTCCCCCCAAAAACCCCAACAACTCTTTTAGCGCTCCTTGTTTTAGCGCTAACTCCTTTCTTTCGTGATTTTTTTCTCTCAAAGTGTTGCCATTATTTTACGTTCATAATTTTAAGCCGCTATCATTTTTTTTTCGCACAAACCCATTTCCCAATAAATTCTTCTTTCGCGCTATTTCTTTTTTCATGCTAACGCTAACGGAAGCGCATGCTTCCTCTTCTTTCGCCGCTATTTTTTTTCTCTCGATACCGCCATTACGCTATGCACGCTACAACATTATTTTTGCCAAAAAAATTTGCAAATTTCAAGGAAGCCCCTGCTCCCTCTTGTCTTTCATTACAATCGCGCCCGTTGCTCAAGATTCGACACCCGCACTTTTTTTCGAAAACAGACGCTTATGCGTGCGGCACCCTATCCGGTCGCCCCTCTGCGTACACCACACGCAGGGGGCTTATGTTCCCAAGCTATTTTGGTCAAACCCAATGGCTCGCTAGGGGTCCCGCTTCGCGCAGACACGTCAACATAGTCAATGGTCAATTTTCCAAAGCATCGAACCGGTCAGTGCCCGCAGGCTCAAGTCACATACATTTTTCGCTTCGCGCACATTGTGCATGACTTAGGCACTAATTATTTCACGTTAGTGTGACTCACAAGAGCACGATCGTCACGCCGAGACCACCCGAACACCTTTTTACCAAAAATATCGGCCGATGGCGCAACCAAAGTGACGAGGTCAATGGGCAAGGGCCTTGGCCAACCCCATGGGGCCGCCTTGGCCTCCCCTAAGGCTATGGGGTTGGCCTCGACCTCCATGGGGGGTCAGCCTCAGCCTCCATAGGGGGTTGGCCTTGGCCTCCCCCCCCCCCCGTTGTTCACTTTTTGCTCAAAGTCCTTTTTGTACTTTGTTCACTTCGTACACTTCGTATGTGACTTTGGTACCTTGTTCGTCATGTAGGTACGACTCACGGCAACACGCTCATCTTAATGCAACTTTTGGATTTGTCATTGCCCATCAAAACACCAACCGTCGGCGTGCCCAAAGTTCATCAAAAGGAGGTAGGTGGCCTTGGCCCCCTCCCGGAGGAGTGGCCTTGGCCACCCTTAGGGTCTGCCTCGGCCTCCCCAGGGGATTGGCCTTGGCCTTCCCCCAAAATCCCCAGCTATGCCTTTTTTTACGCACACTGTTCCTAACCATATTTTGTGCTTTCGTGAAGCCCACCAATGCACAAACACCAACCTCGTGACGTCCGTCATCCGACGTCCACAACCGTGCATCGCTCTCGTGATGTTCGTCGCTCAAAGTCGTGTGCTACTGCCAAATGATTCGTCGCTGACAAACCCCGTATCATCATTCTCAACTTTGTCATTACTACATATTGCATTCATTATTTTGATATAACAGGCACACTCAACTCAAGTCCCGTCTCCGGGACACCCGATGCGCGCCCGTGTACCATTCTCATGATACGTGCCCCCGACACCGAGTATTGCTCCGTGACGTTCATCGTCATGCCCGTGTGCCATTCTCATGATACGTGCCCTCGATGCCGAGTATTGCTCCACGACGTTCGTCGCCGCGCCCGTGCGCTATTCTCATGATACGTGCCCTCGGCACTGAGTATTGCTCTGAGACGTTCGTCGTCGCACCCACGCGCCATTCTCAAGATACGTGCCCCTAGCACCGAGTATTGCTCCGCGACATTTGTCGCTGCTCCTGTGCATCATTCTCATGATACGTGTCCCTGGCACCAGGTGTTGCCTCCACAACGTTTGTCACCGTGCCCATGCGCCACGATCATGTCACATGCTTCCGGGGGACTCCATTCGTAGTGCTCCGGCACGAGGACCCCTCACAGCGGGATGGGTTCTTACCACAAAGCCATCGCCCCCAAGGGATAGGCTCGTTACCACAAAGCTATCGCCATCTTCATTCCAGGGGGCTCCGTTCGTAGTGCTCCTGCACAAGGACCCCTCCCAGCGGGATGGGCTCATTACCCAAAGCCATCGGCACCATGGGATAGGCTCGTTACCACAAAGCTATCGCCATCTTCATTCCAGGGGGCTCCGTTCATAGTGCTCCGGCACGAGGACCCCTCGCAGTGGGATGGGCTTGTTACCACAAAGCCATCGCCACCATGGGATAGGCTCGTTAGCATAAAGCTATCGCCATCTTCATTTCGGGGGGCTCCGTTCATAGTGCTCAGGCACGAGGACTCTTCGCAGCGCGATGGGCTCGTTACCACAAAGTCATCGCCATCACGGGATAGGCTCGTTACCATAAAGCTATCGCCGTCTTCATTCTTGGGAGCTCCGTTGTAGCGCTCTGGCACGAGGACCCCTCGCAGCGGGATGGACTCGTTACCACAAAGTCATCGCCACCACAGGATGGGCTCGTTACCCTAAAGTCATCGCCATCATAATCACGGGGGGCTCCGGCACGAGGACCCCTCGCAGCGGAATAGGCTCATTACCACAAAGCTATCGCCGCCTGGGGTGATTGCATGACACTAGGCACTGAGCTGCGACCATGGCCACTTATGTTACCGGTGATAGTCTACGCCGCCAGGACAATGACCCCTGGGTCACTTCGAGACGGGAGTAGGTCTTTGGAGGGCATCGTGCCTAGTCCGCCTAGCACTTGGTCATAGGGGCAACCCTCGCCGCTGTTAGGTCCTCTGTGCGTCTCTTGACGCACTTGTGGGATTTAGTAAGGGCTTGGACCGGTGGCTGGGGCAACGGGATTACTCTGACCATGATACCGCGGTGTGGTCAGTCTTCTCAGACAAGTAGAGCGGCGCTATGTGGGGCGAGACAGTGAGAATTTGGAACCGACAGTCCAACGGAGAACCGGTATTTTGGACCCTCTGGTGACGTGTCACTCCCAGGGGACAACATGTGGCATTTTATGACACAATCATATTATTTACTATAAATAGTGGATTTTTGGACTCATTCCGGACAGAATTCTCTCATTTGACAAAAATCACTTTCTCACTCTAGAACTTGAGAACTCTTGGATTCTAGAAAGAGAAATACATTTCTCTCGTGACTTTGGACATAACATCGACCGTGACATTGGACCTCAATTGGGACCGTAACTTGGACCTTAGCTTGGATCATCGACTGCCGGCCTTGTTCGCCTCAGCCTCGTCTCCGCAGAACTGCCACTCCTCACGGCCTGCCTGGGAAGCCTTGCTCTCTGCCCTTACTCTGTCCTTACTCTCTCTCACTGTATATATCTGGCAGCTGACACAGATTGCGTCCCTTGTGGCACCTCCACGTAATACGAACCCACTTTCCTTGGCATCAGAAGGAAAGGAGTTTGACGGCTAGAAGGGGTGGCTGCCAGAACAATGTGTGTATATATATATATATATATATATATATATATATATATATATATATATATATATATATATATATATATATATATATATTCAGAATGAAAACCCTAATTAGAAAATGAAAAGAAAACCCTACACGTCCATGTGTCGCTAAAACTTTTAACCCAAACTTATGATTGCAAAAATGGTGCAAAAATAAAATATTTACGATAAACTATATGTTAGAAAATTATTAACGGCTGTTACTCTAACCCACTCCATTATGTGTCGCTAAAAGTGGCCACGTAAAAATATCAACGCTAACTAAAAAGAATTTGTGGTTAAAGTTTCTAATTAAATCCGAAAAATATTGGGCGTTACACCAAGCATAGCCATCATTTTCCCAACCATCGATAACCATATGCACATACTCGCTCACCTACCATCCTTCCTTCTATGAGGTGTTAGACCAATCATTTAAAGACTATGAAGATCAAACTCAACCCGTAACTGACTAAAGCCTAAAACCTCAAAAAGTACACCAACATAAACCCCAAATGGGTGTCAGTACACATCACATGCAACGTATACCCCTGGGAGGTTGACCTACTGAGTAAACTCAACATATATCCCGTTACCATATACTCGATTTACTGGCCTTCATCCCCCGCCGCTACTTTCGGGCACTATCTCACACAAACTCGTATGCATGCATAATTATCATATCAATCAGACAAACCCAAGCAATCATATGTAACATCCCAAAATTTTGGAACGTTAGACACTCACTCGATTAGATACACTAAGAGAATAACGTCCTCATAACCCAAAGTGGACAACCATCATCAGAGCAACTAACCTTTAATGAAATCATACTCTCAATTGATTGTCATAATATAAAATACCAAATCGATGTCCTACAAAATTTAAACAATACTCTTCACCCATGCAGGGGTTCTAATAGAAAACATGGTAACTTAAATTCACTCGCTTACTTGCCTCTAGTCCAGTTTCCAGTAATCTAACGCTGGTCACTACCTGCAGAAACGAAGTCAAAGAAGAGTGAGCTTTTGAAAGCCCAGTAAGGTCGATCAAATATTTTAAAAACAAGAAAACGACTAGCACGAGTTTTCATTTGAAGTCAAACAAACATTTTTAAGAGTATTTTCAATAAAACACAACATTTCGATATAGATGAACAATATGAACGATTTGACATTTAAGTCCAATAACATCTTTTCAAGGAATTTTGTTTTTGATGAAATCACTGCAATTCGATATAAACATAGGGAAGAATATCACCTCAATCCTTTAAATCAATAGTTATTCAAAAACACTTCAGGTATAATAAAAAAGAAATAGAAAATATTGAACATGAGCAGTACACTATAGCGAAGTCACCCCGGCAGTGCTCGATACGCTTTACATACACATATGTACACTGACCAGTCCATCTAGGTACTAGTTTTACCCAACCAACAGACCATCCTTATAACTCTAACAATACAGACCATCCTTATAACTCTCAGGTTTACTAACTCATGTCAATATTCAAGGAATTTAAACACAATTCAAAATGTTTTACCGTGATTGAATTAAATAAACAGACGAGAATAACGAATTCTAAACGATTGCTATCAGGCTCAAATTAGGGTTTCATGGCAATTAAAAATATTTTCCTATAAAGCGAAACCTATGATGGATGAAATAAATCTAGTTGTTCTAAAAGAACAACAATATAAGCAAGAAGAAAAAAGAGCCATGTCAAAAGTAAATAAGGCATTTTCTGATATGAATTTATGAAACGGAAAAATTGATCCAAACTATGTAGGAGCGTGGAATCCAAAATTAAATTTAGAAAGAAATTCTAAATTCAATAATGCCCCTATAAGGATAAATTTAAAACCAGAATTTGTTCCTAAAAATGGAATAAATAAGCCTGTAAATCAATACAACATATATCTTGATATCGATCGTATTTCAACTACTAAAGAAATAATCGAGAATCGGGCACAAGCCTTAAGAATTACCATAATATATGGTAATTTAACAGAAAGACATGCTATGAAACATTTTATTCAAGCAACCCTGCGAGGAAACACAGCTAAGTTCTGGAATAGCATAGCAGATAATGAAATGATAATTGAAGCCCAAAGCAAGCTTAACATTTCTAAAGAATGGATAATTTCTGAAGAATAAAAATAACATAGGTATTCGAGAAAAAAGTGCTTTCACAAATTTGACAAAACTACAGATATGTGATATGTGCTATTTTAAAAATTACACTTGTGAATTTAAAAAATATTTTTACAAGTTAGAACTTAGAAACAGCCTCCATTGGCAAAAGCAATTTATTGCCAAACTTCCTAAACCATGGGACGAGTTATCAGAAAAAGAATTTACTAAACTCCTAAATGACGGAATGCTTTGCGATTCTTTAGGAAGAATGATTGTTGCTGTAGAAGAAGTTATAAATAAATATTATACTGAAGGACATGCAATAAAAGATATGAAAAAAGCTCATATGAGTTATGACTGTTGTTCTAAAGTTGATAACATGGTAAACAACTATGGATGTGAAAAGAAACCAAACTTCACGAAGAAAAAATTCGAAAAGAAAAGGTTTGGAAAAGAAAAAAGATATGTGAAGAAATGGAAAAAATTTCAGAAAAGAAATCTAATCCATCAAGGGAAAAACCAAAACCATGGGGAAGATATATTAGAAAGAAATCTAATATTGCATATGAAAAACCTTCATGTCCAAAAGGAAAATCACCAGAAGAATGGAATTGTTGCTGGTTATGTGACGAAAAAGGACATTATGCAAATAAATGCCCTAGTAAGAAAAGAAAATAAAATATAAGATCTTTCTTATTTACTGAAGAAAGATATGAGCCAGCATGGGGATATGAATTAGATTCTGAAGACGAAGCAAAAGAGCTTATTTCAGAATACGACTACGAATCTGGTGATGAAACAATATCAGATGATAAAGAAAGTTTAAATAGAACTTTGAAAAGCGTAGACACGATCTTCATGATGTCAGAAACTTACGACCATGAAGAAGAAATGATTCCTTTATCTAATAACATAATTAGTCATATTGAATCAATTGAGAAAGAAACTTCCGGTTCTACTATAAGCCATTGGGAGATGCCTAAAATCAGGGTCGGAGAAATATACAAAAACTCTATATTCAGATTTAAGAGTAAGATAAATGTAGAGATTTCCGAACGAAAAACCTTGGTAGGTCAAACCGAAGAGAGAATACTAGACATTCTTCTCTTCAAGACAGATAAGGCAAAACAATACCTTAGAGACGTATATCACTATGTTTATATTAGTATGATACAAGTTAGTCCTTGTCCATTATTCATAGATGGCAGAGATACACCAGTAATTTGTTGTTTAACAGATAATCGGTGGAAAATTTTTAAAAAAATCCTAATAGGGGATACCCAAAGTAACTTGTATAACGGACCAGTTTGGTTTAAAACTACACCAAACTACTTCATGTCTTTAAAAGATCCATATCTTAATAAAGCATCAGGACTGAGAATTCAGACTCAAGGTATGACCGAACTACGAGAAGTCTGCAAGAATATTGCAGTACAATATCGTCTAGTTTACAGAGTGGTAAATACTGCAAATTCACTAAGTAAAATGCTAAATAGCGAAGTGGAACTATTTGAACAAACAAGTAGTAATGTCCGAGCCATAAAGCACGGAAAATAAATCCAAAACAACTATCATGGCCAAAAAATGGGTGATAGGAGAAGGACTCCCTAGTAAACAACTAGAACAAATGCACATTAGAGAAAATAAAGGTGGTGTTATCCTTGAAGAACCAAGAAGACATTCTGTCTCTTCGATACCTTCCACGTCTACAAATTCAAAAGGCAAAGGAAAGGAAAAAATGGTAGAAGAAGCTATCAAAGAAGAAGACAGTTCTGATGAAGACATCATAGGGTACAAAATAGTTACCATACCAATCAAACGAAGTATGTCATCACGTGTAGAAACCATACATGTAATGACCACAACATTAGTAAATGACACTGTTAAGAAGAAGCTTAAAAAAAATGGCTTGACAGGAGATGAGCTTGATAAGGGAATTAAAGACATTATGAGTATTATCAGAAAGAAAAGAAGGTCCAAAAAAATGAATTATAAACGGATGGCGGTAAGTCCAAACAATTCTTATATAGAATTAAGTTTCAGCTTCCAGGGTTATCATCCTTTTAAAATAGATGCTTTAGTAGATACTGGAGCATCTTATTGCTTGGCACAGCCAGGAATTTTACCCTCTGAAAAATGGATCAAAACTGATCAACTCATGAGCATGCGAATGGCAAATGGCGATGAGTTCGAGCCAGAATATGAAGCATAACATATTCCAGTCCTAATAAATGGAGAAGCTATCAAAGAAGAAGACAGTTCTGATGAAGACATCATAGGGTACAAAATAGTTACCATTCCAATCAAACGAAGTATGTCATCACGTGTAGAAACCATACATGTAATGACCACAACATTAGTAAATGACACTGTCAAGAAGAAGCTTAAAAAAAATGGCTTGACAGGAGATGAGCTTGATAAGGGAATTAAAGACATTATGAGTATTATCAGAAAGAAAAGAAGGTCCAAAAAAATGAATTATAAACGGATGGCGGTAAGTCCAAACAATTCTTATATAGAATTAAGTTTCAGCTTCCAGGGTTATCATCCTTTTAAATTAGATGCTTTAGTAGATACTGGAGCATCTTATTGCCTGGCACAGCCAGGAATTTTACCCTCTGAAAAACGGATCAAAACTAATCAACTCATGAGCATGCGAAAGGCAAATGGCGATGAGTTCGAGCCAGAATATGAAGAATAACATATTCCAGTCATAATAAATGGAAAACAATTCATTATAGAGCGATTAATCCAATTCGATGACTTAGACGGCAATTTTCTAATAGGAAATGCTTTCCTCAAACAAGCTGAAAATTGACCATTTATTCAGGAAGAATTTCATATTGAGATACAACGTCAAAAAATTATGTTGTTAAAATATGCTTCTCAAAAATATAAATTTGGCTTTCGTTCAGAAAAAGTAGGAGAAATCCGAAAACATAACCAGAGTGAGTCTCTCTACACAGTCCAGCGTGGTGAAGAAAACAAAACAAACTCATGGAAAAGGTTTGAAGAATAAGTAAATAAGGAAGAGTTATCTAACAAAGAAGTAACCAAAGAAGATGACAGTTGGGTTAAAGAAATAAACCAACTTTATCAATGCAAACAAGGAAAAGAAATTCCTAGTCTTGATAGTATCAAAAAGATGTTATAAAATAATTTTAGTGAAGACTCGCTAAAATTATGGGAAAAGGATAAACCTTGGGAGACATTGACCCTCATGGACAAAGATTATTTTGTTAACGTAAAACTAATGCAACACAGTCTTAAAATGGTTCAGGAATTCGAAAGACAAATTCTTGAAATACTAAAACAAGGGTTAATTAGACCTAGCGAGAATCTTCATTCAAGTCCAGCTTTCATGGTAAAAATCATGCAAAACAGGCTAGATGAGAAGCCATAGACTATAGAGCTTTAAATACAGCAACGGTCAAAGATGGTTATAAAATTCCAAACAGAGATATGTTGATAAACAAAATCTAGCTAGCCAACAGTCAAAGATGGAAAATCAAAATGGAAGAATCATCAATTCCATTAACTGCCTTTAGTGCACCACAAGGGCACTATGAATGGACGGTGTTACCATTCGAATTAAAAAATGCTCCACCTTTATTCCAAAGAAGGATGGATAACATTTTTAGAAAGCACGGAGATTACTATGTGGTGTACATAGATGACATATTAGTATTCTCAAAAACCATAGAAGAAAATAGAAATCATCTAAAAAAGATAGCACAAGAATTCATTGATCATGGATTAGTACTATCACAAAAGAAATGTGGATGGGAACAAACCACCATTAACTTTCTAGGATTAAGAATAGAAGACAGTAGAAAAATTGCCCTTCAAGATCATATAGCTGAAAAAATAAAGCTATTTCCAGAACAAATCAATGATGTAAACCGCTTCAAAGATTTATTCGGTTGTTAAATTACATTCATCCTGAATTTATCAAACCTAATAGAAGCCTTAAGTAAAAAGCTTAGAAAAGGAAAATAGATATGGGAAGATGAAGAAACCCAAAATGTTATGTGGATAAAAGGTCAGGTTAAAAATCAGCCAAAATTAAGCCTGCCTAAACAAGAAGACAAGTTAGTTCTAGAAACTGACGCTTCTGAAAATAGTTGGGGTGCAGTATTAAAAGCAATACCCCCGTGATCAAGCTGAAGAACAGTTGTGTGGATACTGGAGTGAAACCTTTAAAGATGCAGAAACTCGATATCACTTAAATGAAAGAGTTTTTAGCTATAAAACGTGGCATAAAATCTTTTTACATAATTCAAGTTTCAGAACACTTTCTTATCAGAACAGATAATATATGTTTTAAAGCTTTCCTTAAAAGAGACCTAAGAGATGTTAGTTAAACAAGGCTTTATCGATGGCAACAATGGTTCAATTATTATACTTTTGATGTAGAATACATCTCATCAGCCAAAAATGCACTTGCAGATAGCCAAGTCAGAGAATTATGTTTTATGATGTAGTGAGTTGTTGGTATCCTAAAAAAGACTACTCAAAAGGCCTTAAAGGTAAGGTATGAAGCAGAAGTTCCTGAAGTCGGCTTACTGGGAGAACCATCAGAGAAATTCAACTACTACGTCATTTACCCTAAAATGAAAGGTGACAGTTCTTTGTCATTCACAAATCCTCCCCCAGTAACGGAAGAAGATGGTTGGAACTACCAACCCAAAAGCCCTAAAATAGTACGGTACAAAACTAAGTGTTCAAAATCAATGCATAAGTTTTGGAATAAAGAGAGTAAGGTTGAAACCTCAACAGCAAAGCGTCCTAAACAAATGGGCAAGAAAATAAAAAACTTACTATCCTAACAACAAGGATTTAAAAAGAAAAGTGGCAACTGACGAAGATGAAAAATCTCCAAAGCAAAATGCTACCATAACACAAACCAATGATAATAAAACAAAAATGTTTTACAATCTAAGGTTATGTGAAGAGAGTAAAAAACTCTTTGGAAATGTCTGGCATTATCTGAGGAAAAATTACCAAAAAGAGTTACGAAAAACCCTCAGTCAATTAACTGATTATGTTAAGCACTTAGAAGAAAGGCTTAATATAAACAATGAAGAAGGAATGATAGTCCTACAAGACATGGAAGAAAGAATTCGATTGCTAGAAGAACTAGAATCACTACTCCCAGCTGATATCACTAAAAAAATAAAAGAACTAGCCAGGAAGGAGAATGAACACGAAGAGATCCTTCGTAAACTAGAAATGAAGGCGTTCTTGAATTGGGATTATGGATGGCCAAGCCTCACATTACCATCAGACAAAGTTGATCTTAAATGGATTGAACATGGGCTCATAGACACATTCGAAATAAATCGAGATGATTATCAACTCATCGATAGTCTCCCGGCTATAGTTAGATATGCTTTTGGAGTTATGAGATTTAGTCGACAGATTATCACAATCCAAATACTGTCAACACTGGCAGAAAGAAGCAAAATCAAATTCTACCAACTATACCAGATTTGGTTCATTTATCGAGTCGCTAATAAAAAAATTAATGAATTTTTACTGACCACACAAGGATGAACTATGGAACAAAGACAAGATCGAAAGAATTAGTTGTGTTCAAATAACCATTGAAACCATGGTAGCCGATCCCATAGAAGCATGTTTTTGTGATGGACGAAGGATAGTAATCCAAAAGTGATGTAGAGCATCCATAGAGCCTTCCAAACAAGGTCAAGATCAGGTAATTAGACTCTATGAACAGTTCAACAGCCAAGGAGAAGAAGAACCTGATCTACCTAGCCAAACTTTTGAACTGTACAAGAAGGTGCGGGACCATAGGATATCCATGATAGAAATGGACATAATGGCCAACGAAAAATGACAAAGCCAAGTGGAGAAGAGAATAAAGTTATCTGCCATAATAAAAAAGAAAATGATCCTACAAAAAATAATAGAGGATTTTCACTGTTGAAGAATCCTATGTGCCTGATCCTTTTATCTATAAAATGGGTCGAAATAAAAGTTAGAAGGCAGAGGAAGTCTGAGAGATTGTGGAGAGTGTAAGAGTGTGAAGTAATGTAAGAGTGTGAAGTGTGCTAAGTTTTAGAGTGTGTAACAATAGAAGGAAACATTTCCTTTCTATTGCTCATATGTAATATTTTCTTACCAGTATAAATAAGGAGGTATTATTTTTAGTACGACGTTTTCTACTGCTCTTTTCAAACCAATATCCTGGAAGCTTGAGAGTGTTTGATAATAGCCATTAGACACATCTGAGAAACATAAGGCAACGAGCTGTGTGTCCACTTGGTGAAAAGCTTGGATATATAAAAGCAATAGGAAAAGCATGGGGGGCGTACCTTCAAGGACCAAGAGCAGCATCTCTATAAGTAATTTTATATCCTGAATTTTTTCTTTATAGTATATATTGTAGGTAACTAGGTATTAGGGTACATAAAATAAATTTTTTAAAAAGTTTTGGGGCTAGATTGCAAATATGTTGAAATACTAGGGTTATCTAGCACTATTGAGGAGAAGATTTAATCTGAACCGTCCATAAATCACGGATAAATGATCAGACTGTGTTGGCAAGAAAACTAATTTGCCACCGCGGGCAGTGGATCCCGTCCCATACACACACACACACACACACACACACACACACACACATATATATATATATATATATATATATATATACAAACTCACACACCAAACTCACATCACACGCACATCTCTCACAGCCATTCACAACCACACAAACTCAAACACTTAGTAAACACACACACGTACACAGTTTACACACATGAAAAGCACCAGCAGCCCCATCTAACGCACCGTCTCTCTCTCTCTCTCTCTCTCTCTCTCTCATGACAGTCATAGCTGCCCTTTCTCTTTCTAAAACCCACATACACACACAGTCCATCTTCATTTTTTTTCTTCCCTTACACTCACTCACACAGCACATACGACAGTCTTTCATGGCTGTCTCTGTCTAACGATGGCCCTTCACGGCTGCTTCCACCCCGCCTCATAGCCGTACTCAACAACTACGGCAGCCACCATGGCTGCCCCGGTTCCTCTCTTCCCTTTTGGCAGTCATGGCTACCATCCCTTCCACTCAATCTCACAGCAATGGCAACCCAAAGTTGTCACCCATTCACGGCCATAAACCCACAAACCTATACACCTTTCCCCCTTGATTTCATTTCTAAGATAAGAACTCACACAGACCCATATACCCCCTGATATATGTACACAAACCCATTTCAGTTTACCCTTTCTCTCGATCACTATACCCACAGCCCACTCTTACCTTCACCCATGGCTGTCCTTGGGGCAGCCATGGCCACCACAACTACAAAGTCTTGCAGCAACCATATTCCTGTAACCATAGACCTGCACTTCTCCACAGCCCAAAACCTACAAAATGTCACGATTCTCTCATGCCCCCTGCCCCTTTAAACTGAAATCAATTAAGCACAAGGAAAGACTACAAAAGGAAAAACTTATAGGAAGGGATTCGAGCGCCCTGAAAACTCTTTCAATCCTTCCCCTTTTCTGTTCTTCCTCTCAGATCTCTCTTTCTGTCTCTTGCCCTCTAGGTCACTTACTAGATGGAAAATATGGAAGAGACGGTTGTCTCCTATCATAATATAATGTATATAGTAACCCTAGTTTGGTACATAACCAAACACCCCCCCCCTAAGTTTCTTTAGTTATTCCTATTTTTACTAGAAACCTTTATAATTCATTAGAAAGAAAACTTCAAATGACAGAAGTGATGAGTTGAAGAATTCATTCAAATGAAAACTTATCATTCAACCGAAAACATTTTATTCGATGGGAAGTTTATTTCCTTCAACTGAAAAGAACAGTGCAGCTGACGAAAGCTAAGTGGAAAGATTCATTTGAATGAAAACTTTTCATTCGACCGAAAAGTTTTCATTTGAAGGAAGATCATTTCCTTCGACTGAAAGGATCAGCTTGTGTGGAACAAAAATTTGTTCAACTCAATTCGCATTTAGTCGACCAAAAAAGGGCTGAAAAACTAGTTTGAGCTTTAAAAAAAATGAAATGACATCGATCTAGCTAAGACTGCACATGCCTAAGCGGCGGCGGATGGAACAAATAGTTGCTTCAACAGAGGGTTTTTAAAGATGTTTGCCAACTGATCTCCAGAGCCTACTTTCTTGAGTTCTATCAATCTTTTCTGAACATTGTCTCTAAGAAAGTGGTGACGCATATTGATGTGCTTCATGCGAGAGTGATGAACGGGATTTTTACAAATATCGATGGCACTACTACTATAGCACATGATAGGAACATTATCCAAGGAAACACCAAAATCCCGTAAGGTTTGACACATCAAAAGAACTTGAGGAGCACGACAACTACCAGCTACAACATATTCTGCCTGGGCTGTGAAAAGTACTACGGATGTTTGTTTCTTACTATGCCATGACACAAGAGATTCACCAATGATTGGCAGGTGCCACTGGTGCTTTTACGATCAACTAGGCATCCGGCGTAATCGGAATCAGAAAACCCTACTAAATCAAAAGAAGAATTTTGCGGATACTAAAGTCCCAGATTTATCGTTCCAGATAAGTATTTAAATATGCGTTTGACAGCGATAAGATGGGATTCTTTGGGACAGGCTTGAAAATGGGCACATATACATACGTTAAACATAATATATGGCCTACAAGCGGTAAGATAAAGCAAACTACCAATCATGCCACGATAAAGTTTGTGATCAAAATCGTTACCATTTTTTTATAACAAGATTTACACTAGGAGAGATAGGAGTACCTCTAGGTTTAGCAATATCCATACGAAACCTTTTCAAAAGCTCATGTGTGTACTTTGATGTATGAAAATTCCTTCTTTTGATTGCTTGATTTGGACGCTGAGGAAAAACGTGAGTTCTCCCATCATACTCATCTCGAATTCCCTGCGCATATTCTCGGCAAACTCTTGGCACAGGTCGTCATTAGTGGCTCTAAAAATCATATCGTCAACATAGATTTGGAAGAATAAGAATATGTGAATTTCTAGATTTGGTAAAGAGAGTGGTATCAACTAGAATCCATGAATTTCTAGTTGTTGAGACGATCGTACCAAGCTTGAGAAGCTCGTTTAAGACCATACAAAGCTTTTTCAATTTGAAAACATGATTAGGATATTTTACATTTTTAAAACCGGGAGGTTGTTTAACAAAAACTTCCTCCTGAATGATCCTATTCAAGAAAGCACTTTTCACGTCCATTTGATAAAATTTAAAATTCATATGACATGAAAATGTCAAAAGCATTCAGATAGCTTCAAGTTGAGCAACAGTGCAAAGGTTTCATCAAAATCAACCCCTTCTACTTGATTATATTCTTGGGTTACTAATCTAACCTTGTTTCTAACAATATGGCCATCTTCATCAAATTTGTTTTGAAAACTCACTTGGTGCCAATTACCTTTTGTTGAATCAGAGGCGGGACTAGAGCCCAAACATTGCTTCTTTCAAATTGATTTAACCTTTCTTGCATGACAAGAATCCACCCATCATCTTTGAGAGCCTCATGAATATTTTTATGCTCAATTTGAGATAAAAAAGCAAAAGTGGCCAAGAAAATATTTACTAAAGATCGAATAATTACCCCAGGTTCAACATTGCTAATTACTTGCTCCCTTGGGTGGTTAGAGGAGTATCTCCAGCTTTTGGGAAGAGGTTGAGCTTCAGTACTTGCTTTTTCGAATGAACTTGAGCTGCCTCCTTCATTTGTTGAAAGATCTAATTTATTGAAGCTGAAGGGAAAACTCTCACTGTCATTATCTGCATGCTTAGTTGAATTTTCAATATTAGATTCTTCAAATAAAACATGCATTGATTATTTGATAGCAAGAGTCTTATTTTTATGAAGCATTGTTCTAGCCATTTCTTGAAGGGTACAATTCTCTCTCTACTACTCCATTTTATCAGGAAGTCTGAGGAGCAGAAAATTCATGAGCAATACCATTTTGATCACAAAAGGGGATAAAATCTTTTTCAAACTCGCCGCCATGATCACTTCGAATTTCACAAGTTTCAACTCATTTTTTTTTTCGAGAAGCTTTACGAGGTTGAAGAATTTCTCAAAGGCTTCATCTTTATGAGTTAAAAATAAGACCCAGGTGTATCTAGTAAAATCTTCAACAATGACGAAGGCATAAAATTTTTCACTAAGGCTAGCATGTCTTCTACGGCCAAAAAGATCTAAATGAAGGAGTTGAAGAAGACCGGAAGTAGAAACAACATTTTTGACATGAAAAGAGATTGTTTATTGTTTACCATATTGACAGGCATCACAAACCTTATCCTTGACAAATCTCAACTTTTGTAAGCCTCTAACAAGTTCTTTCAAGAGTAATTTCTTGATTAAGTCCATATTCACATGACCTTATCTACGATACCACAACCAAGTATCATTTTATTGGATAGAAAGACAAATTTCTTGAGAGGAATCAAATCCATCAAATGAAAGAGTATAGATCGCTTACCAACTAAAGTTGGTAGATGGAATTATCTCATCTGATTGACCATCCTTAGCCATAAAATACAGTCGAGCTATATCATCATTTTCGCTCTTCTCTTCATCACTTTCGTCGGAGTCATCCCAAGTAAGCAGAGCTTTTCTGGATATGAACTTTTGTTCTTTGGTATCTTTGCTACTGCTACTTGGCCACTTGTTCTTGAGCTGCCAACAGTATTTCTTGATGTGTCCAATTAAGCCGCATTCATAACAAGCATTAGGATTTTCTCTTAAACTCCAATCACTGTTGTTTCTTTGTTGTCATTGGGTTGATTAATTCTTTCTCATCTTCCCATCTCTCCGATTTGCTAGGAACTTCTTGAACTTACGATGATGAGAGCCATGTCTTGGTCAGAATCATCACCACTCTTAGGTTCATGGGAGACTTTCGCTTTCAGAGCCAATTTTTTCTTCTTCGAGGTGGTCTCTTCCTTATTATGATTTTTTTATCGTGATTTCGTGAGTCATCAGAAATCCTACTAGCTCTTCCAACTTGAGCACATTCAAATCTTTAGCTTTTTGAATGGCTGTAAGTTTAACTTCCCATCTCTTGGGAAGAGATCTGAGAACTTTTCTAATCATCTCTTTTTTGGGGTACACTTTCCCCAAAAGCTTGAGTCCATTTGTAATGAGAATGAATCTGGTTACATCTCATTAATAGACTCATTTTCCTTTATCTTGAAAACTTCGTACTGTTGAATCAGCATTCAAAAAGTTCTCAGATCTTAAGAGATTTCCTTCACTTTTGAAAACTTCGTACTGTTGAATCAGCATGTTGATCTTAGTTTCCTTCACTTGATTTGTAACTTTATGGGTAACCTCCAACAGCTTCCACATCTCTTGCGCTGTCTCACACGCTGATACTCAATTATATTCATTGATGTCAAGACAACAGCTGATGATTTTTTTTGCTCTATCGTCCATAGAGAAAAGATATGCCTCCTGAGTATCCATTTCAAGGATTCCTTTGGGAACCTTGGTTCCGTTTAGGCCATCTTTCATAGGAATGATCGGACCATTTTCTACAACATACCACTCATGGGTTTCCTGCCTCAAGAAGCTTCTCATTCGATTCTTCTAGTAGCTGTAGTTGTCATTCTTCAGCAGTGGTGGTCGAGTGGTTGTTGAACCCTCTTCCATACAATGATCTTTAGCTCTTGACGATTAATTCAAAGAAAAATAACAGAGCATACGGCTCTGATATCACTTGTGGGTCCCAAACACCCTATGGGGGGGGGGTTTGAATAGGTGTTTATAGCTCTAATCAGAAATTTAATAATTTAGCTAACAAGAAAACAACAATTACAAATCGACACAAAAATTTATACTGGTTCGGCCCCACCTGCCTACGTCCAATCCCTTAGCACTCCACACAAGGGAGAGCTACTCGAGTCTTTCACTAATCATCTAGCTTCGAGTGCTAGCTCAAAACACAGTATAAATTTGAAACCTCTTCAAGGTTTCCAACAATTACAAGTGAAATGAAGAATACAATTGAAATACAATTCACACTCCTTAATCAGTAGATATTACAATGAAAACAAATGAGCTAAGCTTTTTTAAGTGGGGAGATCTGAAACTTTAAAGAACTTAACCAAGAAGCTTGTTATTCAAGATCTCAAACAAAAAACTCACTCAAGAATAGGAGATGTATAGAGATGTTTGAATAAGTTGAGAGTCTTTTTGAGAAGAATAAGACAGATTTTTCAGAGATTAGAAAAAGCTAAGAATAAACTCTCTAAGGGTCCCTTTTATATGAGTAGTGAAACTAATAAAACAATCCCAGAGGGGTGAATAGAGTTTTTAAAAATTGATGGAGAATTTAAACTAAGCACAATCATAAATTTCAATCAAACCAAGTAATACTTCAATCAATATGCTAACTACACAATCTCAAGGAATTATAGAGCAATAGGTAAAGAGATTAAGTTAGAGATACTTAACAAGGAGATTTAAATGGTTCGGCTTGAATTACCCTCAAGCTTATATCCACCTCTTCAAGGAAGTCCCTTACAAGAGCACTAGAATAATTGTCTTCTTCCGGGTCAAGATAAAAACCCTTACAACACTTGGTGATATCCCCACACCATACACAAGCCTTGAATCCACAAAGCTCACCAAGCACAAGCCTTGATCACAATACTTTTACAAGGATCAAATGTGTAAAAAAATACCCTCTTTAAAGGAAATGAGTACAAATAAAGCTCTAATACAATAGAGAGATGAGAGAATTGATGACTTGAAGAATGCTCACTCTCAATCAAAGAATTGTTCACAAAGATGCTCTCTTTAATGATGTAAAATCTTAAAGATGAAGAGAGAAAAGTTTAATCTATGAGCCTTGATATTTCTCTAATGAATGGAGGCTTAGAATGTGGTTTCCATGGTGTATGATGAAGCCCAAATCATTTATATAGAGAGCAAATGAAATATAGCCGTCATAGGCATTTTATGAGCAAAATTGTCATTGCAGTCGACTGGGTTCCCTCTAAATTAGCCATTGCAGTCTTGTCCTTGAAAATAGCCATTGGAATTGAATTTTGACCAATGCAGTCGACTGTATTGAAATTCAGTTGACTGCATTACCCCACTACCTATCAACTGCCTCACAGAACCCCCTTTCATATTTTGGGCATAACTTTCTCTAGAAAAATCAGATTGAGGTGCCGTTTTTTTGTGTTGGAAAGCTAATCAAAATTTTTATCAGAATATGAAAAGTTTAGCACCAAAAATATTTTTGAAAAAACCTAAGTAAGCTCCAAAGTTCACTCAATTTTAAGAACCACACTTTTATGAATGGTTATGAACTCACATGCAATGCACAAGGTGTCCTAAGGTCATTTTAGGTCATAGTCATCAATCCAAGCATCAAACCAAGACTAGTTACATAATAGTAAAGATCAATCATAATCGTTAGTAACTTAGCTTATGCATTCTTTGTTGCTCTTTGACATTGGACTTGATGAAGCTCCTATAGCATGTCCATTATAACTTTAAGCTTATTTGGCTTTAATCCATCTACCCAACTTCTCAAATGTGTCTTCATGAGTGTGCATGTATGTACCTACTTTACACTCAAAGTACACATTAGAACATAATCAATGTACAGTTATCATCAAAACAAAATGTAAGCCTGGTTATCCAACCATATGGCTAGCAAGTAGGAATATGACCTTTGAAAAGTATTTAAAGGGATATCACAGAAATTCATTCGAATGAATGAACAAAATCATTCGGAGAAATTTCAGTTAAGAAAAGGTAAGTCATCTCTGAAGATTTCGGTCGAATGAATCCAAGATCCATTCGAAGCAATTAGAAGAACAGAGATATTTTGGTGCCACTAAAACATTCAGTCGAATGAAAAGCAAAGACACCGAATGGAAACCTTTTCCTTCGAATGAAAACCAAGTTTAAAATTAAACAAATGAGGATTGAAGGATTCAATCGAATAAAAGCAGGAGAAAGATATATTATTAGAAGAGACAGAGTTTGAGCTTGAAAGGGCCTCATTGAATTTTTTTATTTCTTTTTTCGTTGATATCTTTCAGTTCTTTTAGTCCCAACTTCTACTCTCTTTGCAATTGCAGAAATACACACCAATTGCTTGTTGCACTCTCCATAACTTCATTAGAAGACAAGATTGAGGTGATCGAGACTTTCAGAATTTTGCAAGAGAAGATATGATTGTTGAAGGCGTTGAGACCAATTCACAAGATCAAATCTTGATAGATATAAATAATCCTCAACAATAACAGAGAATGAAATATGCCATGACCTATAAATTGTTGTACGAGCACTAACGTTCCCAAACTGTTCTTTTTAATGTTATTCTCGTATTTATCATTAAAAAAAAATAATAACAGAGAATGAAGGTAATTAGATACCGCATTACTGGAAAAGATTGGGGATAAGAGAGGTTGATTTATTGTTGAGATTCATTTAACACCACTTTAATCTTGGATTATGAATCTAAAAAATTTAAGAGATCTGTAAAATGTTACGCGTTTCAAACATTGAAATTTGTAAGACACACAATACATTTAAATTGTTATTGTAATGTTGACTATTTGAGATTTTACACATTTTTTTGTAATATTTGTTTAGTTATGTGAGAATGTGCGGCACACGCGAGAGCTCAAAACTCAAGAATTGTCCTGTTAAACACTTTTGGTTTTCAATTTTTTGAAAACTAAAACTTTGTCAAACATCCAACAGTTTTTTAAACTTGAGAAAAAAAAAGGAAAAGAAAAACTCTGTTCAGTTTTCCCAAAAAAAATCTGCAAACTGTCCACGCTGTCAAACATTACGCTAATTACCAAGTCTAGCTGCAATTGAACTTTAAAAAGGAGACCAAGTCTAGCTGCAATTGAACTTTAAAAAGGAGACCACGCGATAGGATTTAATTCTAGAGGTCAGGTGACCTCTGCCATATATTTTGGTCTTTTAAAACATGCGCAGCTGTCTGTTGATGATGCACTGCTTCTCTCTTCTTTGGCCGTTCTTTACTGCCACGGGTGCTTCATCGCTGTTGTCATAGGTACGACTCCTTTCCGTGACTCGCGCTCCACAACACCAGGAGTTGTGCTCCCACAAAGCGCCTAGGTTAGGAGCACAGATTATTTAATCTAACAGAGATTCTTTGCCCTTTGGGGCAAATCCTGCAACTAGGGATTACACCCATGATTTCCAGGTATGTAGGCAAATTGGTCTTCCAAGTTGTGTATACCTCTATCACGGGTTGTAACCACTACTACTAAAATCAAACAGACCTCTCAAGTCAGAAAATTGACACTAGCCTAGCTCGACTCACCCTACAGTCATACCATCATGTTACGGCAAGTGCATAAAAGTACTTCCAGTCCCTACAACCTGCCACAAAACTATCATTAACTAAATCAACCACCAAGTTACTACCTAAAATGAAGGGGCGAGGGGAAGTAGAAAGAAGAAAAAACAATGATATAACAATACAAGCCCAAGAAACAATGGCTTCACTGAAACACCCTTTCACTGCCAAAAGCCCATCCATATGGTGTGTCATGCCATGTCAAACATCAATTTCCATCACTTTCCGTTTGTTTCTGTGACTCTGCGTAGCACCAAAGCTATGTATAAGTGATAAGCGTTTAAATGATTTATTTGGAAACTCAGATTATCTATTGGGTTACCAAGATTACCTGGGAGATAATAAAATAATCACTTTAGTAGTATAGGGTTACAATTGGCAGGCATGGAAGTTTAACTCTACTGTATCACTACCCCCCACCCCCCCCCCCTTGATGATATAAAGGAGTCAAAGTGCCACTACTTTTAGAAATGTTTTCCTAGGAGACCCCGTCAAACTACGTTCTGTTAGCAACCTTGCTATAAGCATGCCGCAAGAAGCATGCACCTTCACAAAATTGCTTGAAGTGTAGGTAAAGATCTACTGGAAATTAAAGGCTACATGACAGGGTAGTAGAGATCACTTGATGAATTCTCAGGATCTAATGTGTGCCAAAGAAAATTCGATGGTCGAAGTGTATTAAAATCTTTATTAACTCACATTACCCAGCCAACTCTGGGAGGACTTCGGTCGCTGGAACTCTTAATCAGCAAAGATTTCGAAATCAATATAAGAAAAGCTCAAGTCTGCAAAAATATGCAGCAGGAAAGGATACAAAGGAGGATACAGATGAGCATAACCTGCCGAAGCCTGCACTCACTAGTTACTGCAAAGTTTGATGAGTCAAATTGTAACAATATCCATTCATATTTTCTGCAAAAGAAGGGTAGGTATGTAAATTCCTACCAAAGTATGACGCAGAAAAAAATCTTACCCACATTGTGGAAGAACAGATCAGGATTTAATATCGAAATGCAGATAACCAGCTTGATGTAATGGTTGATGTCAGTTAGTCTATAACTAACCAGGTCAGGCACACTTGCTGCCAAAATAGAAATCAGCCTCAAACACGTCAGAGGAAACTGAAGGATCGTATCTGTCCTCAAATTCATTATGTGCGACAGAGTTAGATGTATGACCACACTGTGAACTTCTTGGGTGTCTATCTCTATCTTCCACATTTTGATGAACTCGATCCCTTCGATAACTAGTCCGCTCATTTGACCAGCAGTGACTTTTATCTCGGCTCCGTGGAAAATCTCTTTTCAACGCTTTGGCATCATCTTGCTGCCTTTGCTCACGAGAGCGCCTGCTACTTGTTAGTTCATCAGTGCTTCCATAATAATAGTCGCTATCATGTCTGCTCCTGTTGCTAGCATGATCTTCCAGATGTTTGTTGTGCCACTGAGAATCTCTTCCATTCCGTTTACTTTCCTCAGACGACTCATCCCCAAATTTTCTAGATCTGATATCCTTATGTGAAATTAACTGTTTAGCATGGCCACGTGACCATTCTCTGCTTACATCAGACGAACTGGGCACGCTTTCCTTTACCCCATGTGGTGAAGAAATACCGTGCACTGAGATATGTTCAGATGCAGGCTTTTCAGCTGTTACAGCTCCCTTTGGTAAGCAACCGGACCCATCTGCTTGGTTGATCTCATCCATGTATTCATCTATTATATCCTTCATCACCTAGAATAAAATAGGGAGAAGAGGTGAATAAAAGAGCTCTAAAAGTCTTCCATGTTTGTTTGGAGAACAAAAAAATCAGGAAAAGGCAAATAATGTAATCAAAAGCTGGAAAACCATGTAATCTAAATACAAGGAACAGAAGATGGTATGCACATCTCTCTGCCAAATGCATTGCAACATTGTGAATACATTCCTCAGAACATGCATTATTTCAGCCAGCAGTTTGTAGTCTCTCCCTCCTAGGCTAATCTCACGAAAGTTCCACTACATATGGAAAGGCCTCTTCAAAGTTAACATCATGAACTATACTATCTCAAATACGTCCAATGACGATCCACCCCTAAGCAATTTGTATATCCCACCCTCCAGCAAGAATTCCACACGCTTCATCTAGGAGAGGCGAGCATTTTGATGGGGTAATCTTCAGCAGGCTGGCTTTGTGGTCATCTAACAAAAGGACATGCTAACCTACATAGCTGAGCTGAGTTTCATATAGATTACGTGAGGAACTTCTCTCGTGGAAAACAGGCAATTTGTCCCTCGAGGCAAATGCACGTTGTCTTACAAATGCCAATAGATGATTAAATATTTACATAGTTAGAATGCATATTTCTCTTCATACTTCTAAAACAATGATAATACTTTAAATTTAGTTTATGCAAACACACATGAAAGTCGGGAGATTAATGTTAGACCCAAGCTGGATTAAATATTTTTCCTTATTCTTTCTCCTCCTTATAACCGTACACACTCAGAGAAGTCACAGGGAATAGAAGTCTTCAAATAGCCAAATAAGTGTTCCCGAAAGCTGTTTGTACCTGCGTTGTTGTTCTCTTCATTTTCTTTCCACGATATGACATTCTTCGACGTTTGTAATCCCTTTCTTCAGCCAACAACTCCTCTCTCGACTTCAATTTATTTGTTTCCTGACACCAAGAAAAAGACATAAGACAATTGACAAAAGATATTAAAAAGAAGAAATATCGCAGGCGCAAGGTGCTTTCAGGAGAGAAGATGCAAGATATTTAAGCTGCCCACACTCTCAAGAACATGCGGAAATTTTGCTTCTTCCCCTCTCTAAAATTTATATCCCTTACCTCCTCTATAATGATAGTAGTTATGCATTAGCATTTCAAATCCTTACATAAATCAGATCCCATCAATAAATTATAACATTTACATTGTGATAACAGTATCTTTTTGTAACTCTATAAGATAGCTATGCCACTAGAACTTACTTGATTGCGTGCCCGCTGCCAAAAAAGCCCATCATGTTCAAGTAAAGGTCGATAGTTGGAACGTGTTTTCCGCTCCTCATCAGCTCTCTTTGATACAAATGAATGCTCAGCAAATCTACAAGGAAAAGTAACTGTATAAGATGCATCCAACGAAATGTGGTCGGATGACATTGTTAAATGAAGACAGGACCATAAAATGTAGAAAGGATCTTAAGAACAAAACCCAAAAGTTCCAAGCAAGCTCACAATGGAAACGAGGATTAACCATCAGCATCAGACAATAAAAAAAGAATTATCATCGTATGGCCTGAAGATGTTAACTATGTAGGAAGCCATAACAGCCTCCAATAAATCACTCAAACTAATTGTAGTTCATTATGGTATACAAGCATTAAACTCGTGACTACTATTGTGGCTTTGTTGATTCATCGCAAGGGTTGGCTTCCTTCTCGACTTCTCCTTTCTTATTTCTTTTGCATTCTCTGTGCAATGCGCATTATATGTTACTACATTTACAAGGAAAAAACTATAAAAGTGATTTAGTCTTTGTTGATTTACTAGTCCTTGTGACTCCTATCTTTCTTCAGACTGATAAAAACATGTTTCCTATCTTTCTTCAAAACTGAGAAGGTTAGTGGTATTAACCAAGTCAAAGATATAAATAAAACGATAAGGGCGTACTCTGGTACTATAATAGGAGCCAATTTTGGGCTTCTTGTTGGTAGAAGTAAAAAACTTACCTCCACATATTTTCATTATGTTCTTTGGATGTTTCTCTGGGTCCCAATGAGTTCTTTTCCAGCTGATAAGCAACAAACTGTTGCTTGGTCCTCCACTGAATCTGACTACCGAACTATTGCCAATACCACGGCTGTACAGGTTTGACTTCAATCTCTACTCTTTGGGTTGAGCATAAATCTCTCTAAAGCACCCGCTTTACATGGTGTGAAATTTACGTGCAATATATCTTACTGTAAACCCAATCGTCCATGCTCATGCAGACTCATTAAATTGATTTTCATTTCATTGGCTATCAAGGTTCTAGTAAAGAGCTTCACGTTCAGGTAATTCTCCTAATGAGCAACTTCGTGGACATCTTAACCAAAGGACCACCCAGTGCTAAATTCCAGTGCTAAATTCTTGAAACTACGAAACAAGATGCTTGTGTCCTCTCTCCATCCTCAACCTGAGGGGAATATTAGGAGCTTAGAATATATCCTGATATATATTTGTATGTATTTACCTGTTATGCAAACATCTCCACTTACTCCTATGTATGTCAGATAAATGTTTGTATTCTCATAAAACTATAAACAGAGCAGCAGCAACATATTTCTCTGTGAGCCTTATTATCATTTTGCCCTTAACATTTATCCTCCAATAACAAGGGAGGATAAAAGGCTCTCTGTCCCATATTTTTTGACGATTTCTTTTTCAATCAGTAACAACATACCAATATTCTCACCAAAATTCCACCGTAAATGGTTAAACCATGACTCTGTCCACACTTAAGAGAATGATATATGCAGAACATATTTTGATAAATTCAGCAATCAAAATTTGAAAGCAGCTCAAGACACTATCATCATATTTTGCATCGCAATACGACACAGCTTATAGATCACGAACAGACTCCTGAACACTTAAAAGCTTTGAGGGTTTGGGCCTGAAACAAAAGCTGTATATACTTTTACTAATATGTTACATATATAGACTAATTTACATATATAAACATCTAAGTAAGAAACAAAAATATATACTTACCGTTGATAATTAGGAATTTTCTTTGTATCACGTAAAGCTCTAATTTTTGCTTCAAGTAAGGACCGTTCATGCAGTGCTGCAACCGCTGCTGCTACTTGGGAAACAGTCATCACACTGCCATCCCATGGTTCACCCACTGGCCGGTTTCTCTTGTTCTCCCTCCATTCATCGCGTGGCTCTTCCCTTTCACCATCCAACACTCCTGACGCAAGCGAATCGCGACCCTTTTGCACCTCAGAAAACATAAAAGCATTCAACGAAACATTCAACAGGCACTGCTTTAGCATATCAACTGCAAACAACTTTCCATTCGCTTCACCATACAAGACAGAAAGTTGAGATGCGAACCACATCAACACTTGGACCAAAACCGGACACTCAAAAGTGACACTTTTCGCCCTCAACACTTTCACATCACGTGTAAAAAAGGAATCTGCAGAACGAACAGCTTCTCTTCTAATAGCTTTCAGAGAGAGCTTAAACAGCAAAATCACGTGTTCCGTCGTCTGTACATCAACAACAACGCCATAACGGCGACGCGAGTAATTTATGAGCCAATTACGAAAATCACTCGCTTCGCTACTACACAAGATAAGTAAAGATCGAAGAACGGGATACGAATAAAAAGTAGGACAGTGACTCCATGACTCAGTTTCACTCCTAACCAACCATGCCTCGGAAGGAAGAAGCGGAAGACAGGCTGTAGAGAAACGGTGTGAATCATCATTTTCAGTGCTATCGAGATTAGCGCATTCGTCGGATAGAAGAGGAGGAAGTGTGAACGATATGGCCGGGCTGTCGTCCCCGTGGGAGGTGGAAGTGACGACACCAGCGCAATCTCGGTAGAAGAAATTGGAATCTAGATGGTCGTCGAGGGAGAAGCAAAGTTCGTTGGTGGCCGGATTGGGGAGGAAGTGGTGCTGTGTGTTTGAAGAACGGACAGTGTTGGGGTTATGGAGGTAATGGGGATCGATGGAAGCGGCGGGGCAGCGGAGGTAGTGGCGGAAGAGGGATTGGGGTGGCACGCGGTGGTGGGGATTTAAAGGGCAGGCGGAAGTGGCGGTGGTGGTGGCGGCGGTGGTGGCGGCGGTGAGGACGTTTGAGATGGATTGGAGGGTGGATTCGGATAGTTGGATTAGAGTTTTGAGGGACGAGAGTGCGGAAGGGAGATCAGCAGGCGCGGGAGGGGGAGGAGTGGCGGTGGCGGTGGAAGAGGGGAGGTGAGGGTGGGGGTAGTGGTAGTGGTGGTGGTGGTGGTGGTGTTCGTGTTGAGGGTAAATTAAGTTTGGGTTAGGGTTTGCAAGAGGAGGTGGTGGGTATTGAGTTGGAGGAAGATTCATGGCAATTGCAGGCCAAGCCAATTTTCCCGGTGTGAGTTCGTACAGTAGAGAAGGCTCCGTTTGCAAGAGAAATAAAATGGAAAGC
This sequence comes from Escallonia herrerae, assembly GCA_033070095.1. Lineage (NCBI taxonomy): Eukaryota > Viridiplantae > Streptophyta > Magnoliopsida > Escalloniales > Escalloniaceae > Escallonia > Escallonia herrerae. Next base: position 416,869 of record JAVXUP010000359.1, read on the forward strand.
ATCATCTTCTATATAAATCTATCTAGATATCTATATCAAAAAATATATATACACACACGTACAACCTTTATCTATTTCTTTCATCATCGCTCCAATAACAATCTTACCATTTCATAAATATCATTATTAATTATTAATTTTATAATTATTTTTAGTTTTGCCCTCCGTTAGTTACTAATTTTGATCCGTGCGTTACACACGGGAACAACAACTATCAAAATACTTATTGAGAGATCTCCTATTTGTATACTTAATAACAATAACAAAACTGATAGTTAAAATAAGTTAATCAAAATTATTGTTACCTTTTTAAATGAGTTTTTCTACGAATTTTTATCATTAGAAATGAATTTGAATAATAATTGTTCGTTTTTATTGACAAATGAAGATGAAATAGTGTATGAAATAATAGAAATAGTCTCTCATAACTGATAGCAATTGCAGTGATAATACTAACAATAATAACTCATGTGTTGAGGATGTATTACTCAAGACTACCAAGAAAAAAGCATAGTTATCAATACCGTACCGGCCGGTACGTACCGTTTTTACCTTCTACTGGTATGGTACCCCTTACATTTTGTATCGGTCAAAATACCGCTCTGTACCGGTTGTACCGGCCAGTACAGATGATATCGGCCGAGAATTACGTACCGGCCCTGTACCGGCCGAGATATTTTGTTTTGTATCGGTTCCTTAAAAAAATGTAAAAGTGACAAATTTTATTAAATTTTTTGTAAATTGACCATATAAGGACTAAATAGAAAAAATATTCTAAGTTCTTTTATACCTATCAAAGCCTCTGTAATTTATTGTTCATAATATTCACTTAGTTTTGATTTACTTTATACCTGAAAGTTTTGATCATATTTTTTCATCTATATGATGTACTATTTTAGATACTTGTGCGCGAACACACGCACACACACAAAAAAATAATTTATTCTTGAACCTGAAGACGTTATTATTTAACAAACAATTTATTCTTACATAAGAATTTGCCAATGAGATCGTTGAAAAGAAGGGATAGTCCTAGAGGAAATAATTCAATCGAATAAGCTATTTATTTTATTTAAAAATTAACGTAATTCAAACTCTATAGGACAAGCAGTTTATCCTAAAATACTGTTAGTAAAAAATATATTTATGTTTTGTTAGTTAGACAATGAATGAATATTGCAGATGTATCATGTATATTATTGATAAAAAAGTTGAGACGATACAGAGACGGTACCGATAACCACTACAAGAAAAGATGAATTTAGCGACGGACTTTTAGCGACGGAAGTATTTCTGTCGCTAAAACGTATTTCAACGACAGGTTTTGCCGTCGATAAAAATCGGTTGTTAAAAAAGTATACCGAAGGAATAGTCCATCAGTAAAAGAATTTGCCAACAGACTTTTACCGACGGACTTTTAACGATGAAAGTAACCGTCGCTAAATATTTTAGAGAATTTTATAATTTTTGATGATTTTTTTAAAAAAATTTAAGCTACAGAATAATTCCGTCGCTAAAATTTTTGTCGGTGAAAATGGACTTTTACCGACGAACTTTCACCGACGGAATTGTTCCGTCACTAAAAGTTCGCCTTAAATCACATATATGCTTTCTTTGTTTTCTCTCTCTCGTCTTTCTCTCTCTCTCTGTCTCTCTCTCTCTCTCATCTCTCACCCATCGACATTCTCACTTTGGCGACACGCCCCTCTTCCCCCCGACGCCATGCCACCTCTGGCGGCGGCCACGGCCAGTCTTCAACTCCGGCCAGATCGATTTCGCCAGGTCTACCTAGATCTTTGAGCTCTAGCCAACTCCGGTAAGTCTCGAACTGGTTTCTGATCTCATTAATCGCCAACAGTATGTGTCTTTGAGCCCGAATATAGTACTTGTTAATTGGTTGCACATCAATTAGGTCTTGTGTGCATCTATCTGTAATTGTAATCTGAGTTTATTTCAATACCTAGAAGTTCAAATTACATTCTCGTGTTAGTGTTCAGAAATGGTTGCAACAATGATGTATACTCTTGTAACACTGAACGACACTATTTCAGTTATCATAAGTTTAACAACGAAAACAACGAAAATTAACTCAGATTGACAACATTAAAGATGCACCCCTTTAGTAACATGTCCATGAATGCTTGAAACCATTACAAGGCTTGTGACCTTAAAAGAAAGAGTTTCATTCCATACATGGCAAGGCACATGTAAAATTGGTTGGCGAAAAATGAGAGTGCAGAGTACTTGACGATTGGAGTGACTTCAAGTTGCTATTTTGATCAAAAACCACACATATAAAAGTCAGAACAAAGGCACACAGCTGTGTGTGTGTGGGGGGGGGGGGGAGATATGTTAGAGTTTTAAGAGTAATACATGAGCGGAGTGTATTTTGTCATTTTTACTTTTTGGGAGTCTGTCAGGTATCCTCAGAAAAAGGAGTTTTTGTTAAGTCATGGGAGGTATAATTTGAGGGGAGAGACTTCAAGATTGTACTGATCATGGGAGGTACAATTTCGAGAGTAAAAAGTAGGCTAGAATCTTCAGAGAACGGTTCATCTTGGTCGAGTCACCATGGATACCCACAATCACGGGGCTCTAAACAAGCCCCGTACTACACCCCCCAACACCAGCATGTGTCTGCCCCTTTTAGTTATGTGACAGTCAAGATGCGAATGCTTTATATAGATTTGAATTAATGGCATGAAATGCCAGTTCAACACAATTTACTAATGATCGTAGTCCAATTCACTAATTGGAACTTGTCCTAATTTGCCTTAATTGGCTCCAGTGGTTAGTGATGTAGCTAAGCCAATTTAATTGTGTCACCTATTGAATGTCTTAATCGAATCGAACCCTAAATTAAACTAATTGAACCCCTAATTAAACCCTAAATTGAATGCCCTAATCCAATCGAATCCTAAATTAAACTAATTGAACCCCTAATTGAATGTCATAATCCAACCAAACCCTAAATTGAACTTATTTATCCCCCTAATTGAACCCTAAATTAAATGCCCCAATTTAGCCGAGCACTAAATTGAAGTAATTGAACCATAATTGAACCGTAAATGATGTAATTGAACCCTAATTAAACCCTAAATTGAGTGGCCTAATCGAATCGAACCCTAAATTAAACTAATTGAACCCCTAATTGAACCCTAAATTGAAGTAATTGAATCCCCTAATTGAACCCTAAATTGAATGTCTTAATCGAATCGAACCCTAATTTAAACTAATTGAACCCTAAAATGAATGCCCCAATTCAACCGAGCACTAAATTGAAGTAATTGAACCCTAAATTGATGTAATTGAACCCTAATTAAACCCTAAATTAAATAGCCTAATCGAATTGAACGCTAAATTAAACTAATTGAACCCCTAATTGAACCCTAAATTGAAGTAATTGAACCCTAAATTGAATGCCTTAATCGAATCGAACCCTAATTTAAACTAATTGAACCCTAAATTGAATGCCCCAATTCAACAGAGCACTAAATTGAAGTAATTGAACCATAATTGAACCCTAAATTGATGTAATTAAAACCTAATTAAATCCTAAATTGAATGGCCTAATCGAATCGAACCCTAAATTAAACTAATTGAACCCCTAATCCAATCGAACCCTAAATTGAATGCCCTAATCCAATCGAACCCTAAATTGATTTTAAGTTATTAGCTGTGCTTTTGAAGCAATTGAGATTAATAATTGATGATTTTAGGTTGTTAATTGATGATTATAGATTGTTAATCGTGCATTGAGCATTTGAGATATTGAGATTGTTGACGGAGGATGGGACCCAATTGGATTGAATGTGTGATTTTTATTAATTTTTATTGCATTGAGCATTTGAGAATTGAGATTGTTGACGGAGGATAGGACCCAATTAGATTGAGATACCTGTTAGTTAGCACAGACACGGACACCACGTTTGATCGATGGTGTCCGACATTTAAAAAATAAATCAACGTATGTCGATGTGTCCAGAGGTGCGTGTCGGTGGGTGTCAAACACGATATTTAAATGATCTTGGCGGATACGAACGTTCAGACGGTGGCGATGGTGTGGTAGAGATGGCTATGTCCTTGTGGTTGTGTCTAGGTCGTGGTAATTATGGTTGTGGTAGCAAAAGGGAATAATGATTGTAATGGTGGTTGAAGTGAAGGAGATGGTGTTGCCGGATATAGGCAGCATTATGGTGGTAAGTATTCTTTTTATGTAAAATTCTCACTTAGAATTAAGTTATAAACATTAGTAAAAAGTCCATTCTGACTTAAAATTTCAGTCCACATGATAGGAATTAATTTTTTAAGTGATACTATGTTAAGCATTATGAAACTCACTTAATTGAAAATCATTAAAAACTTTTAATTTAAGTACTTAATTGCATTAGCAAACACACTCTAAGCCTATGTTTTAGGGTAGAATACCTAGATTGTTAGGTTGGCGAGGGACCGGGGGCTGGGGGCAGGGGTTGGATTATTTTTGACTCACTTAGAATTAAGTGATAAGGGTAGGGTTATTTTTTATTCACTTAGAATTAAGTACTAAGCATTAATTAAGTCCCCCCTGACTTAGAATTTAGTCTATTTTTGGTAGGAATTAAGTTTTTTAAGTGATAAAATGTTAAGCATTACCAAACTCACTTAATTGATAATCATTGAGAAGTTTAAGTTTTAAGTGCTTAATGGCATTATCAAACACATCCTAAGTCTATATTTTAGAGTAAGAATTCCTTAATCTAGGTTGGAACACAGATACCGTGTACCTTCCTCTCTCCAGTAGTCGTCCAGTTCTAGTCTCAGTCTCATTGAGAAGTTTAAGTTTTAAGGGCTTAATTGCACTATCAAACACATCCTAAGTCTATATTTTATAGTAAGAATTCCTTAATCTAGGTTGGAACACAGATACCGTGTACCTTCCTCACTCCTGTAGTCGTCCAAGTCTATGTAGGAAGGCTGTAAACTTCAATTTAGGTTGGTAAGTAGAAATCGCGTACAATCCAATTCTAATCTCAGTCCAAGTTTTCAGTCGCATTCCTAGTCTAGTTCAAGTCCTATTCCCAGTTCCAGTCCAGTCTGCTCTCAGTCTAGTTATATATATTGTTGCATGCCTTTGTGTGCTTGTGTGCTCGTGTACCTTGTAATCCCTCTTTTCATAAGTTTGCACTTGTGTGTTTTGCATGATACCCAACTTTTCACCCAAGGCATTTTTGTTTAGTATTTGTTTTCTTGCATTCTTGACTGTGCATGTTTGTTCGCTATCCTCAAATTGTTTTCTGATCCAATTATTTGTATACGTTGCTCAATTCAACGATATTGTAGGTGTAAGGCCAGTGTAGTCTCCCATATTTTGTTGCCTGAAGCAACATTTTGTCATATCAAGTGAATTTGGCACTCAAAGACCATATGTCTTTGTGACATTATTGGCTCTGGCTTTGAGTGATATTTCTAAAATTTCCTTATATCTACGGGAACAACCTCTTTGACACGTTGATGGCTCCAGCTCTTAGGTAAGTAAGTCAAGTTTTGACTAAGCGAACGACCGCCTCGACGCGTTGTTGGTTCTAGCTCTTAGTCTTAAACCCTCAGTATGTCTAGACGATAAATCTTCATTATTGTTGGCTCCAACTTCTGGACTCGCTTTTTCCCATCTTCATCTAAGCGACCAATCATCGTTATTGTTGGCTTAGGCTCTTAGGTAATGAGTTTTTCATATTCCTTGATAAGCAACCGTTGTTATTGTTGGCTCTGGCTTCTAGCAATATGTTCTTATGACTAAGCGATCAATCATAGTTACTGTTGGCTCTGGCTCTTAGTCATAAGCATTCAGTGTGTCTTGATGACTAATCATTGTTACTATGCCTCTAACTTCTAGACACGCTTTTCCCCTCATTTGTCTAAGCGACTAATTGTTGTTACTATTGGATTTGACTATTAGGCAGTAAGTTTTCCAAATTCCTAGACGACTAGGGATTGTTATTGTTGGCTCCAGCTTTTGGACGTGCTTTCATGCTTAAGAAATCGATGATTGTTACTGTTCACTTCGGCTCTTAAACATGATTTCTCAGTATCCTTGAATGACTAATCTCTGTTACTATTCGCTTCAGCTTCTAAGTATGCAACCATTGTCTAATGACCAATAGTTATTACTGTTGGCTTCGGCTCCAGACAAAGTTTAATTTGACTTTTTTAGTGTCCTTAGAAAACAAATCGTTGTCACGGTTGGCTCCGACTTCTTTGCGCGCTTGTCTGGGGGACCAATCGTTGTTGTTGTTAGCTCTAACTCTAGACAAGGTTCAAAATCATTTTCCTTATACTATTGTTCAACGACCAATTATTGTTACTTTTGGCTCCAACTTCAAACAATATCCATGTATCTCGACGAACTAAGTTAGTCTAATTCCTCCCCAGAGAATACGTAAAAAGCCCTGTAAAGGTTTGACCTCATAGATGTGTCATGGTTCGCGAGTCTGTTATGAGTCTTATGGTCCTTTTCATATTTTACTACAAAAAAAATAAATTTGGTGATGTTTGCCAGCACGTGAGCTCCCTCACTGAGGGCTCTGTAGAACCCCCATTTTGTAGTTTATTGATTAAAATAAACAGTTGGCTTCATTACTAATTAGGTTTAATATTAATCTTAAGCCTAGTAATATAACTTAGTTAATTTAATTTGGTCCAGTCCATGCATCAGCTCCATAAGACCAATTGTCCAGTCCATTTATCTACTCCAATTATCTAGTCCAGTCCATTAGGCCAGCAGTTGAGCTGTCCAGTCCAGTTGTTCAATCAGTGAATGGGCTCAATCCAGTCGAATTATGTCAATCAAGTCCATGTCTAGATTATGATTTTGTCTGAATGATTTAAGGTTAATGATAACCCTACGGTTATTTAACCTAAAATTATATTTGATTTTGATGATAACTGACATTAACAATTATGTTGTCTAACATGCATTAAGTTGATGAAGCAATAGGTACAATCTCATACTCATGCAAACGGACTATTAGACGAGCAAATCATTCAAAGACTCTCAACGGAACACATCAAAGAAGGAATTCATCGATTGAATTTTACGATGCTTAATTTCCGTTCTTTGTAACTAGACATAGAGAGATTATCGCTTTGATGACTGTAACCAAGAACTTGCCCATAGGTTTCCCTTGCATGCATAAAAGTTTTTCATTCTTTGAAAACAAGGAAACTGTATTTTCTGGAATGCAGTCGACTGCATGTTGGGCAGTGAGGTATTATAGTCGACTGCATTCCAATGCAGTCTACTGCAATACTTCCAGTAGCTTATTACAGTCGACTGTATTGGAATGCACTCGATTGCCAGTTGGAAATTTGAATTTCCAACGGTTACTTTTGGGATTACAGTCGACTGTAATGGCACATTACAGTCGACTGTATTTACCGTTTGGCGCATTTAATGCTTCACCTAATTCCAAACGGTCATATTCATTCCCACCTCTATAAATACTCATCTTGGACATAGTTTTGATTCATCAATTGCATTCAAAGCCTTCTTATCTTGCATATTCTCAAATATCAAAGCAATTGTTCAATCTTTCTTGGTTTTCATTGTTTTCTCATTCATTTCGAGAGAGCATTTATTGTGAGCTTACTTTTGAGAGATATACACTTTCATAAGTCATCATACACTCATCTCTCTTGTTCTAGAGCTTAAAGTTGTACTCATCTACTTCTTGAGAGTGAAATCTTGTACACATTTCTTCATCTAAAGTTTCTTGTATCAAAGCTTGGGGTTGTCAAGCTTTGGGATTGTCAAAGCTTGTTCTTGATGTGGGCATAACATCAAGGGATTGTAAGAGGTTCGATCTTGACCCGTAAGAAAGATCATACTAGTGGATTCTAGGGCCTTTCAAGGGACTTCCTTGAAGGGGTGGACGTAAGCTTGAGGGTATATCAAGCCGAACCATTTAAATCTCCTTGTCAAGTATCTCTAAACCCTTCTCTCCTTACATTATCATTTTACATTTGTGTTGAGATTGGCTTGTTTGTTTACTTGAGATATTGTGTTTGAGGTTTGTTGGTTAAGTGTTATTCTTATTCTTTCTAAGTTAGTTTGTTATTGCTTGTTAATTTTTAAAGTAGTCTTAAAACCCTATTCACCCCCCCTTAGGGTTATCTTTTGGTTTCAGTTAATATTTTGTGAATTACCACTTATACATGAGATTAAATTGAGGATTTATATGATTTATGAAGATACATGCCGAATCTGGTGCATTCTATCTTGAAAATCCAAGATAAATACCGAATCTAGGTCAGATAATATCTCAAAATTCGAAAAAAATTATGGGATAAACTAGCGAATTTTTAACAAACTGGCCAGTTAGTTAACTTTTGTCAATCCGCGATTTGTATCAAATATCATGAATTATCATCAGATTGCAGAGCTCAATAAGTAGGTCCCTTGGCCTATATTTTTAGGGATCTCTAATATGATCATCTGATCTCAGCTTCTTCTTCCTTCAGCTTTTATACTTTTTTCTATGGAAGTGGTTTATTATCTCTTAAGAGAAGCTAGCTCTTTGTATTCACTTTAAAGAGATAATTCTTACTCTCTTGTATTGTGAATTTATCACGAAGTGTTATGAGTCATGAAGACAGGCAAACTTGTGAGGTACATTTATGGCTTTCTAGTTTAAATTAAAGTCTAGAATTATCTCCCATTTCCCGCTATCACATTTCATTTATAATATAAAAGTCATAAAAGGAGTCATATTCATTTCTTGGTCAAGGTCTAAGACAGAAGTGTAGGTCGCTTCTGGTAAGTTTCGGAGTCAAATTACGATGGTTTTGATTTCGATTTGTCTGACTGGATACGTAGGCCATTCGACCCCCGATGTCGAGTTCAAGCAAAAATATAGATATAAACTTAGGGTCAAATGTTTTAATGCACATTTACATGTTACGTGTTTTAAAGGCCAAAAACCAATAGAAATGAAGTAGAGACGTATAACTTAGTCCCCTAACCATTTCTTCGTTGTGGATAGAATAGTAGTCCTTCGGACATTTTTAAAGTCATTTATAGGCTTTTCTTATTTTCCTTTGTTCAATTAAATAAGATGGATACTCCCTACGATTTTCTTCCAAGGGATTTTTTTGAGGCTGTTTGCTACAATAATTTAATACCTTAATTAAATCTAATTGAGAGTTAGATTAATTAAGCGGGTTATTTTTATCGCTAGCATTATTTATCGATAATTGATTAATTAGAATAAAAATGAGGGGCTAATTTAGCTTGGGGCCAAAGTGCAATTTTGTGAAAGTTGAGGGGTCATAGTGTAATTATGGGAAGTTAAGGGGCTAAATTGTAATTTTCAAAAGAAGTGACTAGTGGAAAAAAAAAAAGGTGTCATTTTGTGGAAAAAAATTTAAGGAGGGTTAGACACCTCTTACTTAAAGGGTGATAATTGAAGAAAATGATAAAAAAAAAGTTTGTGAAATTAAGAAGAAAAGAAAAAGAAGAGAAGAAGAAACAGAAAAAGAAAGATATAGAGCACTTGGTAGAGAAGGAAGAAAGAGAAGGACGAAGAGAAATTTCAAAACCCTAAAAGGGTAATCTCTTTCCCTCAATTGTATTTTTGAGGGTTAATTGGGGGGTGTTCACGGTGTGTGTGAGTGTGACATGTCGTGTGTGTGTGTGTGTGTGTTATTGTTGTTGTGTGATGTGTGTGCACATGGGTGCAGTGGTGTGTGCGTTAGGATAAAAGGGAGGGGAAAGCAGCCGTGATGGTTGATGGGGGTGTGTGTCTCTATGTTAAAGGGTGTGTGTGTGTGTGTATCTATGTTGAAGGGGGATGTGTGGGCGTGTGTACTGAAGGCGAGCGAGCGCGTGTGTTTGTGTGTGTGCGCGCGCACGTCTATGTTGAAGGGGGTGTGTGTGTGTTGAAGGCGAGGGTGTGTTTTTTGTCACTACTACTATAGCAACAGTGGGGTGGGGGTGTATTTATGTCGCTACTACTATAGCAACAGTGGGGGTGGGGTGTGTTGGTGTGGGGTGTGTGTGTGTGTGTGAACTTTATGGTGTTGTGTGTGTGTAAATGGTGAATGGGAAGGAGGAGGGGAGCAACATAGGGTTGTTGCGCATGGAATTATGTTTGTGTGTGTGGGTGGGGGGTTTAAGAGTATATTTACTGTGTGGAGGTGTGTAATTGTGTGTGTGTAAAATGAAGATTTTGTGAGTTGTGTGCTTGGCAGTGAGGGGAGGAAGATGTGTGTGTGTGTGTGTGTGGATGTCTGTGAATTAACAAACGGGCCTTCTCACTGTCTTCAAATTCCGACAAGCAAAGAGCACATTCTAGCACATCTAATCCCACACCCCTAACAAATTCCACCATTCTGCCGCAAACCACCATTCCCCCACAGCTACTGTTCCACACAAACAACGCCATTGTAAACCCAACACCAGTGTTGCAAACCACCATTACCCACGCTACCGCCGTCCCACACAACACCACCGTCCCTAACCTTATCTACCTTGCCCCATGCTTTCTGAAATTTCCATACAACCCCATGACAACTGCCCTTCACCCATCAAAACCCACAGTTGCCAACACCGCCACCATCGCCACTGTTATACTACAATCAGTACCGCCACTACCACCAAACCACCATAATGATCTATCGTATTTTTTACTATAAATCTTCTGTACTTTCAACAACCATTCCAAGCTCGACTATTAAAGCGGAATCCTTCATTGAGTTTGTTTGGGTGAGCGGCTAAAGGATTTCAAATCTAATTTTTGAATCATATGGCTTCAATATTATCATGATGCAACCATTATTTTATATTGAGGAAGAGAATGATAGTGAATTTTTCTAACTTACAATAATTCGGACGGTGAAGGAGTCGATCATGGAGCAGATTTGAAGGCGGCTGGGTGTTTGGCATGGTGGTGACGACGATGGACTTGACGATGATGATGGTGGCGGGGCGAGGGGTGGCTTGGTTTTTTTAAAGTGAACCCATAGACATACTCGTGCGAGCTCTGTGTATTGAAGGGGGAAGGTTCTGGGTTATTTCAAAGTGATGGAATCTGGTCTGGATTTATTGTATACTTGTGGGAGTTCTGTGTATTGTGTGTGTGTGTGTGAGAGAGAAAGAGAGAGAGGAAAAAGAAAAAGCAGAGGAACAGAGGGAGAAAGAGAAGATGGGCTACGAAAAATGACAAATTTGTCCATGCCAAAACGACATGTGCGTTGCACATGCAGACTTAACGTCCAAAATTGGACGGATGTCCAATTTTGGAGCCGTTTGCAACGGTTTTGTCAACCTCAAGGGACACTATTGCAAAAGTTGTAAACACGGGGGAGCAAAGTGCAAAAACGTGTAAACCTCAGGGGACAGTTTTGTAATTAGCCTTAATTATTTTTAAGAAATCTACAATGTGAAAAAAATTGAGAGTTTTTCGAGGTCGCGAAGGGGGGTTAAATGATGTTGTAGATGAAAGATTTCATAATTGATTAAAAAATAGCAAACCTATGCCATTTTGCTTAGAAATTTTATGAGGACCTTAAAGTATTGAGATGCCTCAATCTCTAAACTTTTGGGTTATTTCAAAGCCGATGGCTATTTTAACAGAATCAGCCTCTGAGCATTCCGTTAGATGTTAGTTAGAGGTTTTTGAGCAAAAAATTCTCGAAGGGCTTTTGAGTCTGAAACACCAGTGTAGTACACTTCAAAAGACGTTTTAAAGCTATTTTGGGATTTTTATTTCAACGATGGCCGCCGGGGGTATTTTGATAATTTTACCTAAGTCAGAGGTATTTTGGTAAATTTTTCTATAAAATTCCTCAAAGGACTTTTTGGTTAAAAAAATGATGTAATACGTGTAAAAAGTTATTTTGAAACGGTTTTAGATGGGGGTGGTGTAATGGCCATCAGAGGGTATTTTGGTAATTTGTCATGTCGTCGCTGAATTTTGAGAATGCGCGTAATTAACATCTAGTGTGACGGGAATCTAGGGACGATGTTAATACGTCTCAAAGGGAGTTTGTTATCGCACGTTTTTGTGTGTGTGTGGGGGGGGGGGTATATGATGAGTAAGGTCTTATTTGATTAGGTGATCCCTCTCGTTGAGATCAGAAGTTACGAGTTGCTATAAGCCAGTTAGGTAAGGACAGTGCAGTTCCGATATGCAAATTCATTGTCTCATTAGCATGCAATGTTGATGACGTTTATGTTGAAATCCTATTTATTATGATTGGACACTAGTAGTCATTGTGACCGGTATTCTTTTATTTGAGTTATGCTATTGAGGACCTAATAGAGTATTTTCCTTTAGTTGCCCTGTTGATGAAGTTTGGGTAAGGATAATACGGTTCCTTGTATACCATGATTTGATTCTGTTAACATACCTGTCATTGGTGATGATGTTATGTAGATTGTGGTAGTGTTGTTGTTGTGAGATATTGGCAATTATTGATAACCGATGTTTCTCTTATTAAGAACACTGTTAAGGACTTGTGGTTAAGTTTCTCCCAAGTTTGCCTCGTTGATGATGTGTACGTTAAACTCCTGATTGTTATGATTGAGTACTAGTTGATCTTGTGCCCCGGTATTTCTTGCTTAAGTTGTCTGTTGAGGATGTAAGGTGGAATATTTTCTCTTAGTCTGTCCCGTTGATAAAGCTTTGAATTTTGTCATTAAGGGTTTGAGATAGAATAATTCCCTAAGTCCGCCCATTGATAAAAAGTGATGATTTGTTGAGGACTTATGATTGAAATACTCTCTAACTCCGTCCCTTTATGAAAATCCTCTCCATTCAACTTATACGAGACTAAGATGAAGGCCCCGTGCAATGGTGCATGAATATCAGATGTACATCGATATAATCAGGTATTATTAAGTGGAAAGCCAGAGAAAGTGGAGAAACTGGTGGTCAGTGAAAATAGAGTAACTAGAAAAAAAATGTAGCGCGCTAGAACCTGTCGTGTCGAGTCAAGTCGAGTCTGTATTAGCAATTGATTTTAATTGATGTTGCTGATTTTTACTATTTATGTTTCCTATGATTATTGTTTTCTGTATTGTTTTCTCAGTGCCATTCTGGTTCGATTAGGAATGATGATGTTCTGTTGGGCCTTAAAGCCTCTCAGTCTAAGGAAAGAAAAAAATCGTTTGACAATTTACGTTGATACTAAATTTATTATTAAACTCTTAATTAATTGTTATCGTTAAGATGATCATTATTCCTCCGAGACTCTCGAATCATTTGTACACGATACTCTTCCTGTTGTCTTTACTGGGCGATTTATGCTCATTCATTATCTGTGTTGTTGCATGTTATAAGATTGACCAAGGGAAGGAAAAGGAGACAAACTAGAAAAGTTAAGCGAAGTAATGAGTTGAGCAAGGCAAGACAAGCTGGAAAAAATAGGGCAAAGATTAAGTTGCAGGGTGCGTCGATAAGAGCTACACGACTAAAGTCGTGTATTACTTCGAAAATTTTATGTTGTTAAAGACTTGAAAGTCTTTTGCAGCAGAATGATGTTTATTTCTAAGAAAATTTTGTGATGACGCATTTCCGGAGCATCTGTTAGTAATGCGTTAAGGTGTAGTTGCTCTTTATGACTGCACAGTATGTTGGCAGCGTTAGGATAAATAGATGTTGATGTTGTAGTTGCTCTGTATTCTACACAAGGTTATGATGTGATTATGATAGGCAACTCAACTCGAGTGGTTTCACCAGGGTTAAGGGTGTCACAAGTAACAAAGTCGCAGCCCCATTTACAAGGTCAGTAAAGTTCATATCTAAGCTCTAAATCTGCAGATCTAGGTATGCGTATGGGGACTGTGGAATATCATGTCTTCATTAATTGAACTAGCCCATATGAACACTTGCACATTCTCTAGAGTTCATTATGTTAAAACCCATAGTCATGGAGCAAGCATTAATTTCTTATAACCTAATCAGCCTTGCATTTATATCAAGAATAGAGGACATGTTGAGTATCTTTATGTTTCTACTAATCAAATTGTCATACTAAAGGAAAACAGAAAAAAAAAATGGAAAGTTCAAAACATTCACATTAGGGATATATGTTCTGCTCTTTGCGGGATTGAGTTGTGATAAGATGAATACAAGTGAGCCTTTGGTTGAGGAAGCTTGTGAAATGCCTAGGGTAGATTAGTAATGCCAAGATGGTGATATCCAAATTAAACATAGTATTACACTTCCCTTACAGAAAGTTAGCTGTCTTCAGGCCTTACGAGGTGATAGGGGGACTTTTGCTAGTAGGTGCATTCGGATGATGATGGCTTTTGATGGAGGAAAAGAATTTAAAGTTCAGAAGGTGGATCAAATTGTAGTTCCCATGAAATAATGGAAGAGAAGTCTGTTGTTTCCTGACTGGTTTTGTCAACTTAAAATAAGCTCCCCACCTATCTTTTGTTCTTTTTTTTTACCATTAAATAGAAACAGGTAACCTTTCTAGTTATATTCATCCAAATGATATTTTATTCGCACTGAAAGCGTTCAGGAGTTATCCCTATACAACCCATTCACCCTCTACGAGAGCTTTGAGCTGGAATTGTTGAGGTTTTGGTCAGCCTCGTAAAGTTCATATGACTTGCCAAATGACCTCCCGTCAATTTATTTTTTCAAGAAACCTACATGAAATCACAACAACAATGAAATTTCTGAAGGTAAGATTCACTTCTAGCGCTGGAGTGAATCCGCTGGGACTTAACAAAAGTCTTTAAGTGGGCTGGCAAGATAGAGTCGTGCGTAATATGTTATGCTCTGATTCTCATATCATCAAGATCTTTTTTACATTATATAGAGGACAATGTAGGTTAACATCCTTTTTTCATTGACACCAAATTGTCGCACAATGCAAACGAATAGGGGAGCATATCATATCAGTCTTATCCAGTTTTAGTGGTCTTTTAGTTCATATCGGCGATTTTAATTAAGTCCTCTATCCATTTAAAAGTTCTGGTGTTGGAGAAGATGGAATCTTTGGGCTTGCTCCTTTTGTTGAGTTTAGTCAAGAGGTAGAACTAATAATATTAAATGGTCAGGACCCACATTTACTTGGACTAACAACCCTCTAGGAGAAGCTTACACTTTTGAGAGAATTGATAATGGTTTTGCTAACCCAGAATAGACCAAAATTTTCCTAATATCAAAATTTGAAACCTCAGGGTTGAGTCCTCTTTGTTCATACCCTATCCTAGCCAGACCCCCGGGGCCCACTAAGGGACCCGCGTCGCGCGACACATCACCCAGTCAACGGTCAATTATTCAACGCCATAACCAGGTCAAATAAGCATCCACAGGCATCACCAATACAGCGACGTCAACACAGTCAAACCATTGGAAAAAGGGGTCGACCCCTCAAAGGGGGTCGGCCACCCCTTCATTAAAGGGATCGGCCACCCCTTTCCTAAGGGGGTCGGCCACCCCATCCCTCAAAGGGGGTCGGCCACCCCTTCCCTAAGGGGGTTGGCCAACCATTTCCTAAGGGGGTCGGCCACCCCTTCCTTAAGGGGTCGGCCATCCCTTCTTCCTATGGGGGTCGGCCACCCCCTTCCTCAGGGGGTCGGCCACCCCTTCCTTCATGGGGTCGGCCACCCCTTTGCCTTGCAAGAGATTCTTAAACCCCCGACATCACTCATCGCGCTCTCTACAAAGCGCACTCAACGCCAATGGTCACTTGACGCTCGTCACCGACCGTGCACAATCGTCACAACGACAGTATACTAACACAAGTATTGCTCCGCGACAGTCGTCGTCGCGCCCGTGAGCCATTCTTATGATACGTGCCCCCGGCACCAAGTATTGCTCCGCGACAGTCGTCGTCGCGCCCTTAAGCCATGCTGATGATACGTTCCCCTAGCACCAAGTATTGTTCCGCGACAGTCGTCGCCTCGCCCTAGCGCCATGCTGATGATACGTTCCCCCGGCACCAAGTATTGCTCCGCGATAGTCGTCGTTGCGCCCTTGCGCCATGATGATGATACGTGCCCCCGGCACCAAGTATTGCTCCGCGACACTCGTCGTCACGCCCTTGCGCCATGCTGATGATACGTGCCCCCGGCACCAAGTATTGCTCCGCGACAGTCGTCGTCGCACCCTTGCGCCATGCTGATGATACGTTCCCCCGGCACCAAGTATTGCTCCGCGACAGTCGTCACTGCGCTTTTGCGCCATGCTGATGATACGTGCCCCCGGTACCAAGTATTGTTGCGCGACGGTCGTCGCTGTGCCCTTGCGCCATGCTGATGATACGTGCCCCCGGTACCAAGTATTGCTCCGCGACAGTCATCGCTACGCGCTTGCGCCATGCTGATGATACGTGCTGCCGAAACCAAGTATTGCTCTGCGATAGTCGTCGCTGCGCACTTGCGCCATGCTGATGAAACGTGCCCCCGGTACCAAGTATTCCTCCGCGACAGTCATCGACGTGCCCATGCACCACAACCATGTTAGGGCGAGCGCCACCACAGGCTTAGCGCCATCGCCGGCTCAATCAAACTGCAGGACGGGCTTCTTGCCGTCGCCGGCTCAATCAAACTGCGGCATAGGCTGAGCGCCATCACGGGCTTAGCGCCATCGCCGGCTCAATCAACTGCGGGACGGGCTTCGTGCCGTCACCGGCTCAAAAAAACTGCGGCATGGGCTGAGCGCTACCACAGGCTTAGCACCATCGCCGGCTCAATCAAACTGCGGCATGGGCTGAACGCCATCACGGGCTTAGTGCCATCGCCGGCTCAATCAAACTGCGGAACAGGCTTCATGCCGTCGCCGGCTCAATCAAACTGCGGCATGGGCTGAGCGCCATCACGGGCTTAGTGCCATCGTCGGCTCGATCAACTGCGAGACAGGCTTTGTGCCGTCGCCGGCTCAATCAAACTACTGCATGGGCTGAGCTCCATCACGGGCTTAGCGCCATTGCCGGCTCAATCAACTGTGGGATGGGCTTCGTGCCGTCGCTGGCTCAATCAAACTGCGGCATGGGCTGAGCGCCATCACGGGCTTAGCGCCATCGCCGGCACAATCACCGGGGGCTCTGGCCCTCGCAGCAGGATGGGCTCGTAACCCTGAAGCCATCGTCGTCACAACCATAAAGCCACTAACAACTTGCAGGAAACTCTGACTCGAAGACTTCCCCGCAACGGACTCTAAGCACCAAGCGGTGACCATGCCCACTCATGTTGCTATTGATCGTCGGCACCACCAGGGCAATGACCCACGGGTCACTCCACGACGGGAGCAGGTCCTTGGAGGGCATCGCGCTTAGTCCGCCTGGCAGTTGGCTACAGGGGCAACCCTCACCGCTGCCAGGTTCTCTGCGCATCTCTTGAAGCACCTTGTGGGATTCAGTAAGGGCTTGGACTGGAGGCTGGGGCAACGGGCAACTCTGATCATGCTACTGCAGCGTGATCAGTCTCCTCAGACGGGCAGAGAGATGCTGCCAGGGTAGAGCAGCATGAACTTGGGGATCGGCAGTCCAACGGAGAATCAGTACTTTGGACCCCCTGGCGATGTGTCGTTCCCAGGGGTGATACATGTCAACTTATGACACATGCACATTTTTGCCTATAAATAGTGGACTTTGGAGCTTTTTCACAGGCTTTTCTCTCATTTGAACTTTTCACTTTCTCTCTCTAAAAGACATTCTATCTGGAATTCTGGTGAGAGAAGCACACTTGGAGTTCTATCATCGGACCCTCGACGCTGCACCCTTGACTCAGACCATCGACTATCGTCCTTGTTCATCATCGCCCTACCTGCGCGGCACTGCCAGCCCTCGCGACCTATCTGGGGAGCCTTGCTCTCAGTCCTTACTCTGTCCTTGCTATCTCCCGCTTTGTCTACCTGGAAGCTGACTCAGACTGCATCCTTTGTGGCACCTCCACGTAGCATCGAACCCCTTTCCGCATCAATATTTTGGCGACTCCACTTGGGAGGTGAGCATCGTGTTGCAGTCTGCTGCACTGAGGCATCATGCCTATGCAACAACGAGTTACGTGGGCTACCAGCTAGAGCCTTATACATCCCGTATAAGAATAGGACCACCCGGTTGAGCAAGAGGGGACTAATGCCCTGCGTCCCCAAGGCCACCCCACATCTGACGTGCAAGTTGCAGTCAATGTAGCCATTCAGCAGTTCACTCCTACTATAGCCAGCATACAAGACTCGCAGGCCACTCTCATGCTCGCCATGAAGGAAACGCAAAGATCCATGTTGGCTATGGCCTCACAGCAAGTCATTCCACCGGTCCAGCCCACAGGACCTGGGCCATCCCCTAACGCTGCCCAGGCCCCAGTGTCACGACCACTGCCGCTTCGGCCTTCCAGACCCCTGGCGTTGGGGCTTGCGACATCCTCCCTACCTATAGCTGGCACGCTGCATCCCGCGATGCCATCACACAGACTGCCGCCGGATTTGGGACCGGTGCTGCAGTAAATCATCCCTGTTATTGCACCATAGCATCTACTGGCCAGGAGTTCTTCTGAGACTCATGAATCCATCGAGATGGAGCCTAACCCCTACCTAACAGAGCAACATCAAACGACCCGCCAAGTGGTGGACATGTCTCACCCAACCACCCATGCTCCCGCACGCGTGCCTATGGCAACACCTACCCTATATCATCCTCTTGCTCCCCCGACATACCCAGTTGCACCATCAGGGGGCTCAGGGGCTCATGGAGCCCCAACCAGCCATCAGCCGCTAGTTGGCCAGGAGGAGCTACTCCCTCATTATGTCTCCAAAGCCAACTTCGATGCACTCCTTCGCCGGCTGTCACAGTAGTCTGCACCCGGCTCACTAGCGCGACTGACAGACCGCACGTCGTATGCCAACGAGATGGCCACCGTACCCTACCCGCTCAGATACAAGCAACCCACTTTTGTGCTCTTCAATGGGCATTGCCTTCATGCCCGTGAGCACTTGACAAGATTCGTCGGCTCATTGGAACAGTATGGCCCGGGCGATAGTTTGAAGCTGAGGGAGTTTCACAAATCCCTCACGGGCTTGGCATACACTTGGTATCATCAGATCCCCGCGGGGACAGTCCGTTCTTGGGATGAAATGGCCCAACTATTCTTGGACAAATTCCACTACGAAGCCGAACGCATCACCATAGTGGACATCACCAGCATACGCCATAATCCCGGTGAAGACTTAACCAAATATGTGCAACGCTTTCACCTTAAGTGCCTCGAGTGTACAGATTTCAGCAAGGACGAGACATTGGTCCCCATATGCATCAAAAACATGAACGACATCTACCTGGTACACATTGAGAACTTGCAGTTGAGGTCTTGGGGGCACCTCAAGGAAGCAGCGCGACGTACTTACGAGACGGTCGGCCCTGTCAAACCGTGGAGGACTCTCACACAGAATGCACTGCTGGCCTCGACAAATATACCTAGTGCTCAACGCGATAGCAACAACACCAACCATAACAATGTCAGCAGTTACGCTGGCTCCAAGCGTCCGCTCCCGGATAGAGACCAACGCCCTGACAAACGAAGACAACAGGAGACCCATGCCTTTCCATACGACCTGAACACAGTGAAAGAACTCTTGACATAATGGGTTGTTAATGACCGCAACTTCAAATTTCCACCTGTGCGGATCCCCATCACAGACGAAGAAATAACCCGGCCCAACTACTGTCCCTTCCATCAAGCCCTTGGCCATCCTCTCCAAAATTGCAACGCACTACGAACTATCTTTGCAAGAAAGGTCGCGTCAGGAGAACTACAGTTACAGAAGAACAACGATGTGCGTAAGGACCCTTACCCGAACCATGGCAACAACAATCGAGAGCATCAGGTGCTCATGACCGTTACTGACCACGCCGAGTCTCTAGTCCCTAAAGTTCCTGCAGAGGTCTCTCCTATGGTCACACCTTGTATTCCTCCCACCTTTCAGTCAGCGTCCTCAGTCGGACAGATGTCAAAAATTAAAAGCTTTTTTGAAGAAATGGGGTTCTCACCCATGGCACGGGCTTACCTTTCAAATTGTCTGATCGAGGTCACCATAGGCCTTGGTCCTGAATGTTTCACTGCCCAAGCCAAACTCAGACATGTCCCTTCTACCGCATTCGTTTTCTCGGATGAGGACTCGCCGCCAATTGAACACCACAACCGACCGTTATACCTTGAATGCACTATTAATGGCACAGGCTTCCGATGCTCCTTAGTAGACTGTGACGCCTCGATCAACATCATGCCTCTCATCACCCTACAGCAAGCCGGCATACCACCAAGAAAGATCATCCGTGACCCCATCAAGATTACTGGCTTCGGGCAGGGCCCCCAGTCCACCCTCGGCCACATCACTGTCGACCTCATGGTCGGAACTGTCCGTAGAGACACTACTTTTCATGTGATAGACAGCGAGTCCTCCTTCCACCTTCTACTTGGACGACCTTGGATTCATGTTAACAAGGCTGTCCCCTCAACGTACCACCAACGTGTAAAACTGGTGGCCGGTCCTGTGGGACACGAGGTAGCACTAACGATCCCCGCAACTAGGGCACCCTTCGAATATGCTGAGTCTTACTTTGCTGAGGCCTCCTTCTTCACTGAGCTCACCCAGGATGGTGAGAACGCCACTCACATCCATTCCACCAAATTGCCAGATTGGGACGAGCTGTGCAGAAACAAACCTCCCAAGTCCAAGTCTGAATCCAAGAAAAACAACAAGAACAAAGCATCAGCTTCAGCGCCGCCACCCGCGGTCTTGACCAATTCTCCGCCTTCATCCCCTAAGTCCAAAAAGCACAAGTTTGAACCTACCTTCTGTCTCATCGTCAAAGATGGGAAAGTGATTTGCCAGTTACGACGGTGTACGGGGTCCCAGGTGGTTCGTCATGTGACCTCCTCAATTCTGACCCGACCGCAAAAATAGAATGGTGCTGCACGGCCGAGCATTGCCCGCCAGACCCCAAACTTACTCCAGGCACCGCCCTACCCTGCTATGAAGACGACCCTCGACCGCAGGCCAAAGATCTTGAAGAAATTAACCTGGCTAACCAGGGCGAGGAACCTCGACTGACATACATTGGCACCAAACTCGCCCCAGGCCGAAGAGAGGAATTGGTTACCCTCCTCTGCGAATATCGTGATGTATTGGCATGGAGTTACAACGAGATGCCTGGGTTGGATCCCGCCTTGGTGACGCACCATCTCAACATCGCTACCGAATTTTGCCCTGTCCGACAGCATCCGAGATCCTTTCGCCCCGAGCTCGAATTAAAGATCAAGCAAGAGATTGAACAACTTCTACAAGCTGGCTTTATCGAACCAATTACTCATCCATATGGCTAGCCAATGTTGTCCCTGTCCAAAAGAAGAGTGGCCAAGTCCGCGTTTGTATTGACTTCCGCGACCTGAACAAAGCGTGTCCCAAAGATGAGTTTCCACTGCCCAGTATCGACATGCTCATGGAAGCTACCGCCGGATACGAGACCTTGTCCTTCATGGATTGCTTCGCCGGCTACAACCAAATTCGAATGAATCCGGACGACTGCACCAAGACAGCCTTTCGGACTCCAATGGGTAACTTTTGTTGGAAAGACATGCCCTTCGATCTCAAGAATGCGAGTGCTACCTATCAGCGAGCCATGACCGCCATCTTTCATGACATGATACACCGTACCGTAGAGGACTACGTCGACGATCTTATCATCAAGTCCAAAAAGGAAAGTGATCATCTCATGGACCTTCGAGTAGTCTTCAATCGTTGTCGACAGTACAGCATGCGGATGAATCCGTTGAAATGTGCCTTTGGAGTCTCTTCCAGCAAATTCCTAGGCTTTTTGGTTAGTCGACAAGGGATCGATGTTAGCCCTTCTAAAGTTGCTTCTATCCAAGAAATCCCCCACCTAAGAGCACCAGACAATTGAAGAGCTTCCTCGGCAAGGTTTCCTACCTTCGACGATTTATCCCTGCCTTGGCCGAACTTATCACCCCCTTTCGGCACTTGATGCACAGAAGTGCACCGTGGAGTTAGGAGGCACCCCAACAACAAGCATTCGAACAGATCAAGGCGGTCCTCATGTCACCACAGACCATGGTCGTGCCCCAGCGGGGTGTTCCACTCTTGCTTTACTTAACCTCCACACCCAAGTCCGTGGGGGGCTTATTGGCCCAAGAAGTGGACGGGGTAAAGCGTCCAGTCTATTACCTCAGCCGATCGATCAAGGGACCCGAGGCCAACTATTCTAAGCTTGAGAAGCATTGCTTCGCCTTGGTCTATGCCTCGTAGAAGTTCAGGCACTACTTCTTGTCGCACCAAATCATGCTTGTCACCAAGGCTGATCCACTACGATACATGCCTACGCGCCCTGCCTTGTCTGGATAACTTACCCGCTGGTTATTACTGTTAGCTAAGTTTGGCCTGTCCATTAGAAACCCTACAGCTCTGCGGAGCCAAGCACTTGCCGATCTTCTGGTCTTCTTTCCGCGACAACAGTGTGAACCGACTTTAGATCAATTACCGGGGGAGGAGATGGCCCTGATCTCTGACATAGATGACTTGTGGATACTCGAGTTTGACGGCTCAGCCACTAGCAAAGGTCCTGATAGAGCTCCCCTTCGGCAATGGGGCACCGGTATAGTCCTTCGCAATCCACAGGGTGTTACCACATCCCTATCCTTCAAGCTTGCGTTCCCGGTATCCAATAATGAAGCTGAATATGAGGCCCTTGTCATCAGCCTCATGCTAGCTACCAATATGGGGGCTAAGTCATTATGCATAAAGAGGGACTCAAACTTGATAATGAAACAAGTTGACGGAGAGTTCGCGGTCAACGAGCTAGCCCTGGCACCTTATCGTGCCCTGGTGCAACACTTGGAGGGAAGACTTGGCCATGTCCGATATGAATATCACAACAGGTGCCACAACCGACATGTGGATAGCTTGGCCACAATCGCATCAAAGATTGAGTTTGATGGGGAATAGCAAATGCTAACCATCATCAGAAGAACCGCACCATGTACGACATTGAACCTAGTCCCAAAAGACACTACTGCCAGTGATTGGAGGCAGCTAATCGTTGACCAACTTAGGGCACCATCTCTTGCGTCCACCTCCACCCTCACAGGTTTCTTAATGTTGGGAGACGTCCTATACAAACGATGTCCCGGAGGCACCCTGGCCAGATGCTTGGCCCCGGCGGAAGCAAGGCATAAACTACAGCTCGGCCATCAGAAATGTTGTGGCCTCGACGGCCCCTCTCTATATCGTCGTCTCCAGCGCATGGGCATCTTTTGGCCGTCCATGGCCAAGGACGCTTTGGATGTACAACGGGATTGTTCAGAATGCATGTACGTGCCAGATAGTGCCGAAGCGTGTGTCATTAACGTCGAGGGCGACTGGCGTCAGCCTTTCCTACAATACCTAACTCATGGACTCCTACTGCCAGATCTCGGCTTGGCACGATCTGTCAAGCGCCAATTGGTCAGATATTTTGTGACGGAAGGCGAATTGTTTCGCAAAGGATTTTTGGGACGGACCCTACGATGCTTACAAGGTGCCTCGGCCGTGCAAATGATTAAAGAAGTGCCCAATAGTGCTTGTGGGGAACATCAGGGATCGCATAAGCTGTACGCGGAATTACTAAGGTTAGGGTACTATTGGCCGACCATGGAATCTGACTCCATCACTCATGTCCGACATTGCCAGCCCTGCCAGAGACATGCTGACAGGATGCATACCCCAACGTCCGATCTTCGTATGATCGTGGCCCCTTGGCCATTTCACTCTTGGGCTCTTGACCTTATCGGCCCCATACATCCGTCGTCAAAAGGCCTTATATGGATCATGGTCGCAACGGAGTGTTTCACAAAGTGGGTTGAGGCCGTACCTCTGCGAAAAGCCACGGGAGGAGACATTGCCAACTTCTTGCGTGACCACATCATCAGTCGTTTTGGCATCCCCCGATGCATCATCTCCGACAACGGCACGCCGTTCATCAACCGGGATGTTCAGACTCTCATGGAAGCGCATGACATCAATCACACCACATCAACCCTTACTACCCGCAAGGCAATGGTCAAGCTGAAGCCTCCAACAAAACCTTGTTGCGTGTTTTGTCACGCATGGTTCACGACGCGAGCGGCTCTTGGTCAGAAAGGTTGAGCCATGCCCTTTGGGCTTACAGAACTTCCAGACACACAGCCATGAAGGCCACGCCCTTCTCTCTTATTTACAGGGACGAGTGCGTGGTACCCGCTGAGGTCGCGGTCTCCTCAGCCAGACTAGCCCTCAACAGCGACCTCGGGGAAGAGGAAACCAAAATGATGGCCCTTGAAGGCCTGGACAAAAAAGAGCCAATGCTATGCGCCGACTGAAGAAACACCACGAACAACTTATCAAAGCCTACGAGAAGACCGTCAAACCCCGTTCCTTCGTAGTGGGCGACCTTGTCCTCCGAGCCGCCAAGCATGTGCGGGCCAAACTTGTCAGCCCCTAAGTTCACACCCAACTGGGAGGGGCCACTTGAAGTGCACACGGCCAGAAGCAACGGCTCCTATCTCCTGCTCGACCCAGACGACGGGTAGCTCACGGCCCCTGTCAATGGTCGCTACCTAAAGAAATACTATGCGTAGCCAATTACAGCTTGTCCATCACGACCCCCACACGCAGTTTAGAACACTTACACAGCATTTTGTTGTATAAACATGCATATCCTGACTTGTAACTCTTGTCGCTCATTACATGTTCCTTTTTATGAAACAACGTTTTGACCCAAGCATTATCCATACGCAGTCTGTTCGCTGCACATTTATTTATGCTTAGCCTAGCTCTTCTTACTCCTAGCCACTAAGCTGTGTGCCCTCGACGGGAAAGAGGGAACACCATTGGACAACCATCAGACATAAGACATTTGATAATCATAACAAAATAACAAGAGCGCAATGCACCCACAACAAATGACAATAGGACAACACGCAGCCATGTTTCATAACTCCAACAAGGAAAATATATGTACATATAAAGTTTTTTTTGGCCACTATCGGGCGTGGTTTATACATCAAATCAGTCATAAGTCCTACAGAAAGCTAGATAACAGCACTGCTACCGGATGAGAGCTAAACGCCTCCAACGTGTGACGCTGATCCTGCAGCGCCGACCATCCAGCCTTGAGCTCAGCCTGCCGCCTCAGACGCTCAGCCTCTCGAACCTCCACATCAGCGCGCCGCCTCTACAGGTCACTCAGTTGTCTATGTAGTTCAGTTAGCTGCCTCTCTATCTCCGCCACCTCCTTGTCAATGACGACCAACTCTTCGCTAATCTCGGACCGCTCCACCTCTAGCCCTGTGCGCCGCCTCTCGAGTAGCACTTCTTTCATCTGCACCAAGGCCATCCTCTCCCCCATGGCACTGCCCTCGCTCCTCGACTTCAAGAAATCAGCCATCCAGTCCAGCTGCAAGCCTAGAGAGGTGAATGGCGCAAACTCCTTCAGCGACCGTTCAATAAACACCATCGACCAGTCTGTTGTAGGAACACTGGCGAAGGGTAGCAACCACTCTACAAACCCTGCATGCACCCACCTCTGCAGTACAGGGTTCTCTACAGTCACTCCCTTGAACGACTACAGGTATGTCGCCTTCACCAACTCTAACCGGCGCACTGTCTCAACGGGCAACTGGAGGCTCTCACATGGTACGACATTGGCCTGCCCACTCGACGATCCCCTACTCGCCTCACCAACCACTACGCCATCCACCACTGACGCAGGCCTCTCCCGCACTCCACCTGCCGCCGATGCACCGACGGTCATCGATTGCATCTCCATCAATGTCGCCCCTGCCTCGATAGCTAACCCCGACGATGCGTCCTGTTGACGCTCCACAACAGGCTGCACCGAAATCTCCAGCTCACGAGCACGGGGTGCCACTGCGGGCTTCGGCTCCACCGGGTCCTCCCGCTCAACCCCCACGGCCTCCGCCTCTGTGCCTGTCCACCAGTAACTGCTGGCATCAAACATCAATGACTCATCAACCACTCTACCATACACGTCCTCCACTCTCTCCTCGGCACCCGGCAGCAGGCTCACCCTACAGCTCACGCCAACCCCCGACGTATCAACCGCCTCCGGCTCACCCTCGCCAGTCGGCTCGTCTACTTCAACCGCCACCCCCTCCTCCGCCTTGGCAGCCGCACCAACGTCACCAACTCCCTCCACAGTCTGCTCCTCGTACTCCTGTCAAAGGAACCATCAGTACGTCAACTCTTTTATTATAATTTTAATAACAAAGACTTAATTGAAAAGACAATGTAATGTAATGGTAACAGCTAGTCTTACCTCAACCACTGGCTCCTCCGACTCCTTTCACGGCCTCTTCGACCCTGCCAGGCGTAAACCCGAAGCGCCTGCACTCGTTTGACGAGCGCTCTCCATCATACTCACCCGAAGAGCCAACAGCGGCCCCTTGCCGGCCCCTGGCACCCGCGGTGATGGCATTGCTGGCTCTTCTCCGCGGTCCTCCCACTGGGCCTCATCCTCGGACCCTTCGCCCTCCTCATCCGGCTCCTCACCTGGGTCTCTTTCAGAGCCCCCACCAGCACTCCCTGACACCAGTGCCCCCTGACACCAGCGCCAGCATGCCTGCCTCGCAGCTGTCACTGATATCAAACTCAATGCCCGGTCGTATGCAAACACATCTGCCAGTCGACGTGTGCCCGATGGCTGTGCCAGCCACTCCGCCCAACTCGCACGTAATCGTTCCCACCACTACGCATACCCCACGGTCACTGCCCTCGCTACCGCTGTCCCCGACCGCCTCCACTCTGTCACCGATGCCAGCCACTCACGAACTCTGTCATACCACGTGTACCCAAATACGGTCGTCACACTCCACGGGCCGCGGTATCCACACGGCTGCTCCAAGTCTTAGCCGAACGCCAGCGACAACCAACCTGGGCAATACCGGGCCACAGAATACAGGTTCTTCGCGGGCTTCCCACCATCGTCAGTCAGCACCGAAAGCCAACCCGGAAAATATGCCACCAAGAGCACAACATCCGCTGGCGCCAAGGACCCCCTAATAGCCAGGTCTCTCGTCATCTTCTGTCCGTGCAACCAAGGGGGCACTCCGTACGACGAATGCATATATCTGTACGGCCGTGCCAGGCACGCCTCGCGAGAGTCTATCAAACGTGACAGCGGACAATCGGGCCTCTTGATGCCCGACCATGCGAATGCCCGTGATCCGCTACACCACGCCGCCACCTTCTGTGATCTGTCACTATGCGTCACCGTCCTCATCGTCGTTACCAAATGCTGGTGCGGGAATCCTACCAGACGGTAATCTGGAAAACACTCGTACAGGTACCGCTGCAGGAACATCCAGTCCACATACGTAGCCACCTGATACCGCCCATGCAACCGCTTCATATCATTCACCAGCTGATCCAGACGTGAGTACAGGGTGCCCAGATACACAGGGCCTAGTCCGACACGCCTACCCTGCGTCATCCGAATCGCCAAAGGGATCACCCTCAGAGAAATGACGTCCTCTAGCGTCCCCTCAAACACAAACCTGTAAGTAAGCAGCAGCTCATTATACGCGACATACAATGAAATCAAAGCACGAATGCGATCTACGGGAAGTACGATTCTCACCTCGACAGGAACATCGTCAGGAAAGCTGCCATCTCGTACGGCTCGTCCTTGTGATATGGACCCATCACAAAGTGAGCAGTAGCGTCCAATCTCTGCCCCGACCTCGCCTGCGCCGTACCATAGAACAGTCGGAGCCAGCCACCGTATGTCCCCTTCCAGTGCTGCTTCGTCTCCGCTAAGATTTCCAGCAACTGCGTCTGCAACAGGCGCTCCTCACCACTGAGCCGCGTCACATGCGCATCCAACTCGCCCTACATCGGTAGACCTGTCAACATCATCACGTCCAGCAGCGTAGGCTCGATCTCTCCGAACTCAGTCACAAAGGTATGTGTCTGAGTGCAGAGTCATCCCGGGCCTATCCTTATACATCTTGACAGTAGCAGAGTCATCCCGGGCGTGTCCCTATACATCTTGACAGTAGCAGAGTCATCCCAGGCTTGTCCCTATACAACTCCAGACCCCTCCCCCAGTAATGTCCACCGCCGGCAGCAACCCCAACCTCTGTAATAACACCTGCCACCGCAGCGTCTCCACCATGTGCTGACACCAGAAATCCCACCCAGTCGGCATCGTGCCATGCCCCATGAACACTATAGTTGCCCAAGGCATATCCTCCCTCTCCACCAACAATCCTAGCACGCATCTCGGTGACATCACAGGTGCCTCCTCCCAGCTCGGAGTGCGCACATATGGCGACGGTGCCCATGGCTCCTCTCCCATTGACGAACCACTCCACAGCACTGTAAAGGCTCCATCAGCCACCCGGATGGCGAGCTCCCTCCATAACTCACGGTCAGGAACCTGTGGTACTACTCCCCTCGCTCCGAGCAATGTGTTTGTCTTGTCTGGGTCCGGATCGTACGACCTCACTCCATTATCGTCAAATGTCAAGGGCACGGCCATCTCCCCACCCGGCGCAACTCTAGCCTCATCTGTCGGCGCTGCCGCCACGGGTTCTATCGTCATGACCCACGATGGTTGTGATGCACTAGCCGCCGCACCCCGCGGCTTCGTGAACATCTTCTGCTAAACCTTTCTTGGAATGGGCATCAGCTCGGCAGGCACAGTCCTCGCTCCACCCAATGACCCCGACGACCCCCTCGCAGCCGACCCCCCTGCCTATCCAACCCCTCGTGCGGCCGACCCCCCAGGTTGGCCGAGCCCACGTCCGGCCGACCCCCTCCCCTTCCTCATTCCTTTCTTCTTCATTCCCTTCCACTTCTTTCCTCTGATGAGGCCGATCCCCTGGGCTGGCCGACCCCCCAGGTTGGCCGACCCCCCTCGCGACCAACCCACTCCCCCTTTCCTCCCTCTCCTCCCTTTCCTCCCTCCTTCCTCCTTCCTCTCTCCTCTCCCTCTCACCACCTGGGCTGACCCCCTGGCTTCGCCGACCCCCATCACCGGCCAACCCCTTGGCCACCTGCTTGCCTTCTCTCACCATCTCTCGTTTTTCTCTCTTTTCTCTCTAGGCTAATGAGGTGCAAATGATTTTTTTATCTCTCAACTCACCCCCCATTCACTATTTATAGTAAAAAAAAAAAGACCTGTTTTTCGTACGCATACGCCCTTTCGCGCAACACGCGTAGCAATCCACCACGTTTTATGCGTACGGCGCCCGCTCGGGTTGCCCCTCCACTCACGCCACACGCAGGGGGCTTATGTTCATACCCTATCCTAGCCAGACCCCGGGGCCAGCTAAAGGACCCGCGTCGCGCGACACATCACCCAGTCAACGGTCAATTATTCAACGCCATAACCAGGTCAAACAAGCGTCCACATGCATCACCAATACAGCAACGTCAACATGGTCAAACCACTGGAAAAAGGGGTTGACCCCTCAAAGAGGGTTGCCCACGCCTTCCCTAAGAGGGTCGACCACCCCTTCCCTAAGGGGGTCGGCCACCCCTTCCTAAGGGGGTCGGCCACCCCTTTCCTAAGGGGGTCGACCACCCCACCCCTCAAAGAGGGTCGGCCACCCCTTCCCGAAGGGGGTTGGCCAACCCTTTCCTAAGGGGGTCGACCACCCCATTCCTCAGGGGGTCGGCCACCCCTTCCTTAAGGGGTCGGCCATCCCTTCCTCCTAAGGGGGTCGGCCACCCCCTTCCTCAGAGGGTCGGCCACCCCTTCCTTCAGGGGGTCAGCCACCCCTTCCTTCAGGGGGTCGGCCACCCCTTTGCCTTGCAAGAGATTCTTAAACCCTCGACATCACTCATCGCGCTCTCTACAATGCGCACTCAACGCCAATGGTCACTTGACCCTCATCACCAACAGTGCACAATCATCACAACGGCAGCATACTATCACAAGTATTGCTCCGCTATAGTCGTCGCCGCGCCCGTGCGCCATTCTTATGATACGTTCCCCCGGCACCAAGTATTGCTCCGCGACAGTCGTCGTCGCGCCCTTGCGCCATGCTGATGATACGTGCCCCCAGCACCAAGTATTGCTCCGTGACAGTCGTCGCCGCGCCCTTGCGCCATGCTGATGATACGTGCCCCCTGACACCAAGTATTGCTCCGTGATAGTCGTCGCTGCGCCCCTGATACGTGCCCCCGGCACCAAGTATACCTCCGCGACAGTCGTCACTGCGCCCTTGTGTCATGCTGATGATACGTGCCCCCGGCACCAAGTATACCTCCGCGACAGTCATCATTGTGCCCATGCACCACAACCATGTTACAGGCCTCCGGGCATCACATCTGTTCACCACACCATGCACCCACGCCATGGACGTGGAACATGCTTTGACCCACTCTCCGGAATGTGCAGCATTCCAGGGGCTCCGCTCGCAGTGCTCCGACATGTAGAGTTGTCAAACGGGCCGGGCGGCCCGTGGGCTGGCCAGACCCGGCCCGGCCCCGTCCATGAACAGTAGTGGCCCAGCACAAGCGGGCTTGGGGCCTGGACCAGGCCTTCAGATTCTGCGAAAAAGCCTGGCCCGGCCTGGCCCAGAAACGGCCCGGGTTTGGCCCGGCCCGAAGTCGGCCCGGTTCTGGCCCTGTTTGGCCCGGTCTGCGGCCCGGGTCTGGCGGCCCGGTTTTGGCCCCACCACTTGTTTGAATTTTTTGCTTTTCCCCCCCTTCTTCCACCCCTTTTCCAAAATTCCACTTTTACCCCCCCAACAGCAATATAACGGCTAGTTTGGGGGGTATTTTAGTCTAACCTATATTTTTCAACTCCTTTACACTCTTACCCTCCCCAACAACTATAAACGGATAGTTTGTAGGGGTATTTTGGTCTTTTGTGAAGTTTCTAAAATCTATAAATTCACACCATTTCTCTCTAATTTTTCACACCAATCTTCTTACTCTCTCTTACCTAAACATTCTATATTTCTACAAGCTTTGCTACTATTTTCCTCTCCAATTACTACTCTTGCTAATTACTACTAGTATTTACTAATTAGTACTCTTGTTTATTAATTACTAATCTTGCTAAATTCTTTTTAATTACTAACTCTCTAATATTTGTTACTCGTTCATTCTTTTAATTGTTATTTCTTATTACTACTCTTATACTTGTGTATTTAGTTACTCTTACAAAGTTTAGCGTGAAATATGGCTGGATTATTGAAGAAAATGAGGCGTGCATCGTCATCACGAAAAACATCATCATCATCGCAAGCACCACCACCAGCACAAGCGCCAGCGCCACGGCCATCACAAACACCAATCCAAGCACCAACACAACCATTCGTTCCTGGACGAATGAGTACAGGCTGTATGATAGATACCCAAGCCAATTGGGAGTTCAATCAAAACATTCCAGATTTTGAATACACGCCTGATGAAGACCCCCCGCATTATAGTCAAGGACGCAGCTCGGTTGGCGAAGCTACTACTCCGTGGCATAATCTCAACCCTATGCCTGGTCATGATGAAGAAGGGCCGAGCAATGCCTCCGGTAATGAGCCAGAAGTCCAAAAGGGGAAAAAAAAAAAGCCGAGTGTTGGAATCATTTTGATGAAGTTACGGTGGACGGCATCCGAAAAGCTCGATGTAAGTACTGTGCTAAATTATTTTCGTCTGGTAGTGGTAATGGACATCTTAACAGGCATTACCCTCAGTGTGCACCTCGACAAGGCCACGTCGAACCTACCCAAACGCAGTTATCTTTTGACGGTAAGTTATTTGTTTATAATCAGCGAGAGCAAAGAGACGGTCTCGCTGAATTTGTTATTCATGATGAACAAGCCTTTTCTTTTGCCGATAATCCTAAGCACTCTAGATATATGAACACATACGTTCAACCTTTGTACAAAAAGGTTCATAGAAACACAACTAGATCCGATGCACTCCGACAGTACAATGCTGCTAAAGCACGCCTTATCGATTATTTCGATAAATTTGACGGTAAAGTTAGTCTTACTTCTGATATTTGGCAATCTCCTTATACTTTTGTTAGTTATTCTTGTGTGACCGCTCATTGGATTGATGCAGATTGGGTTATGCACAAGAGAATCATCGCTTTCGAGCACTTCCCTTATCCGCACGATGGAATGAACATTGCTATTCTTATATTAAAAGCATGCACCACATTTAAAATTAAGGATAAGATTATGAGTGTTAGTTTTGATAATGCTTCTAATAATAAAGTTGCTGTTGCAGCTTTAAAGGAGACGCTTCAACCTGTACTTAATGGTGAATTATTTCATGTTCGCTGTGTTTGTCACATTATTAATTTAATTGTTCAAGATGGTTTAGCTGCTGCAGGAGATATTCTTCTCAAAATGAGGGGTATGACAGCGTATGTTAATAGCTCGAGTCCGAGAACACAACAATTTAAAACGTTGTGTGTTCAATATAATATGCCTCGCAGGAGAGCAGTTACAGATGTGGTCCACAGGTGGAACTCTACATACCACATGCTTTTACACATTCTGGCATACCGAGAAGTCTATACGCATTTTCTACTAACCCAGTTCCCAGCCGGCTTGCCAACTCAAGAGGAATGGCAGATGGCCACATACCTAGCTGAATTTTTGGAGGTATTCTACACGTCTACCAATTTATTGTCTGGTACGTACTATCCCACCTCTCCTCTCGCTGTAATAGAAATTCTGAAGATGGCTACAATGTTAACAAAATGGAGATATATAGGACCCTTTAAGGAAATAGTAAAAGTGATGGATCAAAAATTTAATAAATATTGGAGTAAACTGCCTGCTATTTTTACTGTGGCTACTTGTTTAGATCCTAGGTTAAAGTTGCATGGCGTGAACGCCTCGATACAAGAGATATCGAAATTAATGTGCTACACAGCAGAGGAGACAACCGCATTCACAGCAAAAGTGAGCAAGAGGTTTGAGGACTTGTTCAACGTCTATCGTAATTCTGCTGACGTGCGCGGGCGAGCTACATCATCATCCACTGTTGAGAGGTATTATGCGCCATACCTTCAGGGCTTTGAACATCTAGTAGCAAGACAACTACCAGGTGAAGGTACTTCTAATTCGGCAGGTTCGTATACTTTTTCCTCTTTTAATGAGATTGGTGTATATGCAAATACTGATCATTATTCTGATTTATCAAGGCAAGAACAGGTTAATTTTAATTTGTTAAATTTTTGGAAACAAAATCAAAACATGTATAAAACTTTATCCCAAATTGCACGGGATGTACTGCCAGTGCAAGCCTCCACGGTTGCTTCAGAGTCGGCATTTTCAGCTAGCGGGAGGGTTTTGGATGACAGGAGGAGTCGTCTTAACCCCGAGTCGCTCGAGCTATGTGTATGTTGGAAGGATTATCTTGATGCGAAATACCGCGAGCAAGATAAACCGATTGATGATAGGAAGAGCAGTGACTCGGATATTGAAGTACTTCTGGATGATTAGGTAATTTGTTTTTATTTTCCTCTTTTGATCCTTTTGGTTGACGTTGCAGATTTCTTGATCTTTGATTGCTGATATTTTGGATAGACATGCATTATTATTTTGATTGTTAGAATTTTAAGAATAAATTTTTTCACAAAATATACTTTTTTTCCATATATATAAAATAAATTTTTACAAGCAAGATATATATTTTTTCGTATATATAAAAAAATAGGTAACTTCGCCTGTTTGTTTACAAGCAGCCGGTCCCAAGCCCGGATAAAAGGAGGAGGGCCTATGAACACATTTATTATTTTTCTATATAAATTGTTATGTGTTAAGATTTTATTAATAAAGCTCACCAAGAAGAGTATGAAAATGTTTAACATATAATAAAAAATATAATGGCTAACAAATAAATATGTATATATATACATACATACATATATATGTATATTACTTATAATGAAATAAAAGGATAAAGATTAGGTTCGTTAAATTGTGAATATTGCCTAGAGATGAAATTTAAAATTGAATAACAGGAAAAAAAAAAAAAAGGGCCCGGGCCCGGCCCAAGCCCGGCCCTAGATATTGGGCCTAGGGCCAGGGCCTGGACTGGGCCTAGGTTTGCCTTCGGCAGGCCCGGCCCGGCCCGGTTGGCAGCCCCACTGGCCCGGCCCCGGCCCGGCCCCACAACAGGCCCGATGGGCTTGGGCTGGGCCGGCCCAAGCCCGGCCCTTTGACAACTCTACCGACATGAGGACCCCTCTCGACAGCATGGGCTGAGCGCCACCACGGGCTTAGCGCCATCGCCGGCTCAATCAAACTACGGGACGGGCTTCGTGCCATCACCAACTCAATCAAACTGTGGTATGGGCTGAGCGCCACCACGGGCTTAGTGCCATCGCCGGCTCAATCAACTGCGGGATGGGCTTCGTGCGGTCGCTGACTCAATCAAACTGCGGCATGGGCTGAGCGCCACCACGGGCTTAACGCCATCACTGGCTCAATCAAACTGCAGGAAGGGCTTCCTGCCGTCGCCGGCTCAATCAAATTACGGCATGGGCTGAACGCCATCACGGGCTTAGCGCCATCACCGACTCAATCAAACTGCGGGACAGGCTTCCTGCCGTCGCCGGCTCAATCAAACTGCGACATGGGCTGAGCGCCATCTCCGGCTTAATCAACTGCTGGATGGGCTTCGTGCTGTCGCCAGCTCAATCAAACTACGGCATGGGCTGAGCCCCACCATGGGCTTAGAGCCATCGCCGGCTCAATCAAACTGCGGGACGGGCTTCGTGCTGTCACCGGCTCAATCAAACTGCGAGACGGGCTTCATGCCGTCGCCAACTCAATCAAACTGTGGCATGCGCTAAGTGCCACCACGGGCTTAGCACCATCACCGACTCAATCAACTACGGGACGGGCTTCGTGCCATCGCCGGCTCAATCAAACTGCGGGACAGGCTTCCTGCCATCGCCGGCTCAATCAAACTGCGGGACGGGCTTCCTGCCATCGCCTGCTCAATCAAACTGCGGGATGGGCTGAACGCCATCACGGGCTTAGCGCAATCGCAGGCTCAATCAAACTGCGGGATGGGTTTCGTGCCATCGCCGGCTCAATCAAACTGCAGGACGGGCTTTGTGCTGTCACCGGCTCAATCAAACTACGGCATTGGCTGAGCGCCATCACGGGCTTAGCGCCATCGCCGGCTCAATTAACTGCGGAATGGGCTTCGTGCCGTCGCCGGCTCAATCAAACTGCGGCATGGGCTGAGCACCATCACGGGCTTAGCACCATCGCCGGCACAATCACCGGGGGCTCTGGCCCTCGCAGTAGGATGGGCTCGCAACCCTGAAGCCATCGTCGGCACAACCTTAAAGCCACTAACATCACACTTGCAGGAAACTCTGACGCGAAGACTTCCCCGCAACAGACTCTAAGCACCTAGCAGCGACCATGCCCATTCATGTTGCTGTTGATCGTCGGCACCACCAGGGCAATGACCCACGGGTCACTCTAGGATGGGAGCATGTCCTTGGAGGGCATCGCGCTTAGTTCGCCTGGCAGTTGGCTACAGGGGCAACCCTCATCGCTGCCATGTTCTCTGCGCGTCTCTTGACGCACCTTGTGGGATTCAGTAAGGGCTTGGACTGGAGGCTGGGGCAACGGGCTACTTTGATCATTCTACTGCAACGTGATCAGTCTCCTCAGACGGGTAGAGAGATGCTGCGAGGGCAGGACAACACGAACTTGGGGACTAGCAGTCCAATGGAGAATCAGTACTTTGGACCCCCCTGGCGACGTGTCGTACCCAGGGGTGACACATGTCAACTTATGACACATGCACATTTTTGCCTATAAATAGTGGACTTTGGAGCTTTTTTACAGGCTTTTCTCTCATTTGAACTTTTCACTTTCTCTCTCTAAAAGACATTCTCTCTGGAATTCTAGTAAGAGAAACACACTTGGACTCCTGTCATCGGACCCTCGACACTGCACCCTTGACTCAGACCGTCGACTGTCGTCCTTGTTCGTCGTCGCCCTGCCTGCGCGGCGCTGCCAGCCCTCGCGACCTGTCTGGGGAGCCTTGCTCTCAGCCATTACTCCGTCCTTGCTGTCTCCCGCTTTGTCCACCTGGAAGCTGACTCAGACTGCATCCTTTGTGGCACCTCCACGTAGCATCGAACCCCTTTCCGCATCAACACTCTTATCATGCTCCTATGGTCCGGGGATGCATATCCCTGCTGGACAATTCTAAAAATAAAACCCTCAATTCCAAGCACATTGGCTTCTACATTTGATGGGCCGGGTGGTTAGATAAGTGCTTGGTCTACTATGGTTGTTGGTTGACCTCTGTTGCATGTGCTTTTCGGCGAAAGATCATGATGTAGATTATGATTCCTTGGAACAGAGAAAGAATTGGTAACATTCCTGCTAGAATCAAAGATACTAAAGACCAACTCCTACACCTTCAACTCTATTGCCAAATCCATATGCATGATATATTGATCGACAATTGAGCCTACATTTGGGTTGGCTCATTCACAATGAAGCAATCTATTAGGCACAAAAAGCCAAACCCAAGTGGGAGTTTGATGGTGATAGAAACACAGAGTTGTTCCGTACATCTCTAATATTTTGAAGAAATGGGAGTCAGATGCATAGGATTTTAAACTCTCAGAATAATTGGGTATCTACTGAATCAAATATTATAGATTGCTCTGTCAGTCATTTCTCTGACATTTCTATGTGCGGAAGCCAATCTAGTCCAGGTTCTTCCCAACAGATGATTTCTATTAATGCTCTTTCAACAGCTTTATCTTCAAAGTAAGTAGCTTAATTGAAAAAGCCTTTCACAAGGATTGAGGTTCAAATGCTCTTTTTGACATTGTTCTATTAAAATCACCGGAATTGAATAGAATCCCTGCCACAGTGTACTAATTTCGTGAGACTTATTCATTTTCCCATTACAAAAGTAGTTTTATCTTTCTTTAGCTTTAGATATTTATTGGATGCCGATATATCAAGAGGTCAAATACATCATTTGAACTCAAAAGTGTGGTCAGGTGGGATAGGCAACACTCAAAATTGGCATGAGTAAAGCTTACGGTCGAATATAATGTGACTTCTTACAGGCGGCTCTGGGGAAGTCTAATTTCCCTGAGAATTGGATTAGACTTGTCTAAAACTATGTCAAAACCGTGTCTTACTCACTACTCATCAATGGTTCCCCTTCAAAGAGAATCCATCCTGCATGTGGCCTTCGATAAGGAAATACTTCTTCTTCAAATCTCTTCATTCGGTGCTTCCTCTTTGTATCTCTTATAGAGGCTTAAGATCTAAGAACCCTCTAGGGTATCAGGTTTGCTACTCAGCTCTGCCAATCAACCATCTTATATTTGCTGATGAGGCTTTGGTTTTGTTTCATATGGACCGAAAGAATTGATTGCAGATGAGACTTTGGTGATATTTTCTCCCTTATATCCTACACATCAGAAAATATGCAGCTATTAACATCCAAGATCTTAAAGATTCGTATTCAAGAGAAATTTGGGAAATACTTAGGAACGTCCTTGGACATTGTCACCAGTCATCATAGAGTTCTATGTTCTCTCATTGATCAAGTTTGAGTTAGATGTGCGGGATGGAAAGGGGGTTTGTTAGACAAAGCAAGCAGACCCATGTTGGTGCGGTCTGTTCTCTCCGGTTTAGACATTCATCATATGCAATGCTTTCTATTTTCAGCTTATGTGTGCAAACAGATCGACACAATAATGATACAATTTTGGTGGTTAGTCAATACTGGTAAGAAAAAGGATCTAATGGGTAAAGTGGCATTGTTTATGTAAGCCTGGCAGTTTTGGGGTTTCGTTATACAAGACTCTCTGAAGCTGCTTTACTTGCTAAAGTTGGCCCAAATATACTTCATAAACCAACCTCTTTCATTGCATCAATATTCACGGCTAAATATTGCAAGTATAGATAGCTCTTTCATGAATTTTCCACTAGCTAAGGTAGTAAATATAATGGTAAATGGAGAATAAATTATTGCTAGAAATTAAACCCCATTCTCCCCACTGACATTGCTACCAATATCCTAAGCACTTACATATGAAGGTTAGATTGTGAGGATTAGAGGGTTTGGAACATTTTTAGAAGTGGAGATTTTCTGCCCGCTCGACCCAAGATGCTCTCTATGAGCAGAAAGACGCTCAGCTTCCCTGAGATCCGAGTTATTCCAATCCAGGAGTAGAAATTTATGTTAAAGTCCAGCGAGTCTTTTGATCTTTTTCCTATTTAATTTAAAATTTAAGTTTTTCTCTGGAAAACTTCTCTTGATAGACTTCCCTTATGTACCTTTCTTCATTGTTTAGGAATTAGTAGTAGTAAACTCTGTGTCATTTGTGAAAATAATATGAAACCCTTACTCATATTTTCTTTGAAAGTCCTTGCTATGTACGGTGTGGTAGGCTCATTATATAGTTGTTGCCCAAGAAAATTAGGTTACTACTCTTTTGGAGTGGTTGATGGGATGGCTTCTTAGATCCTCTCCCCCACACGAAGCAATTTCATCTCATAATATAGTTAATCTATCTTTGTAGTTCAGTATGAAACACAATAAAACTCAAGTTAGAAAGGGTTGCTACCCTTCCAATTTTCGGACAATCATTGCACACGTATTACTCCTCAAGTTAGTTGTATTTAACTAGCATTTTGAATTGAAGCAAGAGGTAAGCAAGTAGGTATTAGATTAATAGTTTCAGATGAGAACAACTATCGCATTAGTTCTTTGTCAGTGTATTTATTGGCAGCTAATGATCACTAACTTAATGGATAACGGGGATAGAATAGTGGTTGGATGGTTAGGCCTTCCTATCCTTCGATAAGCTATCTCCCTTCTCATGGCATGCACATGGACTCATTCTCATAAATTCATGTATGTTATGATTTTTACTGACTAGCATTGTTTGTGTTCACGTCTGAGTGCTAGCCATGGTAGCAGTGAGCATCTCCATACATACTCAATACTTTTTTACATATATTTTTTCTAGTATGGAGCTCCAAAGCTACAGCCTGATAGCCAAAAAAAATGTTTAAAATGGTTAATTTTCTTGCTACTGCAGCCTATACAACTAATGACGATATCCAGCACGAGCGGCCTTTCTAAGAGTTGGTGGATCTAAGTTATATATAGTATTTTTCGTCTTCAATTGAATTGTAATATTTGTTATACTCAGTTATTTGTCTACAGAAACTCTTATTACTTATGCAATTCTCCTTAACTTATTTCAATTTAGATAGAAACTATCGATACAACCTCATACATAAAACTAATTGGATAACAATCTGCGGTCATTATGAATTGTTTTTTTTTTTCAATATGTCGAAGTGTGTTATAGTCATTTAATTATAATTATGACGCCGTTGTTCGATTAGAGTTGAAACAATAGTTGAATTGGTGAGACCCTTGACCCAGTAATTTTTAATGTATAGTTAATGGACAGACCACCCCTCCTCGCTTAGGGCAATAACCATGTTTACCTTCTTTTCGTACCGGTACCCATAAAAGCCATTCATTCCCTCGAAAATGCAATCATGAGGTTTTAACTAGTGGCAAGGCCTTGGAGATGGTGGCCGCCAACCCGTTCAACAAAGTAGAATATTTCTTTTTATAAATATATTACTAGTAAAAAAAAAATAAGGAATTGCAAAACTAAAAGAGTTGACATGTATTGAATCAGGTCAAACCGGAGGAACCGGATCTAAATGAGATGAGACGCGACGAAAGAATTAAAACAAAAATGAAACACAACGGGAATGAGGCAGCTTGGGGAAGGGCGTGGACCCCCTATTGCCTTCGCTATTTATTTAGAATTAAAAGGCAGCCCTTCTCGGTATATTCAATCCTCTGAATTTCCTCACAAATCAACTTGGATTCATCAAACTGGACATCCACCGATTCTGAAGCTACCAACAGATAAATAAATAAGGAATAGAATTCGGAAATGAAGGGGATAAAAAGAGACCAGAACAATAAAAAAAGGCAGATAAAAATGAAGATGCACATGAAGCGGAGAGTCAGGAGAGGAAGAGTGTGCAAGTACGGAGGAGAATATGGCTAGGATTTCTACCCAAGTGAGCCAAAACTCGGTAACCACAATTTGCTAGCAGAGATTAGGTCGTCTATCAAATCTTACACACTATCCACTTTTGACTGTAATTCCTGCTCTAGATACATATATATATATAATATAATGCCAAAAAAGAACCCCTGCTTGTAAGTATACGGTTACATCACTGATACAAATATCAGAAGAAATCAGATGAAACCAAACCAATTTTTTCTAGTAAAAGACAACTCTCTCTATGAGAGTGGAATTCTATAAACTGACTGCACTTCTGTTTCTAACAAAGAAACATATTTATCAAGCATCGAAATAACAGCTTCAAATTCAGTCACTTGCTTCTCTATTACATCAATTTGCTGAACATACTCGTCAAAGTTCCCACTTTTGGACTTCAACTGCTCCACAAAGACCCTTACGCCGGAAGCCACATCACCAAAGCCTTTGTACTCTTCTGCCACTCTGATATTCATTTTTTCCAAAAGTTCAAGTAGATCATTTGTTGCCTGAGAGATGTAACAAACTTGAAGACGTAGATTCCAAAAAAAATGGCACTTATACACACACACATATACATGTAAAAGCCAGAGTAAATTCCACATACTAAAGGTAGAAACAACTATAAGCTTCAGCAAAACTTCTTCCTCTAATCTCACTTGGTGACATCTTTCTCCACTTTTTCATTCACAAGGCCTTTCTATCATCTAAATGGCATAGAATCACCATTTAAAGATGTACGATATCTTGGAAGCATAATGTCTATCGAAAAAATAAAAGTAATTTACATGTCACATCTACCGAAAGAAGAAAGAAGAAGAGAAACATTTATTCTCTATCCCCCCACCCGCCAACCCAAAAAAGAAAACCACACAGACACAAGAACGACACCGCCAGCCGAAAGCTAGTTTGTCGTTTGGGTTAATACACTTCTAGTACCTTGAAACTACTTGAAAATCTCACTCCAGTGCCTAATCATTTTATGTAATGACACTCGAATACCTCCTCGCACTTTCCATCCAATTTGTTAACCCCATTCAGTGACACGGGACCCACTACATGGGTAGACATGTCCAACAGTTCATTTCTACCAGGGCAAAAACGTCCCGCACCTCATTTTTACGTTCTTCATTTTCAAGAGAAACCACCATCTCCCTCCCCTCATAAACTACTGAGCAGCACCACCAGAAGCAACACCTAATACCTCATCCCTAAACTCCAAGGCAGTGAGCCCCTTAGAGAGACCACCGCAACTGCAATAACTCCACCCAGGTACTGCCATTAGCCGAGCGACCTTACCCACCAAACAGTTTTTCAGTACCAGTACTTCAAAAGAACTGATGAGAGATTCAGCACATCGGAGTGATTAAGGTGGTTTACCCGGTTCAAGTGTTTGATGGTGGTGGGTGATTAAGGTAGGGGTGGTTAATGGTGGTGCTGTGGCAGTGGCAACGGAGGTGGAGGGCTGAAGAAGAAGAAGAACAAGGACACAGAAATCCGAGAAGAGAATATTTATATCGAAGTTTTTAACTTATGAGGGTAAGATAGTCGTTGAAGCATTACTGGGCAGAAAGCGTCCGGAGGTACTGAAGTGTTCACTACCTAAAATCTTTTATGAGTCGATAATAAATGCTTAGGTACTTAAAGTGATACTTGCAGGGAGATTTTAGGTACTCATTCTACTCAATCTTTTTCTTTTGTTAAGTTTAGAAAATAGATATTCTTTCTACCAAAGCCAAGCTTAAACATACTAATGTGAATGTTCCCATTAAAGTTAGATTGTGAGAACCTTTAAGATGGCGTTACTGTCATTTGATTGGTGACAGTTAGTGGAGCCATATTTTTCCTTAGCAAGGTCAGTCACCACATTAGGACCAACTTGTAACAAAAAAAAGGTTGTGCTTTCTAAAGTTCAGTATCAACAACATCTCTGTAATTTGTTATTAATCTATTATTATTATTATTATTTAAGAACTTAATCAATAAACAAAATCGAAGTTATGAGTACAATGAAACACGCCATCAGTCTTTGCTTAAGCTTTACATTGGCCAGGGCCAAAGATGATAGTATAGAGGTAACACAGATGAAATTAGCACCTGATTACAAGTTTTTAGAGTTAAATACGCAACGATTTCAAATGTTGTTCCCTTAACGTCCAGATACAATACAAACCTTGCACTGGTATTGAGGAGAACATTATTCTGGCTTCATGTAAAAAAAGTCACATAAGCATCAGCCAACCATGCAACTCATTTTCCGTAAAGCCATAAACCACCCCTCTATTTCTTACTCATTGTTATTATACTGTTGACTTTTTTTTTTTTTTTTTTTTGGGGGGGGGGGGGGGGGGGGTGTGTGGAGAGATAAGGAATGCTGAACATATTGTTGCACCCCTTCTCCAAGTAATTTGGTTGTTGTCAACAACTTAACTCCACTGATAAAAGAAAACACAAACAACAGGAAGCGATTCAAAATCCACATGATTACAATTTAGGTTTTTCTACTTGCATACATGATATAGCTAAATATGTCCGCTCAACTAAATGGTGACACGTGGCGTGGTCGACTCCGAATCGACTAAGGAGCTTGTATCAGGATAGGCTCTAAAAGAGGTGATAGAAGCCTTGTAGGACTCGACTACTGAAGAAGAGTCCTAACATAGTTCTAATACATTAAGGACCAATCAGAGAAGAGTCCTAAATGAGGGAAGAGTCTGGGAGGAGTCTATATCATGGGTAAAGCCTCAGGTACACAGACAAGTTCATACACAAGCACCCAGTGCATTTTCTGCTATTCAGAGCTCCACCCTTGTAGCAACGTTCTGACTTTAGCATCGGAGCATCCTCCACCGAAACACCTTCAGTGGTCACTCCGTGTTCTATTTTGCAGGTTCATTTCCCGGCTGTGGTCCCGATCAATATTCAAGCAGCAATACACATGAAGAGAAAACAAGAAACAAAAAAGAACAACACGGTGAGATCTCCCATCTCTACTAGTGCTTAATACAACTCCTATTCTTCTCTTTCATTTGGGGGATTGGGCCCTACTACCCACTCCAGAATAGAAATACTCCCTCCGTCCCTAAAAGAGTGATCCATTTGACTTTGCACATATATTAAGAATTTAG
Organism: Escallonia herrerae; assembly: GCA_033070095.1. Lineage (NCBI taxonomy): Eukaryota > Viridiplantae > Streptophyta > Magnoliopsida > Escalloniales > Escalloniaceae > Escallonia > Escallonia herrerae. Next base: position 460,059 of record JAVXUP010000359.1, read on the forward strand.
GTTATATATTGTATGTCTTTTCTATTTTACCCTTTAAAGAGAGGGGGGAAGAGAGTGGGCCATGAGAGAGAAAATTGGTTGGTAGAGTGTTAAATGTGGAGAGGGAAATAGAATAAAAAAGTGTAAAGTGGTGGGACAGGAGAGAGAAAATGAATTGGTAGAGAATTAAATGTGGTGAGAGAAATTGAATAAAAAAAGTATGAAAAGGGTAAATATGTAAAAATGCCTACAGAATCTTTCCTAATTTGGAAGTGATCATTTTTTGTAGGACGGCTCAAAAAGGAAATATGATCAATTTTTTAGGGACGGAGGGAGTATATCATTTGTTCCTCTTTCCTGGCCATCGGGGCCTTTAATTTGTTTTGAGTGCAATTAATCCCAGGTCTTTACTTAATAAGTGCGCTCGGAGCAAGCTCAACTTGTTTGTCTAAGAGTTCCTAGCCTGGTCTGTTTCTTGAAAAACGCATAAAGCAGCCTAGGTTGGAAGATACCAATGAAGCATGGGTGTGGCACTTTGGTGGACGCACCAATACTGGGTGCGGATCGGGTGCAGGTGGGGGTGAGGTTGGGTGTGTGCAGGTCCTGAAATTTTTTGTTTTTTAAAACGAAATCACTGGGTGTGTGCAGGGGTATTGAAGGGATACAGCAGGGACACGCTTAGGGTTTTGTGGCAGAGTGGAGAGAGGGAGTAGAGGAAGAAGGAGAAGAGAAGAGAAGAGAAGAGAAAAAGGAACGAACTCCACCGGAGAGCGCCGGCAGAGGCGACCAGCGGTGTCCGGCAGCAGTGGCAACGCCTTCTCGTTTCACAGGTGTTGTCGATAGCTCTGTTGATGTTGTCGATGTGTGGTTTTGATAAGGGTGACAACTGTTATAAGCTAGGGTCACAGGTTTATCCAACTTTCTGTTTATTTTGTTCAGGTACCAGCTTTATCGTCTATCTTTTAAACTAGCCCCAATACTTTCAAGAAAAAACAGAACTTGTACAAACTTTATTATATTTGGCTATGCGCTTTCAGATATTTCTAAAGCAGCCCACCAAATTAACAAACTCTCTAATTGTTAGCTTAAAAAAGTATTATTTTTGTTTCACACAGATAATAATGTTGAAAGATATTTTCCGTATTCCCCGGCTCTTGTATCCTAGTTTTTTGTGAAAATGGCGTATCCGTGTATCTGCACCTGTATCCTATCCGTACCCGCACTGAAACCAGTGCTTCTTAGGAAGATACTAACCAAGCCAACTTCTTTTTCATTTTATGTGAGATCTCAATGATGAAACTGACCCCGCTGATCATAACGTAGCTCTGCCATTCCAAGGGACTTTACATGTCAGCATATATATATATATATATATATATATATATATATATATATATATAGTTTGACATGTCACCCTCATTGGGTTCGAAGGTGGCATTCCTTGGGAAGCACAGAAATTAGAGGTCATGCAAAGTTGTTTTCAAGAGATACTTTGATAGCGACAGAAGGATGGAGATATATTTGTTATGTAATCTTACTGATCTCAGAGTGGAACAGAACCTTTTGTTCCCTTAAGGCAATGCAGCTGTTGGAGTGATCACCAAGACCAAGAATATGGTCTAATTTTCGGTGCAGAAGGTTGGAACCTTCCACATATAGGGGTGCCTGTGTTGGCAAAGAAGCATGCAATGTCATCGGTTATTTAGGAAGTGAAGCTCTTCTTTCTGCATTTGCAATATCGAGCAAAGAAGCATGCTGATGGATATTAGTCTAGAGAAGGATTTCTTGGATCTAGTTGATATCAAATGTCTTTAAACGACTAGGAAATGCAATAGACTATGATGCTCGGACCCCTATTTCCTCCAGTCGACTATCTTAATGAAGGAGAGGACTTAGGCCTCTAAGCACCAAAAGAAGAACATCACACAAGATGAAGTAAGTCACAATTTATAGAGGTTTTGCTTGTTGGTTCCAAGATCATATATCCCGCTGGTCTTTCCAGCCTTTATAGAATGCGTTCTATGGCTAGCCAGCCATCATTATCTACTAAACTTTTAATTTATAGACGGACAAGAAAAGCCCGTAGTTTGAAGTCCCAACTGAATCGGTTCGTACGAATGAGCCTGGCTGTTATGGCATAGTGGGTTCCGATCCACGTTCTGTGAATATGATAAGTGAGGAAAAAGCCCGGAAAGGCTTAAACCTCCCTCAATACCATTAAGTTCCAAGTGCGCGATATTACAGGACTGCCAGCCCATTCTCCTTTCATTTCCTATGCTCGAGTGGGAGAAGCGGTGCCATTTGCAACTAAAATAACAGATGATAGGATCAAACCCATCTATCCCTACTTTATGGTCTTGTGAACAGAGTTGAGAGAGCAGGTCATGTGGAAGTGCTGAACAAGGATACAAGCAAGGATAGAGACTGAGGCAACCTAGATAGAGCCTGCAGAGTGACCGTGCTACAAGGGCCTGGACACGGATTGAGTACGGTAGCAATGTCAAGAGTTCAAATTTAAGGTCCAATGTCAAGGTCCAGTCTCTTAGTCCAATGCTTCAGTCCTTTCTCTCTCTAAAATTCTCTAAGTTTAGAGTGAGGAAAAGAAGTGTCCCCTAAAATGAGTTCTCAAGTCCACTATTCATAGCCAACTAAAAATGCCTTAATATAACGTGACACGAGGCGCTCCCATGAGAAGCCACCTTGCCAAGAGCGTGCCATATGCCGGTGTTTTGCTGTATCTTCACACCACCGGACTCACTTGGCCAGGCCGCACAATTTTCCAATGTCTGCCTAGCACCAAATCTCACAACGTTGTTGCGGCCAATGATTGCCCTCAATCCAGCTACTTATCCAACACCCTTGCTAAGCCCCACAAATGCGTCAAGATACGCCGAGTACTCAACAGTGGTCGAGGAGTCCTGACACTGGCTTCCATGTGGATTAGGAGCGATGCCCTCCAAAGACCTGCTCTGGTCCCGGAGTGACCCGGGGTCATAATCCTTAGAGGTACCAATAAGAGTTTTAGTGCTGGATCCCATAGACTAATCACGAGTCACCCCTGGTGGAAATAGTGTTCGAAGAACTGACCTATCGCGGGGTAACTCCTCGTGCAGGAGCACTCAAAAGGTGCAAAGGTGGTATCCGGGAGGAATCGCCTACCAGCTATAGCACAGGGTGCATTTCCCTAAGGGTGACTGAGGTAGTGTCTCGAAGGAGTTACCTGACAAAAGAGGGGTCATTGTGCAAAAGCACTCGAACTTCCCTGGCGGAGATAGTGCCACAGAGGAGTCGTCTATTCTGGTGAGTCTTTTTGCCAGAGCACTCAGACCGCGCCAAAGTAGTATCCAGTAGGAGTAGGAGTCAACTATTCTGCGGTGAGTCTTTTTGCCAGAGCACTCAGACCGTGCCAAAGTATCCAATAGGAATTGCTTACCTAGTAAAAGAGGAGTCATCATGCCGAAGCACTTGGAGCTCCCATACGTAGTGTCCGAAGGAGTCACCTATCCAAAGCGATGATGTGCACTCTGAGAACAAGTCGCATTCCACAACCAAGGCCAACGGCGTATGGTGTAGTGTTGAAACAGACCAATGTCAACAGCATGGTAGTAGGATGCGATGGCGAGCGACACATAGCATAGAGATAGCGCAGCACGATGGTGTAGCATTCGAGGGGCGGGTAATACAGGGACGGTGCATCAAGGCGGCCGATGAATGTAGTGCTAGGGGCACATAGCATGGAGATGGCATGGTGCAGGGGCACGGCGCATTAGTGTTCTGCGAGGGTAGTGTTATCAAAGGCACGCCTAGACGCAAGGTGCAACCTAGGAGAGGTGGTGCACCTCGCTTAGCACAACGCCTTCGAAGAGGCGCTCGCCTTGCCGCTTAGGCACACGACGGCAGTGGACGTGCCGAGGAAAGCTCAGAGCCATTGATTGTTGTTGTTGCATCATCTAGATTGCCGAATTTTTTCTTTCCTTTCTTTGTTAACTTCCATCGGTTCATTTTGTAAACTTTAGAACCCAAATCGATCTCAGACTGCCCTGTCATGCCCCCATCGTAGTTGTTTCTCTCACCATTGTTATTGCTCCTGCAGCAAGTCGGCTGCTCCAGCCAATCCTGGCTGCTACTACACCCTGACGCCCCAGCTCGCTCGCTTGCTCGCTCTCTCAAAACTCAAAGAAAAATATCTAGAATGCATTGCTGCCAAGAAGACAAGAAAAAAGAAAAGGAAGAAGAACTTTAGGCACTGCTTGGGATTTTGTGATAGTTTGTTATGTGAGGAGCTTAATTCCAATATTTGTTTATACATGATTGTATATGCAGGTGTTTTATTTATTCTGATTTGCAATAGTTTGCTAGGGGGTATTTGTAAATGAATGTTCAAGATTGAGTTTACATCCAAAAAAAAGGCAAAGGAAGAAATAGCTGCCAAATACGGATTTATCTTTGCTTTGCGCTCCGCTTCGAATAAGGGTGCACCCGCACCTTGCGCCTAAGCTCCAAGAACCCTTTTGCGCCTTAGGTGCGCCTATGCATTTAATAACTATGTGCCTGGGGTACGAGACACAAGCACGGCGTGTACAGTTGGGCATAAAAAATGGGGAGGCACATCGACGCATGTCATTAGTCACGGAGGATCTAAGGACCAAGAATTGGCAAATATGAAGGTCTTTGAGACATAATGGTGAGGCGACCCGGGTAGCATGGGACTCTAATGGGGTCACCAAGCCCCCAAGCAAGGTGTCAAGGCACCCACGGTTAAAGGGTGCTAAAAATGAACAAGTGTAGAGAAAGAGTTGAAGGTAAGGAGAAGGTGTGAAGGAAACGGACAACCTCTAAGGGGTGAAGGAATTGGAATACCACCGCTAGGTGGAGGCCACAAATGACCCCAAAGTGGGGAGGCCAAGGGGATGAATCCCAAAGAGGGAGGCCAAAGCAAGGGGAAGGGCTCTCCATGTCAACCAACCCCCTCGCCGGGGGGGTGAAGGCTGCTGACCCCCTTGGGAAGCGGGCACCAAAGTCTCAAGACTTGATCAATTTTTTGGTAACGGCATGTGACATGGAGGGTACGCTCCTGCTTGACCGGGTTGGCGGCGTCAAATTTTGACAGTTGACTATGACGAGTATCAAGAAGTGGGTCCCAAATGCAGTCAAATACGCATAACCAAGATCCAATAGCAATTAACCATATACTCGTAACTTTGCACATTGGTATAAATTATGCTGACAGTAACACTCCCTTCTTTCTAACTTCTATTATCACGGTTACCAGCAATAGTAGGACCTCTATTTTTAGATTTTTCTAACAGAAGAACCTCATATTCAATTTTAACATCAAAGGACCTAAGCATAGAAAACCGTGCATTCTAAGGACTTCCATTCAAATTAGACTGACCGAAGTCATCTAGGTCAAGTGCATATTCGTCTCGACACACTAATAGATTGGGCAAAATGATACATGTTGTGTCTTTCCAGCCCTAACTTGCTCCTCTCTTCCTCATCCCATGCTACTGTTGTAAAAGAAAAGAATTTGACTTTTTTTTTGTTGTAAGCAGACCTTCTTTCTTCACTTGAAATGAGTTAACACAGACTTCCTGTTCTATAAATTCTTTACAAGAATCTTATAAACTACTGTGGGTGGCTCTAATGAGAGGTAGAAAATTGGCAATGGGGATTGAGCAAAGAATGACAGTGACGACAAGTCGACGACAAACGTGGTAGCGACACAAATCTGATCAGGTGAGTATTATGTGTGATTCGTTTTTAGCGAAACAGATGAGATCTAGATCACTCCTCGTGAGAAGGAAAAGGTTCCAAAAGATTCCGTACTGTGAGCCATCTACAATTCACCATTTTGAAAAACCCTATAACATTCCAACCAACCGGGAGCCAGTCACGTAATCATCAAATCTTTCTGTTCTGTTATATGTTGAGCAGTTAAAAAGGAACTCCAAAATTGTGCGAGGCATCAGCCACCCAATGACAAAAAAACAAATAAGAAACTCCCTGAATCCATTGCAACAGGGCAATGCAAAAGAAGGTACATAAAGCATCAGCTAGCTATAAACTTCTACATAGCAGCACCTTGTATGTTCTATAACTTTCAAAACCTTGTGGTCAGGTGGGACATGAGGTTCACTAAAAACAAAAGAAAAAACACACTATTTTAGAAAAGATTTTATCCCGAGTAAAATACGAGAGTTCTAATAATATCGGTTGCATGATAAGGAACCATAACATTAAAAAATAAGGGAATGAGATAAAGATGGAAATTACTAGACATATGCAGAGCTCGAAAGAGCTTCTTAACAATGGTAACGATGAACTACAAGGTTTTGAGTTTTGGTTGCATTAAGAGCCCAACCAAATAAATATCCCCATTCCACGGTAGTTTTTTGTGTTTAAGAAATAATTTGGTAAGATAAAAGATTCCTTTAGGCCAAACCCCATATAATTTCAAGTAAGCATCTTAGAGGTAAACAAACTGAGAAGAGAAAGCAGGAATCAAAACCTTAAGCTCGCCTTTGATCATGGTGGAGACACTAGCGAAGAGATTGCTCAGCGCATCGGTGAGTTCTTCTTGCTCGTGTACCTCCCCCAACCCAGATCGATTCTCCTGTGTCACGTCTTTGCAGTCATGCCCCACCACATCATCTGATGACTGGTATTCCCTTGCACATCTCTCTGCATGCACTGCCCCACTTTCCTCACCCACAGAGGAGCCGGACTCCTTGACCTCCATTCTCTTCATAATTTTACTAGGAGCTAACTCTTTAATCCTGGAGTGCGCATTCGCTTGTGCAGTATCTAATACTCCAAATACTCTCTGATCAGGTACTTGAAAATCTAGTGGGGCTACTTGTATAGATTCCTTTTCTTCCACAGTCTCTACAGCCCCAAGGGATTGGGGCTCAGCATCAATGTATACATCCACTGTCCTTTCTGTGCCATCACTTACAGTCTCCTGCTCCTCTTGCCCCTGGGTTGATTGCATGCTTATATTACAGAGCCCAGTTTCTCGATGGAGCCCCTCGTTTCTTCTGACATCTTTTAGTATCTAACAGAAGTTGCTTCGCAACTGCAGAAGTCGGCATTTTCTTTTATGTAAGGTTCAACTTCTTAATGAATAATCCTAGCAGCTCAGGTCTGTAATCATCAGCAAGTTGAGTACCCTGTTCAACCCCGACACAGCTTCTGCAATTTTCATAAGGCTCTGTTATAGCAAGCCCTGGTGCAGAAAGCAGCCACTAATAACAGACAGATGCTTCAGAATCTAAGCATGAGAAGTCTCGGAAGGCTGCAAAGCAAACAAGGTGAAAACCAAACATGAGAGGTCTTGCAAAACCAGATAAAATCATGACGTGCTAAATTAAGTAATACTATGTAAAGTAGAGCCAGACCCAACATTCATTGCCCTCCATAGTCCTAGATCTACGAAGCCACGCCATAACAGCAGCTTATTGCTCTCTCACAGATAAACATACATTAATATCTTTTTTCTCACCGTCCAAACATTTGTGGTCTTTCCAAACTTCACTTCCCGATAAGCCAGACATCTTTGTTTCCATCAGTAAAGAGAAATATGTATGTACAAGTTCAAAATTCTCAAATTCAACCTAACTATATAACCTTCAAAACTGAGATGTTTCATAATTTTTCATGAATAAACCAGAAAAGCATAAAGTTTTCTGGGGCAAAATATGCAAAACCGAACATACCAAATGAATAGTCCAAGTCAGTTACTCAAGCGGGTTCTGCCAAACAGGGGAGACTTAAATTTTCAGAATTGTATCGAATAAAATTAGCTATAGCGATTTTCAACCATTGATCTCGAACAAATGAAATCTAATTGTTCATCCAGAATACTAACGCGAAACATTAGACCGCGCCTTTTTGGGTCAAACAAGTTATTAATTGAATTTCAGATGAGAAGCCTAAACATCTATATGTACCTGCAACTTGTGTCTTGAAAGCAGTAGACTTTGAGTTTCTGGTATCTCGGTTCTGATCTCAAAGAATGAAGGAACGGGCAACCACGGAGGGGAGAAACGGAGGTGGAGGGAGAGCCGACTCAATGCCTAAAAACGAAGGGTAGGGTTATTTCTATATTCCCTTGTGGTGCCGTTTTTTACTTCCTAGAATTCGCTGTTAAGAGCTTGTGCGGGCATTAAAGTTACCTGTGAAGTTTATCCTAAAATAAACACGACTATTCTTTAAAAAAAAAAATTATTACATTCCGCTCCACGAATCTCAATTTTCTTGACGGTGTTAACGGTTTGACGCAAAATAACTTTTTTGTCCTCCTATGTTACAAACCCTGTTGTCTTGGATTTTAGAGGGAAACCGATAAGTCTCATTCACAGGTAGGGTTGTAAATGAATCGAGCCGTTCACGAACGGCTCGTGGTTCATTCTCTTAAAAACTCGTTAATGTTCGTTCGTATAATATACAAATCAAATATGAACAAATTTTTAGAGTTCGTTTATTAAACGAGCCGAACATAAACACTCCAAAATGTTCACAAACGTGTCCGCGAACAGCTCATCTAATTAATAAATTAATTATAATATATTTAAGAATTAATATATACATAAACTGTATAAATTAAAATTTAAACCTGGAGGCCAGGCTTTAAGTAACCCAAAACCCCAAGCTCACTTATAAAAATAGAGCCCAACCCCTAAATTTAATTTATGAAGCCCAAGATGAAACTATAAATATATATAAACTAAAAGTCTAAAACCTAAACCTAAGGCCCAATTTGACAAAAAAAATTTCCAGTTTTTTTTTTCAGTTTTGGAAATTGGAAAAAAAAGTGCATTTAGTAACCATTTTTTTTCCTTCTCCAATTTAAAAAATCAGTTTTAAAACTGAAGAGTAAAAAAAAAAACTCTAGAAACTAGTTTTTTTTTTTCACTTTTGGTTTTTTTTATTAGACCACCACCTCCCACCACCGGCAACCATCGCTGGCAGCCACCGCCGGCCGCCGACAGCCCCTCCGGGGGTCGACGACCACCTCCGGCGGCCGGTGACTGCCAGCAGCCACCTTCGGCCGCCGGCGACCACCTCCGGCCGCCGGCAGCCACCAGCCACCGCCGGCCACCACTACCGTCGACCACCGCTACGCCCCCCACCGCCACCGTAAACCACCCAAAAAAAAGTCAAAATAAAAAGGGTTACCAAACACCCAAAAAAACTCAAAAAAAAAGGTTATCAAACACCCACTTGTTTTTGTAAAAAAAAATTAAGCTGCTCTTTAAAAACTGAAAATAAAAAAAAAAAGTTTTGTTAAACCAACCCTAAATCTCTCGTATCTTCAAATTCTTCACAGCCGCATCCTCTCCCTCATCTCTTCCTCCCCCTCTCTCATTCTCTCATTCTAAGAATTTAGTTCTCCTAAAATCCATTTGGGGCTGTTAAGATTCTTATTAAATTCTGAGAGAATTTCTGTAATGTCTTCATGATATAAAGAAGCTTCAATTTCAGTGTCGAAATTTTTGGAGTTGATTTGGTGCTAAATCTATATCGCATTTGGTTTAGCAATATAGATGATTTTAAAATAATTTCGGTACTTTTTAAATCCTAATTTTAATTTCAATATTTTTCTTATATATTATGAAGCCACCATAAAAATTATGGGACTTTGTTTTGAGCTAGAGGTATTAATTGTTATTTTTCGGCTTTTCTGGTATTTAAGAAAATTGTTTTTCATTCAAAAAATTCAAAACTTCTGAAAATTTATATTGTAACTTGTTATGTTGTTTTAAGGTATACAAGTATTTTATAAGAATTTATTGTAAATTTTAACGTGTCTTAATGCGTTATAGAGTGTGTAGGGTTATCGATTAAGTTTAGCCGTTCGAGGGATCCAATTCGTTTTTGTTTTTATTAAGAGTGTCAGAGTGAGATACAATTAAGAATTAGTATTAGATTAATTGTTTGTGAGGCTAGGTTGTGTTCTAATAATTAATCTGTCAATTTAGGTTAATTCAAAGTTTTTACAAGGTTAAATAGCGACGAGCGCATTTTTGGGATTGAGGTAAGGGATTTTCATTCGAACCTAACTCCTCTATTTGATTCACATGTTATTCTAATTTGTTATCGTTATATCTTTGGACTCAATTATAATTGTGGTGAAATTGTATCAATTGTCACTAATAACCTTTGTTTGAGCCTGACACGTTTATTGAAAATCTCATTCGATACTCAGTACTTATTTCTCTTTGAGTGTCGATTTATTCATTGTAATATCGCTTATTTCTCTTATGAGGAGTTATTGTCGGTAAATGCTAGTACCTTGAGGGTCTAGCTAGTGTTCATATGCATATGTAACCATATTGTTATTGAGTACTGCCTGTGTGGCTTTGCTAAGTGTTACCCTTCACTGCCTGTGTGGCTTTGCAATATACTCATGTCCAATATCATCTGTATTGTTTCAGTGAAATCGAAAGTATATTCATTGAATCTTTAATTGAGAAATTTGAGAACATTGTTTCTATATTGTCATTGATATAATTTTCTGACCAATTCGTTTGAAATCCCTACTGAATGTTGAGCGATCTTACAGAGCTCTCGAAAGCTCACTCCTTTTTTCTATTCCCTTCTGCAGGAAATAACTGTCAATAAGATTTTGGGACGGACGAGCTTGAATTTCAAAGTAGTTTATGTTTTTTACATTGTTATTTATTTAGCCTTGTTAGAGAGTCGTTATGTAATGTAATAATTTAAGTACTTTACTTTGGTTTTGGGACGGTTTGTTAAGATAGTTGATGGACTGTAGTGCTCTGACATGGATGTTGTTGGGTTATCATTATTGGAAATGAATGAATTGGACAGTTGAGGATCTGATGGAATGATCGGATAATGCTCTAAAAAAATTTTGGAGTGTTACATTCAACCGAAGATGTTTGTTGACAATAATGTTAATGCGGTTAAGTCTTAAGAGGTGGTTTCATGGGAACCGATCACCTTAGGCAAAAGTTCTCCTACTTGCATGCTCCTATAATCAAAGTGTTCGAGCAACTGCTTAATAGAGGGATGATTGCTAAATTGCCCCCCACTGCTACATTGAAAGGACCCGACTTGCAAGCTCGGCATGAATCTCACCAAGGATATGGGCACCCTACATAGAAATTTCTCACCTTAAGGAACACTTATAAACACTCCATTTTTGTAGTCATTTTTAATTTAATAACTATTTAGGATTTATTATTGATTAAAGTCTATTACTGTAGATGCAGGCCTAATAATATATTACACTCAATTAAATTAATGTGGTCCATTAATTCTTAAGTCCAATCCAATTATCTAGTCCAACGGTCCAATCCAGTTGTCAAGTCAAATCAATTGATTAGGCTCAGTCCAGTCCGTTTAGATGGGTCCAGTCCATGAGTCAAGAGTGATTCGCTCAAAATGTTTTATAATACTTGTGACTTATCCTTGATGCAAATGATTTTACCCTTGATTTACATGAAATTTTGATAATTCCCGAATTTGTTACATCTCATTTGATAAAATCAGAGATAATTAGTGAACTAAGGGCTCCGAGGTGAGCATATTCTGCTTTCTCCCATGATAGACTATTTTTTCTGTCAAGCTGTTATTCTGCGATATGAATGTGGTAGGGTGGAGGCTCTGGGACTGTGTCTGGTGGCCAAATATCTAACTATTGTGGGCCCAAAGGTTGCTGATATGAGATTTGCTGAGTTGCTACCACAAATGTCTTTGAAAGGGAAAACTTTGATTATGGTAGTGGTAGGTGAAACCATAAATGCCATTACTGAGGTGGATAGGGATCCAAGTGTTGCATTTAAGGGTAGCCCCTTGCTTCTTTACGTCTGGCTTCTGGACCACATTCAACTGATAGTTATAGCTACTGAGTTGAGGTATCACCCCTATTATTTCCTTGCTTGGTGCTTGCTCTTTGAAGGTTGTTCTGGAATAAATAATTCGACTTGCTTCTTCTGTGCGTGGGGTCAAAGGATATCCACTGGTATTACATTGGTGAGAACCCCACAGACCTAGTCTAAAGACTAGTGATATCACCGTGTCTGTCTTTTGGGACTGCATCCTTTGTCATTCTACTTTGCTTGTCGCATTTTGCGGCAGTTCAGTTACGATTAAACTATTCTAAACTTTTACAATAACTTCACTGTTGTGGTGAGAGACCTTAGCCCTTCAGTGATTAACACTATTTCTCAGGGTTAAGGTCCTTCTCCTTATTTTGAATGCTCCCCAGGGGATAGAACATGCGTTGATGGTATGGATTTGGTTGCTCCACTGTTGTTTGAAGATTACATCAGTTGGCTTTGGCCTCTCATCCGAGAGAAGGTATTGGTTTTGGAAAACAAATTGAGGGCAAAGTTGAACTGGGATATTCCAAGCGCCTGTGAAATAAAACATCTGGTGCTAGCTAAAGAGGAAGCTCGTGCTGCAATATGTTGGGGGCCAAGATGTCTGACTCCAGTAGATCTTCCTACAGTATAGTTCAGAGTTTTCATCGTCCCCAAGCTGAGGAAGAAGTTTTGGTCATGTGGATTAGGCGGTCTTGGATTAGTTCCCAGATGTTTGAAGATAAGTTCAATGTAAACGGGAACCTGATACGGTCTCTACACATTGATAAACCTCGAAAAATAGTTCCTTGCCGGTTAAGAAGAAACACCATAAGAAACTAGTAGCCATAGAAACTGCTTCGGAACATGAAGACGACATATGTGCTTATATTGTAGGTTGTTTTGATCAAAAGCGTGTGAAGGGCACAAAGATCGAAAAAGTGGACCAAGGCCCAGCGGTTGAGGCAGAAGTTTTGTATCTCATAAGCAGACTTATAAAAGGGATATCTATCCCAGCGGGCTCCTTTTTTATTTTTCTCGAGAATGTAGTTGATATCATAGCCAATGGAATAAAAGACTTCTTATTACAATTTGACCTCACCCTAGACATCTTTATGGGCTGCCTACATACCTTCATCAGATGTGTTGCGTCAACATATGTGTGCCAAATATTGTTCTTAAAGGAGGATCAGGTCATTCGTAGTTCATTTAGAATTGCTCGTGAATAGTATCTTCCTAGTCAATCTAAGTTTACTATTAGTCTAGGTTGACTAACTGTGGCAACTCGATTCCATCTAAATCGAATAAGAACGCTACACCTCTGGTCATGATTTGCTTGATCATAAAGGCACCTGACCAGTTGGGTTCAAACTTTCCTAGTGGCTTCCAAATTTCTCCGATGCTCTCCTTTAATACCAAATCTCCTTCCTTTAAGCCATGTCCTTTCACTCGCTTATGTAACACTGAATATGGTATAGAGCTTTTCAACCTCTTCTCATTTGCCAACGCTAGTTCTTCAAAGAGGTGTCTTACCCAGCCTTCCTTGGCTACTTGGTTCTCTAACAATACCCTTAGAGAGTCTACTTCCAATTCACTGGGAGGATGACTTCCGTACCATAAACTAACAAATATGGGGAAACCTAGTTGATGTTCTTACTGATGTCCTATAACCTCAGAGGACATAAAGAAGCTAATCTGGCAAATTTCGACAGGAATCTGTCATTTTACTCAGCATGTTCTTGATGTTTTTATTGGCGGCTTTTACAACCCCATTGGTCCGTGGACGTAGGACGATGAGTGATGTTAGATTCTATAATATTCTTCAGCTAAATCTATGATTTCCCTTCGAAATGTAATCCGTTGTCGGAAATCAAATCTCGAGGTACTCCATATCGACCAATGATGTTGGTCCCAATGAATTAGGCCACTTTCATGGCATTGATCACAAGCGGATTCCACTTTGTAAAATAATCAATGGTTACCAGTATAAACTGATATCCATTAGAAGCCATGGGACTGATCTTTCCAATCACATCTATTCCTTAAACTGAAAAGGGCAATAAAGATGTCATGTTGTATAACACTCATGTCCATTGGTGTAAACTTGGCATTTATGGCACCTTCTTACATGCTCGATAAAGTCTTGTTCCACCATACTCCAGTAATATCCTTGTCGGCAAATTTTCTTCCCTAACATTCGGGCATTCATGTGGGGTCCACATTCTTCTGAGTGTATATCTTCCATAATCTGATAGTCGTTTCTCTCATTCACATAGTATGTGTTCTCCATTATAGTGTCTCTTACATAGACACTGGTTGCACATGATAAACAATGCTACCCATCTCCTCAAAGATATATGGTCTTTTGTGGAAGATTTGTCAGGTTATTTACCGTCCTGGATAAGGATCTGGACATCAATGTCTCGTTTTCCACTATGGGTGCCATCATAAAGCAATAACATGGTCGATCTCTTTTCTGTATCACAAATAGCTCTACCTCGTCTCCCTCGGGTATATCCACCATTGAAGTGGGTGTGACTAAAGCATCATCAAAGTTGTTCTTGAGTCATGGCAAGTAATTGAACTCGACATCCTCAAATTGATGCACGATCTTCTCTAAATATGTGTGCTATGCTTGTAGACGCTAGTCTCGGATCCTCCACATTTCGTGTATCTGGTATATGATCAACTTTGAATCACCGTATACTGTAATCTCTTGGACTCCAAGGCTGAGAATCATCTCTAAACTGATGATACAAGCTTTGTATTCAACGGTGTTGTTAGTATTGTCAAAAGTTAACTTGATGGCTATAAGGGAATGTGCGCATTATGGTGAGTTTAACAGTATTCCTACCCCAAATCCCTTCTATTTGTTGATATGTCAAAATATAACTACCACCTCGTCTCTGACTCAACGACACAAACTCCTTCATCTGAAAATTTTGTCTCCCATCTGATTGTATCCTCTATCAGACAATCTGCTAATAAGTCGGCCATGGCTTTTTCTTTGATGGACTTTTGGGTGACATAGGTGATGTCAAAACTCTGAAAGCAACAAAAGCCACTTGTTGTGCGTTGGATAGAATTGGTATCTCGAAGAGATACTTTATGGCATCCATCCTAGCCAATAATCTTATAGGCTTTGACGGCCTTGTAGTTAGTGCAGACGGGAATCTGTTAGATGCCTTGGGAGCTGCCATTAAAGTATTTGTGTTCCTATTTTTGCATCTAAAACACAGTGTGCTTGCAATTTGGTTTCCTGTCACTTGTTCTTGTTAAGATGACGAAATGAATGGTTTATTATCAGCGCTTTTTCTTTCTTTAGGCTGCTCTGACCAATACAAGAGTTCCAGTAGCCAATGTCCCTGCTGGTGCCTCTTTGGCCAAGGATCCAGACGTCGACCTTAGTAGTCAGGAAACAACAAGAATCGACACATCTGGGGTCCCCGTCATAGTTACTTTAACGAAGGTGACAAGTTTGTCTGAAATTTAATAACCTATAAAGATAGTTTCTGTTAATCATCCCAGTGCTGTTTGCAGGTAGGGAGGCGCTATATAGTAGACGCAACTTCGGAAGAGGAATCCCAGATGAGCTCGGCTGTATCTGTTTCTATTAACAAGGAAGGGCGTATATGTGGACTGACCAAACAAGGAGGTGCAAGCCTAGATCCAAGCGTCATAATTGACATGATATCTGTGGCCAACCATGTTATTGAGCCCTTAATGAGCAAATTGGATTCAGAAATAGCTGCTGCCGAGGCTGATAAGCAGGACATATGACACAGTTAGGCTTCCTGTTTTTCTAGAAATTAATACATGCGGTTTCGAGAAGACCTGTAGCTTGATGACTTGCTGAATTTAGGCCTGAAATTGAACATGAAGAACTGTGTTGCACTCATTTCACCACATTGTGCTTCATGACTTGCTGTATGTAGGCCTGAAATAGACAGCAGGCCTGAAATAGAACATGAAGAACTATGTCGTACTCATTTTACCACATTATTAGCAACAGTTCCTTAGTTTATTTGCCTGAAACCCGTGCCAAGCACGGAATGGTCTTCTTAGTAGTCATATATTTGACTGCAAAATCAAATCGATTGCACAATTTAAATTTTGATGGTTACTTCGTAAGAAATAGTCACATTGTTTTTAAATCGATGAATTTCCTTTTAACAGACTACATTAGCCCTTGTGGTGAAATGCCCATAAGCAATGTCTTTGTGAAGGTTATAAAATTTCTTAAATATGCTAAGAATAATTTTGATTAATTGTTTTATTTTTTTTCAACTCTCATATTTGATCTTTTTTCTAAATTCCTTTTTTTTTCTTTGGAGAGAAATAAGAAATATATACCGAAGAAAAAGCATTTTACAGATGATTGTACAAAACCAGCGGACAAGACATACAAATACAGATTTACATGTAGAAACAAGAACAGAAAATTTTCAGTCAATGAAGCTTAAAAATTTGTACATGACAAGATTACTGACCTTCCTCCTCCATCTCCTATCAGGATTCTAGGCGTGTGGAAGACATTAAGGTCTTTAACACTACCTGAGAAAATCAGATTCTTCCTGGGGCAACTGGTTCATCACAGCTGCCTCTGCGCTCTGAGCTAGTAAAACGAAACTGCCCTTTTTACTCTCTTGAATCCGAAACTCATCATCATTTGTTTTTGACCTGGCCCTGTATTAAGGATCTATGGAATATTATGTTGTTGCATAAGAGGCCAGCCGATCCTTGTAGCCTAACATTATCATAGTGGATAGGACACTGGCTAGCCCTACCCTCTCATTCTAATGCGGAACATCTATTGTGTATTATCTAGATTGAGATAATGTTATGGATCATTTGGGAAGCAAGAAATGACTCGGTCTTCTGGAATATGCCATTTTCATTAGCTCGAATCCGATAGCGAATGCGCAACACCTTCAATCAGGTTAGAGCCACACAAAAATTTAGACAAAGATTGGCCAAAGCTTTTGGCAGGGATTAGCTGGAATGACTGTAATTCAGGCTGGATTTACACATTTTTATCCTTCACCATATCCTTTTCACTCTACTGTCACATGTACCTGCTTCACCTACTCTACCCATTTTCGTGTTGTGGCAGTAAATGAAATGGGACTTGGTTCTCAGTTTGGAATTGATCCGGTCCTTTTAATTGGATTCTTTTTGCAGCTCGCATTGATTTGGTTGTCCAAGCGGATTACTACGAGTTTTTTTTCCTAATTAATACTATTTAATTAGGAAAAAAACTCAGATTACTACTGTGCGATGACATCTGCTCTGTATTTAGCTTTTCATTAGCTTGTTCTCTTTCTGATTCACATGTTATTTGTCTATCGCCTCATACGGAGCTTTTGACACAAATGAGTCATCCTATCATGACCGATCTTGATCGCTCCAGCTATCTGATAGTGTTGCGTGGCAGCTATAAAAGGTTGCATTTTGTACATATTGTACGAGGAACAGACAGTATTTTGACTTTATCAGATGCACTTGCTTCTTTGGCTACACAGTGAGGTTCAGGTTATCAGGAGTAGGTTAGTCTTGTACAGGATGCGGTGTGCCTGTCCTGATTCAGCAGTGCATTTTGGGCGCTCCTCAGAGGTTCTGCCTCTAACAACCTTTTGAATTCTACCTTATGGCATTTTGTAAGCTACTGGATGGGCTTGTCATTCAATCTACCCTCTCTCTCTCTCTCTCTCACACTGTGGCTGTACATTGTATATGTCGTTCCTTGGTTATATTTCTATTTAGACCCAAAAAAAAAAACTCAATTGCCTTTGCTACATTTATTTCCCAGAGACGAGCAACCAACCACCACGACTGCCATCCAAACCTAATTACTACCACAACCACACCCACCGCTACTACCACACCCACCAAATTATCACCACCAACTCCATCACCACTGCCCAACTAACCTCCACCTCCGACCCCGTTGTCACTCAACCAATGGCCGCAATCCCCTTCAAGATCTAAATTGCGATAAATCAAAACCAAACAAAGTTACTAACATCACTGATGAATTTGAACAGAAAAAAAAAAGAGAGAATAATTTTGGACTGCAAAAGAAAATTTTCCAACCAAAATTCAAGGAAAAGCAAATGGGTATGGAATATGACCATCGGTCAAAATCCACATCCGGCCATGATGAGCAACCCGGTATGTTTATGAGGCATGTGCGACAGGTCTCAACCCCATAGTTTGCCTTTTTTTTTTTGTTTGTGAAAATGAGTAAGAACCCTACCATTAATATTGAAGAAAGCACTCAGTTGACAACTCCATCCGATAGGAATTGCAGTACAATAATAGTCGCCAACAACAACAATAACAACAGCAGTAAGAGCAAATAAAGTACATAAAACCTAAACAAGTCAGATTCTTTTTATCTTTGGTTTTTATCATTTTTTTTTTATCATTTTTAAAATTTTATGGAGATATGCACTAAACAAGAAAACAAACCAAAAAACCACACAAAACAGAAATAAAAGACCAGAGGCTAAGGTCAACCAAGCCAACATTATCCCATAGAAAACCCCATAGTTTGTTGATATTGAATGTGCCCCTACGAATCATGCCGCCTTTGCTTTGACCCACCATCTCTCCCTACTGCCCGGTGAATGACCTCTGCTTCGACACATCGTGTCCGCCCCTCATTTCCCTGTCTGCATGAATGCACCGGGCCAACTTTGGGAGTGCCCCATTAAGATCATCGATCGCCTATGCAAGAAACTTAATCTCGGTTGATGCATAAATTATCCCAAAGATTTTCGTTACCGTCGGAAGTGAAAAAACACTGTTGAGTTTTTAGAGGGAGAAATCAAGAAGGGGAAAAACAAAAGTAAAAATAATTTAACTTTGTTTTTTCCTGTATTGGCACAACTGCTCAAGTAAGGTCACACATGTTATGCCCATCTGCTTTGGGACCCCTTGTGGAGAACATACTGCATGGCTACGGCTCGAGAAACACACCACCCCCGCGCTACCCAAAAGTTTATTTCAAGCCAAAGAAAGAGAGTTTTCAAATGCTCGGGTACAATTCCAAATAGACACGTTTGTCAGATACATGCACGCACGTTCAACTTCTGACGGCTACCAGTAATGAAAGAACATAACAAGCAGCAGGAAGTCCTAATAGAAATAAAGAACAAGTTGAAGCACAAGTGCAAATTGGTTGTGCAACAAAAAGCAAACATCATTCTCCCGTTTAACTTCAGAAAAAAATATCAAAAAAATGGTTACGCACACTTGCTATTTCAAGTAGCAGTCAATCGATCTCTCACCAGGGCGTATAAAAAATGCCCCAGCAAAAGAAGAAAATTGTTGAGATGTCAACCGAACATAGAATACAGGATCTACTGTTGAAGAGATATTTACGCCAGATCTTCTGTTAGCGCCAAAACTATGTCCTTCCCTTCGTATGAAAGGACAGTTAAAAAGAAATTGAATGAAGTGCCAATGCTAAATGGGTCAACAGAATTACCTTAAACACAGAAAAGAGCTTCCAGGTAATCATCAATGTAAGCTAGGCATGGCCAGTGATCAGTTCTAATACGAACTAATGTAGAAACATCACACACTTCCATCTGGAAAAGAAGATGGAACCTTGGCGGAAGAAATATCAAAATAAGAAAGCAACCCATCTCTTTTTTGTTAAAGTGAACCTGACTGCCTCTCTCATCTTCATCATCATGGTACTTGAGATAAAGTGGGCCCCTTTCAGAATTAGGGTCCGATATCGTAACATCAATGGCAGAATCTGAAGCAACATCCTTCCAGATAATGTCCCTGATGATTCCCCCATCCTTCACGATGTTAACGAGGGGTTCACCTGTGACACTAACAACAAATGCTGCCAGGTGGCGCTCAACAGCTTGAATCAAAGAAGTTGCAGGAACTTCAACAAGCTTGACTGACCGGGTCCCTCTGATTGCTGCAGTCCCTTTGCCACCTTTCAGCAGAAACGTCTCCCGTCCAGTGCTGGAGGAAGTGCCACATGCCTCCCACAGAGCACTGAACAAGTCCAAGTAATATCCAGGAACTGCATCTGGCGGGACGTCTTCTGGCGTAATAGCTTGAAGGAACATGTCTTCAATGCCCACGCTGATACTCTGAAGCTGCCCACGGATCACCTGACCGTTTTCTGCATTTGTTTCAATGTAAACATCAACCAGACCAGGTATTGGTTCCCGTGGTTCCAATTCAACCATTACAGGAGCCTTAAAGTCATATTCTTCTGCTGTACCATTTTCCAGAGATACAATATCAAATGAATCACTTTGGCCTAAAGAATAATCACTTTTGGGAGGTTCACCAAGAAGAAAAGGTATGTGACATGACGGAATAGCCCCATACGGTGCTGAAGAAGAAAAAGTTAGAACAGTAGCATAAATGGCAGGAAGTATATCCTCTTCATCCAAAGTATTAGCAGGTAAGTCAAATCCCCATATGCGATTGAAAGGCTCTGATTGAAATCTCAGACTACAAGATATTCTAATCTTAAGCTCTGGCTTTTGCCTGTAATCAGGGATGGATGAAAAATGCCGCCTCAATATTCCGACAATCTCTGAAATCTTTGAATCCATAACTCGTAATGGCTCTTGTCGCTGACCAGTTATTTCCATTTCTGGGAGTGTTCGGACATCAGCATTTCCATCAAACTCCCTTTGCTCGTATGGGGGCTCATTATCATTGATCCCTTCTAGATAGCTAGGTTCGTTACCACCAGTACTCACACTTGATAGTGATAAAGACCAAGATTGTTTGACCAACAGTGATGCCACCCGCTCGAGGTGAATGTACGACGATATATTTCTAGACTTTTTACTTTCATGAGAAACTGAAAAAGATTGACTGAAGAAAGAACTAGACTGTGGAGATGGTGAAATACCAGGGAGTTGCTCTCCTATGTTGAGTATGTGCTTTAGCTTATTTCCTGGAACACAGATCAGCATACGCAAGTAGATCCTGTAAAATACCATGAATTGAGAATTCACATAATAGCTTTTATCATGTTATAGTGTGTAAACTTTTTTCTTGCATGGCTTTTAAGCCTTCACAGCCATTTACCTTCTTAATTAAAACAGAGAGCATAATCCACAAAGGGACCCTTAAACTACAAGCCAAAGGTGAGATAAGAAAAAGAAACAATGAAGAACGAGAAAACAGTGACGTAATTATCTATGTTGTACCTCGAATCGTCACGAACCTCCAAGTCTGGAAAGTAAAGGCAAGTGAATGCAAGGAGGCGAGAGAGTCCAAGGAATAATCTAGAGCTGTGATGGTGCATCAGCATTGTTCGACAGATGCCAAGAACTCTACTTCCCAGAGACCAACATTTCAGTCCTGTATCTGGACCATGTTTCTCTACAAGCATAAACATGAAGCTGGTAAGGAGCTCTAACAATTTAATAGGCGGGACTGTAATATTCTCGGCAATTCTGTCAAATACAGGGAAGTATGATCCCAATCTATTGTCTATCTTGACTTTTGGAAGCAAATGGACATCCAATGTCTGAAGCAGGCGCTCCCCCAGCCAGCGGTGCTTATAACAGCTGAATAAGCGATCAAAGAAAGAAACCATAACTGGTACCAGCCCCTGAAACTCTAGTACCATGTCCACTAGCATCCTCTGCATCATGAAAGTTGGTCATGTCAATACAAATTCTACAACAGTGGCAGCCATGTCAACCCAACCCTCCTTCAGAATAACTAAAAGGGAAAAGTACTAACAGCCCACAGCTTAGGACCACTTGAATAAAATTTTGGTTTTTGGTCGTAATTTTCACAATATGGCAAGCAAAAGTTATTTAAGTTCTCTTCAAAAAGCTGATGGGCTGCGTCAGTTTTTTGTTAGTCTTGACTCTCATGCTTTTATTTTAGTTTCCATTATTTTCCTCTTTTCCGAAATGCTACTTCATGTTCATCAGAGGGCCCCCCTCATCAACAGTCCACCACCATTTCCATAGTGCATGGCTGACCAGTTGAGAGATTAGAGTTAAAAGATGAAGATGATGTGAATCTGACCTGTGATTAGAAACATCCATTCTTGACAATGGCTTTGTGATGAAAGGAGTAATGACACAAGGACAGTCATGATGTGAGTACGGAGACTGTGATGGGTGACATCTGATTTTGACAAGAGTTTATCATGCCGTCAAAAGGGTGGGATGATTATACCGTGAATAGAAAAATGATTGCAAAAACATGGATTTGGTATCAAGAAAGAATGAAATAAAAAATGTACATGTTATGCTTCTGCGCAACAATTTAAATTTACTCTCTTCAAAATTGCATTTAGTTGGGAACATTTGTTTGGTGTGACATCAGAAAATAAGACGTGCAGCTCTAAAGGTGCTCCAGCCCTCAGGTAAATAGAAGTTTTATCGCTTTCGCCCTCGCTCCCACTCCCACATCCCACTCTATGCAACTCAGACGCCCTCCCCTGCAGAGTGGGGGGAGGCAGATACTACTTCACTAAGTAGAATATCTTATAGTAAGATCGTTGGAAAAGATCCAGCAAGTCTACATCACATTCACATGCAAAATATACCCAAAAATGTGAGAGAGGGAGGGACGATATAAACTCACTGGCCAAAAATCTAAACAAGGCATGAATATGGTAATACATTCCCTGGCGGACTGAACCTATACTAGATACCACTGAAGCCAACATCACTGATAAGAAAACATATATAGTCATATGCTCAATTTTTATGAACTAAAGATGGGTGGCAAAGACATAAGATCCTAGTTCTACCAAAACAACTGAGTGAAGAATCGACGCTGTAAATGAATTAAAAAGAAAAACTTATTAGAAAGCACTAGAGAGGACTCATATCTCAAAAACCAAAAGCCAATACGAAAAGGAAAGAAAGCCTCAAAAAATTACATAAAGATGTAGCCAACACCCAAGGACAATTGAGTAGAAACTCGAAGCCCCATGGTTTTAAATCGCGGTATCAGGATACGTAACGGTCGCGGCACGGTGTAACGGTATCGGGAGTATAGGACGATTCGATGTTATGTAAGCACCGGTATATCGGTGTATAACGGTATCGGACCCCCGCAAAACCCGTTACGAATCAGCCGTTACGATACGTAACGGCCGTTTTTTAAAACCCTGGGAAGCCCCATCCATTCGCACCACCAGATACCCAATACAAAGGACCCATATCTAATACACCAAATTGATACCCTTTCTCATTTCCTTCAGGATAGTTTCTGATTCCCTAGGGGCAACGTGTTACCTAGATTTTAGGTCATCCTTATATGACCTGCCTTGCATCTTTTCAAGAGCTTGTAAATAGCTATCTCGCCCTCGATCTTAAAAAAGACATTCAGACAAACACTACTACAAAAGTTTGAAGAGACAAGACGTGGATCAAGCCATCTGTGATGATATCCAGTTTAGAAAGACGGCATTGGATAGTTTTACGAGACACACATCAAAAAAGCTAAAATCCAACCAGTGGTGAGTGGTGACGGTGTGACGCTTTTCCAAGGAATTTGCAGGGTGACCCTAATAGATGTGCTCATCAAGCAAATATCTCATGTTTCTTGCTGCCTAGTGTCAGTTGCATTAATGGATGTGCTCATAAAGTAAGCGTCTCATGTTTTGACTTAGCTAAGTTGACAGCTATATGTTGAAAATCACGCTCTCCGTATCTCTCTTCAGAATTTCTTCATCCCTATAGAACTCTCCATCTCTTAACCCCTCTATAGGTTTCTCAACATTTTTAAGGCTTTAACCTGTCTAGAGATTTCTTTACTAGAAATATCTCCCATGATTTTTATCTTACGTCCTCTGTAGAACTACCTATAAGGTTCCAGTCCTAGAAGTCTCATGAACGTGCTAATGAAATTTCTATTCAGTTGATGCACCAACTTTATATGCTATGTAAAGGAGCACGTGGATCTTGACGTCTCTATAGACTGAGAGGCAGCAACTTTAAGTTGGTATGCAAGAGAATTTCCTTAGTGTGCTGGGGAAACATTTTAAAGATGTCGTTTTGGTTTCCAGGGTGCACCATAAGTTGTGTATGAGAATGAGATTGTAAGATGCTAGGCATGCTAATTGTTAAGGGCAAGTCATTGTATTCTGGTAATAAAATTCTGTGCGACTTGTGTGTGCAATAATAGCTAAATACTGGTTTGCCAATTGCCGAATTTACCGAACACCTAAACCCTGTTACATGTTTCCCTTCACTAATACCTTGCTTATTATGCAGCAAGTTATCTGCACTCATAGCTAGTACTTCAGAAATAAGATAGCTAGCCTCTAGAATATAATCAAATGTCATGATAGTGTACTATTAAAGACCCCATATATATGAAGTTCTGTACTAGCAACAAAGGAAAGCATGACCTTCCTGAAGAAAGGTGACGCAACTGATAGAGGTTAAAGGAAGGTCAATTAAGAAGATCCCCCCTCCCAGCCCTCTATTTTGTTTCATCATCGAGCTTTAGATCTAAACCTTAGTCTTCAATCTCCCATAGGTGTGAGTGAGCAGGGATCAAGCCTCACCCAAAGGCATTTTAGTTACAATAGCTAACTTGGACATTGGAGCAGCTAACAGCCTTTACGAGCCAGTTCTTGTAACATTGTAATGGGTCCAACAACTAACCCGTCAGGAGTCCAGTTCTCATAACCCCAGTTGGGGCCCAGAAAGTAGCAAATTAGAGCACATCATAGCCCCATCAAGGTCCAGAAGAACTAAACGACAAGGGCCTAGTTCTTCAAGCGCCATCTGAGGTCCAGCCCTATAGCCCAGAGTCGGTCTGAGTACTACAGCTTTTTAAACAAAAGAGAGCAATTCAATGAGCAAAATGCCCAGTCTTAAGGTTGGGCCCATTTATGGTTTTCGATATTGGCCTAAATGGTACTCCTACCGATGGCTTCTATTTGTCGTGCTCAAGCAATCTCATACTAGTTTTTACCTTTTGAGATTTGCTGCAAAAGTTTCAGATTGTTGACAATGAGCTGTAGAGTCATCGGTCAGCTAACCGGATTAAGTGCACCTCGCTCAACTGAACCGAGATTTCAAATTGCGAATGTTGTTATTTAAGCACTGAACTGAAGGTCTTAAATTAGAAATAAGAACAGAAAACAATTGGCTCTTGGTCAGTTTTCAGATATTTTAATTGTAAACCATAACAGCAATAGAGAAGACATAAAATCGTTCTTGGCTGTCTAAGTGTGGTCACCGAGAAAGACGAACAAATAGAAGCTGAACGAGATTACTAGAGAAGCATCAAGACGGCCGTGCAAGGGGGGGCTTTTTTTGTGTGTGGGGTGGTTGGGGGGGGGGGGGGGCGTGCGAGCGAAGCATCTAGATTCTGGAATGAATGAATGACTCGTCTATTGTAAAAATGTGTTGCTTCTTGGAAAGCATTTGATACTAGCTCTGTCCGTACTAATGCAGTTGTTCAATTACAGATCCAAGAAGCTAAGGGGACGGGGAGGGGGAAGCCTAAATGAGAGAAAATTTCCAGTATGTACCTCTGAAGTGTGGAAGATGGTGGACTCCATGAGAATTCTATTAGTATCAGAATGAGACGACGCACCTATCAAGAATTTATGGAAGGTGCGGAATGCGACAGCGGTCTCTGTGCTCCATGGGGGCAACCATTTGAAACCTGAAACAGAGACAAGCCCATCTTCTAGTAGCTTCACCACAGATACTCCTGAACCAATCACGTCTGAACCTAGTACAGCATGACCACCCGGCGACATAGAAGCATCAACTAAAATCGAGCAGTAGGCAAGCAAATCAAGCTTCAAAGATTTCAGAGAAAGTGAATCAAACACAGTTGGATAAAAGCTCAACCTCATTCCAATGATCGCCTTCTTTTTCCGCCCTTCTCCATCCTTTAACAATCCAATGAAACCTAATAACCAGTGAAGGGCGAGCAATCGAAAAACCAAGTAATGCTGAACTTCTCTCGACATCAGAACAAGGCGATTGGCAACCTCGCCCTCTTGGCCATCAAACGCATCGGGAAACTGCGAACACAAGACCAACAAAGCATGACACAGCACCGGATCAAATGAGTAAATCAACCCAGACAACTGCACAGTCAACAGCGATGCCTGCAATTCCAAAGCCACCGCCACTGGGATTATCATGGACATGAACTCAATCAACCCGCACGGAGTCAAATACTGTGGCCACTCGAGCAAAAAGGACATAACCCTCCTCAACTCCTTATAGCTCGAACTCGAGATTTCCTTCCCCCAACCATTCTCACCTAACAAAAACTGCGGAAAATTGAACGGCACCAGGGGAAGCGACGTATTGAGAATAGAAACATTGGCTTTACCCATGGCAATGCTATGTACTACACCTGCCAATAACAACACATAGCTCTGTGCCGCGTGAGTGCGCTCGCTCTGACACAGACCCCATAGATGCCCTGCTATTTCGGACAGCAAGCACGGGAATGCCCTCTCTAACTCGCGCAGACACTCGCACGCCACGCCACGCGTCTGCCGATCCAACCCGTGGTTGGGCCGGTTGATCACCGTTAACAGAAGCTCGATTAGGCTTTCAAGCTGGGGGAGGATCGGAACGGCGTCGCTTGTGGCCGTGATAAATATGGAGGTTGTGGAGAGCATGAACTGGTCTTTGAGAGAGTAAGTGATGGAGACGCCGTCGATCGGGGCTTGAATGAGTGGACGGAGGGCATCGAGGATTAGGGTCAGGGTTTGTTCGATTTCTAAACCGGATTCTTCGAATGCTAACAAGTATTCTTCTTCGAGGAAAACCAGGAGGCGGAGCTTGAGGTTGAGGGGGAAATCTTTGCGGAGGAGGGAGGAGAGAGAGAGTTGGAGGAGCGGAAGGGCGGTGTAGTTGGCGGAGGTCCAGCGACGGCGGCGGGTGCCACCGTACTGGTAGTCTTCCATTAGGGTCTCCCATTCCTGGGGTGATAGGGGTTTCAGCGACGATGGTGGTTTCGCCATTTCAATGGCTTTAGACCAAAGCTGCCCTAGCCCTGCCGTTCAACTAACTCACATACTCGAATACAGCGGTTGATGCAAATGACCTTTTTCTTCCTTTTTCTTTTTTTGGTTAACTTTTGGTAAAATGCCGTCCCATATGCTTGTCTCTCTTTGCCCGCTTCAGCAAATTAAATTTTGTGACTGACGTAATTTTTTTGGATAATATTGAAATAACAATAAAAAATGTTATTATTTTAATAGAAGACCATAAATTAAAATGTAAAGAAAATTTCATGTAACTTAACTTCAATTCACTTCCACTGCCACTCTGTATGCACTTGTCCTCTATCGACCTAGTTTCACTTCAAAAAATTTTCAAGCCACAATTAGTGTCCACCTTATCGGCACCATCCAACCTCCACCCGTCGAATCGCCCAACCGTCTCTCCCTCGTCGTTGGATTGGTCTATATTGTCTTTGTCTCGTCTCACGACCACCTTCAACCACCACCATTATCTCAGTTCATTATTTTCGCTTTTCATATTCCTTTCCATGAAAACTCATCGGCCACCATCCAGCACCCACGACTAACACTTTTTTTCTTTTTCTTTTTTTATCAATCTATAAAGAGCCAACAAAACCACCTTTGATGTTCAACTCCAGCGTTGTTGCTGCTACAACCACCACCACAATTCATAACTATAAGGCCACCACAAAAGCAGTGCCAAAACCACAACCACCACTTTGGATAAACCCACCATTTTAGCGCAACCACCACTATTACTAGGCCAACACTATCACAATCACACTACTGAGGCACCTCTACCTTTTTACACCCACCACCCCAACACCATTTGATTTGCCTATCCTAACCACCACTGTCATCGCCACCATCAACCCAACACCATAAAACCCTCAAGTTGTGAACCCTTATAATACCCCCGTAGTTTGAATATAAGATGGGTTTAGAGAATTGGGGATCCTTTTTGGGTATATGGTGGACCAATTCTAGGGGGTTTGGGAAAGGCGATCAAGAAAGAGGAAGAAGATACACGAGGAGTTGTGTTTGGTGAAGGAACAGGTGATGGTTTGGTGGTGGGTGTCCATGCCTAGAACTTTGAAAGGTGGGACTTGGTTGGAGATGAGGTGATTGTAGACACCCTATTTTTGTAGTAGTTAGTAATTAAATAAATAGTGGGCTTGGTTAGTACTTATAGTGCATTATTGAGTTAAGACATAACAATATGACTTAATTAATTAATTTAGTCAACCTCAGTCTAATTGTTAAGTGTTTAAATCCAGTTGTCAAGTCCATCGGTCTTGTCTAGAAGTGTCAAAGGACCGTACGGGCCTGGTGGGAAAATGGCCCTGGCCGGGCGGGTCGTGATTTAATAACCTGAACCTTAATAATGCTTAGCCAGTTAGTTTATTTTAAGCAACAACTTTTATACACGAGATTTAGCGTCGATTTCCATGAGTGAAATTTTATTGACAACTTTTAGCAACAAAATTTCTGGAAATCATAAATTATAAATTAAAGATGGCAATTATAAGTGATAATGATTGCGGGACTTAGTGACAATTAGCGTAAACGATATTTTTGAAAACTTTTACCGACGGATTTTTTTTATCTAGCATCAATATTTTATTTAGCAATGATGGTGAAGCGAGGGTATATAATAGCCTATATAATACCCATTAAATTCTTCTAGAACATTAATTTATCATAAATCGTTATTTTGGGTCTTTTCGTAATTAAAAAATGTTGGACGAACATTGAAAAACTGTTGAAAATTTAGGGGGATTTTTGGTAGTTTTCCACCTTAGGGTATTTATATATATATATATATATATATATATATATATATATATATATATATATATATATATATATATATATATATATATATATATATATATATATATATATATATATATATATATATATATGTGTGTGTGTGTGTGTGTAGCAGCCGCCCAAAACCCTTTTCTTCTAGTTTCTAAAGCACAGTTGGGGAAAGAGAGAATAGGGTTCTGAAGAACGGTTTTTTCTCGGCGATATTTCGGTAAGTTTTCTAACCTTTTCTCTCTAATTTATTTGAGGTTTTGCGGTAACTGCAAGGGATGCCG
This sequence comes from Escallonia herrerae, assembly GCA_033070095.1. Taxonomy (NCBI): domain Eukaryota; kingdom Viridiplantae; phylum Streptophyta; class Magnoliopsida; order Escalloniales; family Escalloniaceae; genus Escallonia; species Escallonia herrerae. The sequence continues at coordinate 488,948 of JAVXUP010000359.1, forward strand.
TGAAGTGGGTTTGGGATGTGGAATAGGGCTGCCGCAAGAGAGGAGTCTAGGGCTATTGTGAGGGCCTCGAAGGGGGTGAATGAGGGGAGTGTTTGTGCATGAGTTAGTGTGTGCAACTGTGCATTTTATGTGAGTGAGGGGCTGCAATGCAGCCATGGAAAAGGGTACTGCCGTAAGGTAGTATACCCATGTGTTTTGTGTGTGTAATGTGGGTTTGCAAGGGAAGGGGAGACAGCCATGAGGCAGTTTAGGTGATTGTGGGAGCATATGTGCATGTACCTTATGTGTGGGTAATTGTGAGAGGGTTAAGGACAACCATGGTGGCTACCATATTGAATTGGGTAAGGGGCTGAAACAAACCAGCCATGGTCCGATGGTGCGCGGCAGTGTACAGGTTGATGCATGTGGGTGTAGTATGTGTAGTGAGATTGTGGTATGTGTGTGTAGGCTGCCAAGGGGACAACTGCGTGCATTTTGTGCTTGTGTGTGTGCCTGCGTGCGTGTGTTTAAATATGTATAATAAGAGTGGAGAGGATGTGCCATGAGTGAGTATATGTGAGAGTTTGTGTGTGTAATGAAGGTGTGTTATGTGTGTGAATGCAAGCTGCCATGAGGTTGGGTGTAGTGCTCAACTGTGGGTGTGTTTTGGGTGAGTCGTGTGCATGAAAAGGGAGAAGTGTGTGTGTGTGTAATGAAGAGGGGATGGCTCACTCTGAAATGAAAAATCATCTGAATTGTTTTGTTGTTTTTAATTCTTGATCGACGTTACTGGGCTCTTCAAAACTCACTCTCGTTTGACTTTGTTTTAGCAGGTGTTGATCAGCATTAGGTTACCTGAGTATGGATTAGAGCTGAATGAAGGAAATTTGAATTTATGTTTTACTTTTGATTGTTAGAACCCCTGTGTGGATAAACTTTACTAGCTTGTTATTCAGGTTTAATTTCAGTTTACTAATTATGTCTATACACTGAAGGGGATACATAGATTGATGATTTGGTTGCGTTGACAGTTTTTGGTATTATTGTCTTAATATAACTGATTGAGTGAGTATCTAACATTCCGGGCTTCCGGGATGTTACAATTAGTATCAGAGCATAGGTATATGATTTTGTAGACTTTCGAAGCCTGTAAGGGAAAGCCTAAGTTTAGACGATAGGGTTAGTGAAAACTTTAATACGTTAGTTGAACCATAGTAGTGGCTAGATATCAGAGTGCGCAGCGAGCGTAGTTTGAGGCATTGATATGTGAGTGCTTATAAGAATTGGTTAAATATTTCGAGGACCACAACATCATAAGTAAGTGAAATTTAGAGGACGAAATTTTTATAAGTGAGAGAGAATGTAACACCCCAAACCTCGATAATGCTTAGGTGGTTAGTTTATTTTAAGCGATGACTTTTATACGCAAGATTTAGCGTCGATTTTCATGAGTAAAATTTTATTGGCAACCTTTAATGACAAAATATTTGTAAACCATAAGTTATAATTTAAAGATAGCAATTATAAGTGATACTGATTGAGGTACATTGTGACACTTAGTGTAAACGATATTTTTAAAAACTTTTACCGACTACCATCGATATTTTATTTAGCAACTGTTAGCAATGATTGGCGAAGCAAGGTTATATAATACCAGTTACATTCTTCTAGTCCATTAATTTATCATAAATCATTATTTTGGGTCTTTTCGCTATAAAAAAAGTTCTGGACGAACATTGGAAAACTATTAAAATTTTCGGGGGATTTTGGGTAGTTTTTGACCTTAGGTTTACACACACACCTGCTATATAGAGCAGCTACCCCAAACCCTTTCCTCTCGTTTTCTAAAGCATGGTTGGGGAAAGAGAGAGCACAATTGTGAAGAAGGGTGTTTTTCTGCGAGATTCGGGTAAGTTTTCTAACCTTTTCTCTCTAATTTATTTGAGATTTTGTGGTAGCTGTAAGGGCTACCGTGAAGTGGGTCTGGAGTATGGAATAGGGCTGCCGTAAGAGAGGGTTCTAGGGATATTGGAGGCCACCGAAGGGTGTGAATGAGGGGAGTGTCTGTGCATGAGTTAGTGCGTGAAACTGTGCATTTTATGTGGCGAGGGACTGCAACGCAGCCATGGAAGAGGGTACTACCGTAAGGCAGTATACCCATGTATTTTTGTGTGTGTAATGTAGGTTTGCAACGGAAGGGGAGACTAACATGAGGCAGTTTAGGTGATTGTGGGAGTGTATGTGCATGTACCTTATGTATGGGTAATTGTGAGGAGGTTATGGGCAGCTAGGGTGGCTGCCATATTTAATTAGGTGAGGGGCTGAAACGGACCAGCCATGGTCCGATAGTGCACGGCGGTGTACATGTTGATGCATGTGGGTGTAGTACATGTAGTGGGATTATGGTGTGTGTGTGTGTGTGTGTGTGTGTGAGAGAGAGAGAGAGAGATAGAACAGTTAGGTGCATTTGTGTGTGTGTTTAAATATGTATAATGAGAGCGGAAAGGGTGTGCCGTGAGTGAGTATTTGTAATACCCCAAACCTAAGGTTGGGCTTATAATAAATTTAGTCGATTATTAATTTCTTAGATGACAATTTTTGTAAGTGATACTAGATAATCTTTTGCGATGATTGTTGTGAGCGGCACCATTTAGGACATGTAGCGACATTCTTTTTTAAATGATTATAAGTTACAATAAATGAAGCTTGTTGTAGGGTAGACTACAACAGGTTTGTTTCTTTAGCGACAAGTTTATAAATAATTATTTGAGTTCTTTTTGCATCGATTTTCATACGCAATATGTAAGTCGATTTGCATAGAAGATATTTTGCCCCTAACATTTAGCAACTAAATTTTAGGAGCAGGAAGTTATAAATTTACCAATAGACGTTATTGATTGAGATCTTTATTAATAAGTAGCGTAATGATATTTTTGGAGACCTTTAGCGACAAATTGGTGGAGCGAGTGATGCAACAACCTGTTAATAATTTTTCTAACACGTAAAATATCGTAAGTAGTCTTTTGGGTCTTTTCTTTTGGCAATAATAGAAAGTCGGGACAAAATTCAATTAACTAAAGAAAATTAGGGATCTTTTGTAAAATTCTTCAAGCTAGGTTTTCTTTTCTTCTTGTATATATATATGACCTTATGGGTTAGCCGACCCTAAAATTCCCAGACCATCTGGAAACGGCAGAGCGCAAAGAGGGAGTGAAAGAGATCTCCGGCGATCGAGGAACGTTCCGGTAAGCTTGCTTTGGAAGTTAAGTTTAATGTGAATAGATATTATGGGTAGAAGTAAATGGGTCTCCCTCTGTATGTAATATCTGAGGGTGTGTGTGTGTGTGTGTGTGTGTGTGTGTATATATATATATATATATATATATATGGGATTGCAAAGACAACCATGGTGTCGTGATGGGCTTGTGAGAAGACAACCACGACTGCTGTGGAATGAAGCATGGCAGTGGGTTACCATGAAGGGGCTGTTGTGAATAAGAGGGCGACGACAGCCATTGCACCATGATGGGTTCGTGAGAAGGCATCTATGGCTGTCGTAGAACGAAAGTGGATGGAGGTGCGGCTGAGTTGCGAGAGTGTGGTGATGATTTGGTATGGGTATATGTGAGGTTTGATTACAAAGAAAAAAAATGGAAGAGACAAGTTGTGCATTTGTGTGAAATTGAGTGTACCCTTGAGTGGGTTGGGCAAGAAAATGAAGCTACCGCCGTGAGGTAGTAGCTTTGGAGGGTTTGAGAGAAAAATTTTGGTGAACAAAGGACAAAGGTGGGTCGTGGGGTTGAAGGGTTTGTAACGCCCCCGAAAATCCGGAGCTCCGCCGCCCCGAACTCCCGGGTTGTTAACCTACCGGATCACATCAAACCTGTCAAACCTGTTCACTAACACATATTCCAAATCATCTAACTCAGCATCAACTCAGATTTCTCAAAACACTGGATCATAATTGCTTAGCAGATTACAGCTTAGGTTCTTCGCAATTCAAATTTCCTAAGAACAATTTATCAGTACCGACCCGCGCAGGGGTCTTACTATACCGTGGTGATGGGCTCACCGGAATCTCAGACTCTAAACCCCATTCCCGAGCAGTCTACTGATGATCAAAACCTGCAGAAAGGAATCAAATGAAGGGTGAGCTTTTGAGAGCTCAGTAAGGTCGCACAAGGACTACCAACAGGATTACAAAACGATTCCAAGAATCCAACCGACGAAAATTTCCAGAATACTTCAGATGGTCAAAAACTCAATGACTTCCAAAAGGATCAAAAACTCATCAGAAATAGGTACCAAAATAAACTAGAACAAACATGACCGATTCCAAAAAGAACAATCGATAATAGATCATTTCTAGAGTCATCATTTCCAAATACAACGAAGGTTTTTCAAAAGATTTCAACAGAAGCACAGATCATTTCAGATAAGACTTTTCAGACATTTCCGTAATAGTCACGATAGTGTACAGAGCAGATAAAATAAAAAAATCAACGTTGATCCTGGGCGGTCGCGATGCCATTCCGGCAAAGCACAGAAGTGTACACATGCATGATGTACTAAAATACTAGTCCACTTGGGTACTAGCCTGCTTTTTCCTGCAGGATTCAGACCAGCCTTATTACGCCCTCCCACAAAACAGAAACCCAGGTCAACACAGAAAATCAACAATATCAGTGAGCCTTAACATAAGCTCAATCACTGAAATCAATTCGGATTCCAACAATAACAATAATCATACTGGCATAAGTCAGCATTCAAAATTTCAGAAGAAACCAGAATTTTCAGAAGAAAATCACAGATAAACAACAAAGACGATTGCAAATAGATAGCAGATTTGAACACAACAATTCAGAAGAATGGATACAGACAATGATCAACTTTGCTCAGCATGCAATACATGCAAACATCACAAGAATTCCAAATAATTGAGTTAGGTTCAATATTAGGGCTTTCTGGGCAATAACATGCTGATAGCCATACAGAATTCAGAGTTCGGCATTAGCCGTAAATAAATCAAATGAATACTTATGAGTACAAGCAATAGAATAAGGGTTCGGACAAAGTCCTTACCCAAGGTTCAGATAGAATCCCTTACCTGGATCCGCAGCTAAATTATCCTAACCGGAAGTCTTTAGCTTTAACCTAAACAGAATAATCGAATCATTAGAATACAGCCTACCGAACAAAAGCATAACTTAATACGAACTCACACATGCTCCCAAATTGAACCTCCCCTCACCGGGTATGTAAAATTACCAAAACGCCCCTAGGGTGTAAAATTACCAAAATGCCCCTCTCGGCCTTAAATCATCAAAATGGCCTTCTCGTAAGTAGAATCATTGAAATAAACCTTCCATATGTAAATTTATGCCAAAATACCTTTCTTAGGTCAAATTACCAAAATACCCCTTCGGGGGTGGTAAATTACCAAAACACCCCCCATTACACTTTAATTCTCAAAATGACTTTTTCATAAGCAAAGTCACTAAAATAATCTTAATGTATGTGAATTTACTCTAAAATACCTCTTATAGGTAAAATTACCAAAATACCCCTTCGGGGTGGTAAATTACCAAAACACCCCTAGGGGTTTCCGGCACCAGAAAAATCTCAAAAATATCTTAAACTGCTATTTTAAGCATCCCTATGTCATTTCTGGCCTAAAAAGTAGTTTATAAAATTTTCGTCCGAAAATCCTGAACCGGTGTCCGGATCGAGCGCTAAAAGGCCAGTTTCGCGAAAAATACCTATCGGCCTCGAAATGGCCTGAAATTTTAGATACTGAATCATATCTGTAAAATAGAGTTTCCATAAAAATTTCAGATGAAAATAACTTCGTTAACTAGGTTAATTAATTCGATAAAGTTATTTAATCGATACCCCAATTTAGCACTCTTCGCGGACTCCAAAAATTCCCAACATTTTCCAGAGCGTAGATCTCGTAAAATTATCAGGGGTTACTGTTTTAAGTTTTATCTAATTTTGGCTCTAGATATTTATGAAAATTCGATCAAAAACTGCCTAAATGAATTTCACCTTTAGCGACAATAACAAACACTATTCAGATTACTACACACACTATTACACCTTCAAACACACACAGCTCGTCTTCAACCTTCGGCCGCACATACAAACACACGTTTCACTCACTCACACCTCAACTGATATCCCCAACCACACCTCAAAGACACCATTAACCCACCTAACACACGCAAATCACTCACAATCACACGATTTCTTACACACCCACACACCCGAATATACATACACACAAGAACACACACACGGTTTCACCATGAATACACCCACGGTTACACACTCACTGAACACACCCCACATGCCCTGCATACACACCCCGCATACACCATTTACCCTACTCGTTAAACATACACACATATACATCAATCTCCTTCCATTACCCCACTGAAATTCACACACAAAACACCTTAAACACACACTGAACACACACACGGCACACAGTGAATTAGCTCATGAGAAGGGGTAAGAGATTACCCTTCAAGAGATCATTCCTAATCTCTCTCTGTGAGTGAGTTCTCTGCTTGATTTCTTGCCCGTGCCCCTGTTCCCGCGAGTTCTGCGTTGGCTGCTCCTTCTCTGTTTTGTTCTTCTTTCCCAAAAGGGAAAGGTTTCCCTTCTTGTCTTTTCTTTTTGTTTTCTTTCTTTAAACTTATCCTCCTCTTCTCACTTATCCTCTTTTTTTTCCTAGCTTAGTCATTAAGCTAGTAGGAGGTGGCACTCCCACAATTTTTCCTCAAAATTCCAAATTAACTCCCAAGATTTTCCAAAATTATGAAAATGCCCCCAAATTTCAAAATTTTCATTTTTGCCCCAAAATTCTTTTAAGCTTCCACAAGCTTCTAATACCCGAGTATTGCTCAAAATTAGCGCCCGTTTATTTTTCGGGTCATGGATGACAATTTTAATCGGCTCCCAAAGTTCGGGATATTACAGGGTTACCGTAGGAAGAACAACATGAGGGAAAGGGTGATGGGTTTCAGCTGTGAGAGTCTGGGAGATTTAGTTATATGCATATGAGTATTGTTTGTGTGTATAAAAGAGAAGGGTAAGAAACTATGTGGGAATGGTGCATGCCGTGAAGGGGGTCAACAAGTATATAGGTGTGTTGGTGTGAATGAATGTGGTGGTAGAGTGGATGTTCCTGTGAGTTTTGGGGGTAAGGGGTAAGTTGTATGTGTATAATATAGGTGGATAAGGGTGATAAAAGAAAGGAAAGAGGGAGGGAAACCCCACTACTGTGAGGCACGGCAGTGGGTGTGAAGGCAAGAATATGTATATAAGTGGGTGTGGGGAATTGAATATTGCGTGCGTGCGCGCGCGAGCGCGCGTGTGTGCATGTGTGTGTAAAACTGTGAAGTGGTTTCGGGTAAAGACACTACTGGGTTTGTATGAAGAAGAAGATGATTGAACACAGAGATGAGAAAGTTTTAGTTTTAAAATTTAACTCAAAAGTGTCGCTAATGGAAATATTTTTTTAGCATTTTCTTTCTGAATTTTTAGGATATATCTAGAAATTTATTCTGACAAAGTCCAAAAGAGTAACTCATACTATTTTTGTAATACTTACAACTTAAGAATGTTTAAAATTTTTCTGAGTTCGACAAGCATGCTAAATGATTTTATCTAAACAATGGATTTTGGTGCATTTTAAAATAGCAAACTAAGTTATTAAATTCTGAAGCTTTTACAATAATCTTATATAGCTAAGATAGGGTACTTTTTAAAGTTTTTAAAGTCGTTTACTATTTTTAGCATTATTAGTCGAGTAGCATTTGATCGGATATCGCGTAACTAGGGGTGGCAATTGTCACCCAAACCCATTTACCCACCTATTTAAAAATGACCCGAAACCACCCATTTAAATAATTGGGTCAAATGGGTAAAAAATCTTGTAACCCATTAACCCATTAATTTATATGGGTTACAAATGGGTTACCCATCACCCAAATTAATCTGTCCCATTCTCTCTCTTCATTCATCCACACGAGCTCACTGTCGACACGGCGACGACAACTCTTGCCGTTGACACACGACGGGCGTCATCACCGCCGTCGCCTACCATCACGGACAGGTAAGCTTCTTCTCACGTAGTTCTCTCCATCATTTTCTCTTTTGATCAATTTTCTCTCTTCTCCTTCGATCTATGTCTCTCCATCTCTTTCCCTTTTAATTTGCCTTCTAATGCTGAGATCTGTTGATTTTCTGAGTGATTTAATCTGGAATGTTGTATCACAAGTAATTATGTCTGCTGTGTGTAAAATTAAAATACCCACAGTTGTTCGATAAAATGTCTGTAAGAAATTGAGAGTGGATATTCCCAGTTTCATGGGATTTTCTGGTAAGTTACCTCGAATGTTTCCCGTTACTAGGTTCTCTGTTTCAGACTGGTCACCAGCTTTTTTGGGTTTGTTGTTGTTTTTCGAAAGCATTTTGGAAATGGGTTTGCTGTTGGCTACTATATCACTCGACATGTGTGCCTTTTGGCCCTGCAAAGCTGTAGTGAGTTCCAGGGGGCATCATTGTGATAAATAGGAATCACTTTCCACTCTGAAAATGCCATGCTTTGCACTTCAGTAGGTTGACTGGAATAAGGATTCTTCCATCATAAGGCTTCCCCTTTTAGAAAGTACTTCTAGCAGATAATGATTGAATGCTTAATAGAGCTGGTCACTGTTTGGATCTTTGTATCGAGCTCACCATTACCTTCCTTGTCAATAACAATGATAGTCGAGTCGTCACACGATGAAGATGATAGAAAACTTGTGGCCTTTTGGCTGATCATATGGCGGCCAGCGAGCATTCCCTATTCTATGTTGTTCGAGTAATCCCATTTTGCATCAAAACCTTTTGACCTTGGTTGGACCTAGTTCTTCCATGCTAAGACCTCTGACACTTCAGCAAATTCTAAGCTATAAAACTCGTAGGTAGTGCGAGGATTAACAAGGAAGAAAAAATTAATCCTTCAGCCAAACATCTGTTTAATTCTTGAAGTTGTAAAGTACTCGTGCGCGTAACCAGAATGTTCTGTATTTGTGTTTTTCTGAAAGATTCAGCTCCTCGTCTCGCTATCCTTCACTGTTGCGCTTCGTAGCAATGCCTTCTCTTGACACGTTATAGGCAAAACAAATTCGGGTGTTACCACATACAATTGATGCACCACAGATAACACTGTTTGTTCAGCAGCTATAGTTTCGAGCTTACATTTACCCTTTAATGGTATCCAAATCCATGTTACTGTTATGTTTCAAAATGATGTCATGCTCATGGGAATTAAAATGGAAATCATGAATGATAACCAAATGCCGAGAGTTATGTTGTGGTTATTTTTATGACTTGGTGTAGATACAAGTTCTTGCTTACTTTTTTCTGTTGTTCGATGGTTCTTGTTTGGTTTGCCTTTTTGTTTTCTGCTTTTGTGTCTTCCTAGTTACGTAAACAACCGAGTCTAGTAATTTTGGTGATCTTCAAGGTGCAGTCCATGCACTGCAGGTCCATGCCTTGGTGCAACCTCCATTTTAATTAGATTGTTATTTCTTGTTATTTATGACTCTATGTAAATATTTGGTGAGTATTTGAGTTTGCTTGAGGAATCGATATGGATATGGAGATGGATGAAAGTTCATCTATTGGTGTTAGTTCAACATTTGGTGTAAAAAGGAAGCTTACATCTCTTGCTTGGGAATATTTTTAGCATTTTCAAAAGGATGGAAAAGAGAAGGGATGGTGTTTGATTTGTAAGAAGGAGTACGAGATAAGAAGGAGTACGAGACGGGTAATAGTGGTTCATCTATTGGTGTTAGTTCAACATTTAGTGTTCCTATTACTAGTGTTACCTCAGAATCTGCTTTTAGTATGGGAAATCAAATCATCGGCAAATATCGTGCTTCATTTGTTCCAAAAACTGTTGAAGTCTTAGTGTACACGCACGACTGGCTATGAGACTTGTCTGGTAAACCTTAAATTTGTCGTTTATCTTTTTAATTTTTTTTTTGGGAGTTGTTCACATGTTATACGCAGATTTAGGCTTTTTTCCCCCTTTTGTTTTGCTTTCTAATTAACTGTCTACTTATTTTTAAAGGTTTACATGATGCCGACGAGGAGGGGGCTCTCACCAAAGACTTCTCACACTTGTTGGTTTCGGAAAGTGAAGGTGCTTCAAATGTGATTGCTTGAGTATAATAGGCCGCATTTATAGGACAAAGTTTGAACTCCTTTTGTTTCACGCCTTATTTTTCATTTTTATTTGTTTCTATTATGTTTATGTCTTTTTTTAAAGATCTAATCATTAGAGATGAGTGCGTAACACTTTCGATTTGGTTGTAACCACACTACTATATTTTATCTTTTTATGGAAAGTAGTTTGTCTACTCATGTACCCATGTAAAGAAAGCGGTTCCTCCCCTACCCTCTAGCATTCTCAAGTTTAAACTAAAAAAGAAAAAATGAATGCGTAAATTATTATTAGAAGTGTAGATGTACAATTTATTATGATAATATTATCATCATTTCTAAGGAAAAAAATTGAAATATTAAAGTCAAAAAGTCAACGGCCGAAAAGGCAAAAGTCAATGGGTCGGGTCAAAAGTCAACGGTTGGGTTGAAATTAGGTCAGTCCAGGTGCTATGTCTGGTCAGAAACTGGGTCGAGTGAGAAATTGTCAAATTGGGTTGGATCTTAGTAAATGGGTCATGTTGGAATAATGGGTTAAACCAACCCATTTAATGATTGACTCAGTTAACCCATATATAAATGAGTCTAAATGGTCCTCACCCATTTTACCCAAACCCATTTATCTCAAATTCAAACCCAACCCACCCACCCATTCTGCCAGGCCTACGCGTAACGTTTTACTATTACAATAGTTTACTAAACTATTTTTAACGGCTATTTCTAAATAGATTAAGGCAAAGTACAAAACTTCCCTTATTTTTGTGAAACCTTCGACGTGGAATTTTCTGGGATTTTTCTGTGCATGGGAAGGGTCTCAAATAATTTTATTTTAAAAACATATTTTTGAATTATTGGGTATAGTAAACAAAATTATTTTTAGCCTAGAATTTTACAGTGATCTAAACTTACTAAGATGCTTGAGTGTCTGAAATTTTGTGGCATTTTGATGCTGTTTGATATATTTTTGAAACAAGAACATTAGCGCTCAATTTAAGGAGCGGTTTAGGGTTCTGAAAGGAGAATTTCCAGAAAGACTATTCTTGTCCAAAAAACTCTCCTAGCTGTTCAAAAAGATTCTTTTAGGTTATTTTTGGGTGTGTAAAGGTACATTAGGTGTCAGGGGTGAAAAGATAATTTTATGAAAGCCTGGGGATGGTTTGGTGATTTTGCTCACTTGGGAGAAACTTAATACTTAGGTATGCTCAAGCAGCAATGAATAACACCCGTGTGATTTGTTACTTAGGTTTCGGTAGATAAGAGCTAGGAACGGCTTTTGAGCAAGTATATTATTGAGTGAGATAAGTACTCATGCCATGTTCCTCTGTATACTCTATTTGCAAAGCCTATAAATGTATATATGATTTGATCAAATGAAAGTTTAAAGTTTTGTTCTGTACATGTTTTTATTGCTAAATCATTTTATGATAAATTTAGTTTAAAAGAATGCCATGGAACGCTATGTGAATCATAGTTTACACTGAGTACATGTTAATGAACTATGAAACTTGACGACTTGGTTGCTGTGCCACATATCCAACGGGAGAATGTTGGATTTCGGGCCCCAGTCAACGGGGCTTGTACGTTGATGCACAGTACTGTTGCTGGTGGTTCACCCTTGCGTCCATAAAACTTTTATCTCGAGTGTAGGAGGGATTTCGAATCCTAGTCAGGAGGGCTCGTACGCTGATTGTAGCACAACTAAGTAATGAAATATCTATGATCGATGTGAATGAAATTCTTGATGATTTTACTCTGATTTGAAAACCTTTTCCGAACTTTCATATATATATATATATATATATATATATATATATATATATATATATATATATATATATATGGGGAAAGCGAATATATTGCTAGCCTTAGGCAGCTTGCCTAAGGCTAGTAACTAAAACGACGTAATTTTGGTTAATTTTTATTAGTTTTCCTTTTTCTGTTATCTCTCTCCCCTATAACACTCTATCTCATTATCAGATCTCCCACACTGATACAGTGCTACCTGGTTAACTGATTCCTAACCCACCTCCTCCTCCGTCTAATGCATTCATATTCACCTCCTCATTAGTGCAATTATCTGGGCATTTACACCTCTCAATGGAGCATTTCATTCTCAATTCCCTCTAACATCTACTCATGGGCATAGTACTAGTTTTTTCAGATCCATCAGTACTAGCAAGACTTTTCCCTCTTCACCAAATTGTCAAACAAACCAAAGGCTCTCTTTTCATTACCTTAATGGAGAATCCCAAATGCTTACTTGGCTGAATATAGATTGTATATTAGATCCACTTATTGAAATCAACTGACATGGCACTTGATGTAATCTGATGCCGTGGGAGAGAATGAACCGGCAATGGTGGGTGTATATAGCAGCGGTTAATTGTTATGGTGGGGGTTGTGGTTCGCCGGTGCGGAGGTTGGTCGGAGATGGTGGTCGGCAATAGGGTTGTTTGGTCAAACTGATAGAGAGAGAGAGAGAGAGAGAGAGAGAGAGTTAAAAATAAAATTATTGAGCTGTAAAAACATTACGAAACGACGTAGTTTTATTCGCTAGTCTTAGGCAACTTGCCTAAAGCTAGCAACATATTCGCTTTCCGAAATATCCCGAACTTCGGGAGCTGTTTAAAATAGTCATCCGTGACCCAAAAAATAAACGGGCGCTAATTTTGAGCAATAATAGGGTATTAGAAGCTTGTGGAAGCTTAAAAGAATTTTGGGGCAAAAATGTAATTTTTTTTTTAAAAATTTGGGGGCATCTTCATAATTTTGGAAAACTTTGGGGCTAATTATAAATTAATGTGTCTAGTGAAAAAAAAAATTAATCAAATGGGTGATAGTATATGCTTCAGTGGCATTTGATTTAATTAGTCGAAATTAGACCAAATTTGGGGCTTCAATGTAATTATACAAAAGTTCGGGGGCTAGTTTGTAATTATGAAAATCTTGGGGGTTAATTTGTAAAATTTGAAAATACGTATTAGGTGTCAAGTTTTAGGGGAATTGGCCCCCGTAGATGCCACCTTTTGCTTTTGCTTTTGTGGATGACTAATGCAAGTATATTGTAAACAAATGGAAGGATAAGTCTAAAGAGAAAGAAAAACAAAATTGGGGGAAACTTTCCATTTCAGGTAAGTGAACAGTAACTGAGAAAAGAAGAAAACAACCATGGAAAATAGAGAGAAGAGAGAGCTTCGGGGGGGGGGGAAGAAAGAAATAGAGAAAGAAGATAAGAGAGAAATTCGGGCAAGGGAAGAAAGGAAAGAAGAAAAAGGGATTGAGAAATACTTCCAAGGGTAAAAATTTCACCTATGGTGTTAATTTTAGTGTGTGTTTTGAAGATTTAGTGTGTGTTCTTCGGGTTTGGGGATTTGATTCGAATGGTATGTGTTTGATTGTGTGTAATTTATGTATATAAAGTGGGTTAGGGCATGAACAATGAGATTGTAATGAGTTTAATTAGTTTAAGATAAGTTATTGAAAGAATCCATGCGTGATTGTGGGTTGAATAAACCCAGGTATGAAGGTGATTGAATAAGGAAGAAGATATGTGTGTGTTCTGAAGGTGTAATAGTGTGTGTTCGAATTTGAACAGTAGATGTTTTCGTCGCTAAAAAATGAAAACTTAATTAAGGCAGTTTTTTCACAAATTTTCATAAATAGTTAGGATCTAAATTAGACAAAGTCCAAAACAGTAACCCCCAATGTTTTTACGAGACCTACGCTTTGGAATTGTTTGAGAATTTTCGGAGTCCGCGATGAGCTCTAAATTAGGGTATCGATTAGGAGAAATTCAAAATTTATTTAGCATAGCAAAACAAGCTATTTTGATCTAAAAATTTCAGTGAAATCTTATTTTACTGATAGGTATCATATTCTAAAATTTTGGATCATTTCGAGGCCGATAGGTATTTTTTGCGAAACTGGCCTTTTAGCGTTCGGTCCAGACACCGGTTCTGGATTTTATGGCAAAAATTTTCTAAAAGACTTTTTAGTACAAAAATGATATCGGGATGCTTAAAATAGCGGTTTAAGATATTTTTGAGATTTTTCTGGTGCCAGAAACCCCCAGGGGTGTTTTGGTAATTTACCACCCGAAGAGGTATTTTGGTAATTTTACCTCTAAGAGGTATTTTGAATCAAATTTACGTACAGTAAATTTTTTTAGTGACTTTGCTTATGGAAAAGTCGTTTTGAGAATTAAAGTGTAGCGGGGGTATTTTGGTAATTTGCCACCCCGAAGGGATATTTTGGTAATTTGACCTAAGAAATGTATTTTTACACAAATTTACATATGTGAAGTTTATTTCAGCGATTCTACTTATGGGAAGACCATTTTGGTAATTTAAGTCCGAGAGAGGCATTTTTGTAATTTTACACCCTAGGGGCATTTCAGTAATTTTACATACTCGTTGAGAGGAGGTTCATTTTGGGAGCATGTGTGAGTTTGTATTAAGTTATACTTTTCTTCTGTAGGCTGTATTCTAATGGTTTGATTATTCCATTTAGGTTAAAGTTGAAGACTTCCGGTTAGGATAATTTAGTTGCGGATCCAGGTAAGGGATTCTATCTGAACCTTGGGTAAGGACTTTCGTCCGAACCCTTATTTTGATAACTCGTAAGTACTCATTTGATTTATTTATGGCTAATGCCGAACTCTAAATTTTGTATGGCATCAGCATGTTATTGCCCAGAAAATCCTAACATTTAACCTAACTCAATTATTTGGAATTCTTGTGATGTTCGTATGTATTGCATGCTGAGCAAAGTTGATCATTGTCTGTATCCATTCTTCTGAATTGTTATGTCCAAATCTGATATCTATTCGTGATCGTTTTGTTTATTTGTGATTTTTCTTCTGGAAATTTGGTTTCTTCTGGAAATTTTGGTTTCTTCTAAAAATTCTGAATGATGACTTATGTCAGTATGATTATTGTTATTGGAATCCGAATTAATTTCGGTGATTGAGCTTATATTAAAGCTCACTGATATTGTTAATTTTCTGTGTTGACCTGGGTTATATGTTCTGTTATGAGGCGGGCGTTATAAGGATGGTCTGAATCCTGCATGGAATGCAGGCTAGTACCTAAATTGACTAGTAATTATTCTGGTACATCATGCATGTGTACATTCTGTTAGCGTGCCGGAATGGCATTGCAATTGCCCAGGGTCAACATTGATTTTTGATTTTCTCTGTTCTGTATATTGCCGTGACTGCTACGGTAATAACTGAAAAGTATTCTCTAAAATAATTTGTGCTTGGGTTGAAATCCCTTGAGAAATACAGTGTATTTCGAAAAGAGCTATTTTCAGATGATCTGTGTACGTTTAATATATCGCAAGAAAACTCTGTTGTACTTTGAAGATGATCTTTTGTTAATCGTTCTGGAACCCATCATGGGTATTATTGTTTATTTTGGTATCTGTTTCTGTGAATTTTGATCATTTTGAGAATCATTGAGTATTTTTGACCGTCTGAAGTATTCTGAAAATCTTTGTCAGTTGGATTCTTGGAATCATTAATCCTGTTGGTAGTCCTTGTGCGACCTTACTGAGCTCTTAAAAGCTCACCCTTCGTTCGATTCCGTTCTGCAGGTGACGATAAGCTGTAGCAGATTTGAGAATGGGTTAGAGTCTACGTGAGGTTCCAATGAGCCCATCACCACTGTATAGTAAGACCCCTGCGCGGGTCGGTATTGATAAATTGTTCTTAGGAAATTTGAATTGCGAAGAACCTAAGCTGTAATAGTTTAAGCTAAGCAATTATGATCCAGTATTTTGAGAAATCTGAGTTGACGCTGAGTTAGATGATTTGGAATATGTGTTAGTGAACAGGTTTGATGTGATCCGGTAGGTTAACGACCCGGGAGTTCGGGGCGGCGGAGCTCTGGATTTCCGGGGGCGTTACACTTTCCCAGTATATATATATATATATATATATATATATATATATATATATATATATGTTCTAAAGGATGTTTTTTACCTTTGGGTCTATAATTTGGTCTTTCATATTTTGTATTTTCTATTGTTGCACTTTGTCTTGGTAGATTGCCATATGTGCTATCCCAGTTACTGGTTTGTCTAGGATTTTTATATAATCACTGTTAATTATAGAAGGATCTAGTACTGTAATTGTACAGCCAGTGTCAATAATTGCATTAGTTTCTACACGTTTTTTATGGTGTATAATCTGTAGTCTAATAGTTACTAGATTATTAAATCTTGTTTGTGTACAAAATTTGTCAATATTAAATTCTTGCATTAGCTGTTTATTAGGATCATCTAAATTTATAGTTTCTATGAGATTTTCTTTAATATGAGCTAAGGTATCTTCAATTTGTATTATTTTTTGTTCTAAATATTCTAATCGTCTATTGACATTCTTATCGTAATAAGTGTTCTAAATATTCTAATCGTCTATTATTTTTTGTTCTAAATATTCTTTTAGATTAACATCTTCTAAAAGATTATTTAGATTAACTTCTTCTAAAAGATTATAATCTTTTTGTCTTATAGTTTCTATTTCTTCCAATGCTTTATCAATTTTATTGTCTAACTCAGTTTTATAATTTATTTCCGGTTCACATATATCTATATGAACGGGTTGCGAGATAAAGGCTTGGCTTAGATCTAGGTCTTTTAAGTCTTTCATTATATCCGAGTCTATATCTGTTATAATTTCTTCAGATTGATTGAAGATATCTAAGCTTTCTTCTCGTTCTACGAGTTGTATAAATTCTTGTAATTGTTGCATACTAATTCCTCTTCCTATAAATGTAGTTCCTATTTTTTGATTTAATATTTTAAAATCTGTTGTTTTAAAGACGTCTAAATTATTCATCTGTTTCGGTTTCTTGAGTGTCTGGGTTATTAATTGCTTCAACGTAATTTGTGAATCTAACAGACATTCTGCCTGACGTATTACGATACCAAAAACTGTCTGTAGGTACTATACTTGTAGATGAATTAGTTCCTAATATTTTGTCTACTTGCCATTCTTGGCCTGAATTTTCTAAAGAATTTACTTTGTAAGGAGGTAAAAGTCTAATTCCTCTATTGATGATAAACTTAGCTGTATCTTCTATACTTAATTGATATCCTACTTGACTATTCTGTGTGAGTTTACCTATAAAGGTAGTACAGATTAGAAGATTTTTACCTTGCTGAAAATCTTCATATCCTTTTGTCATTATTTTAATTTTAACGTTTCTAGCAAAATCTCTTGTATTTAAGCAAAAGTCTGGTGCACAATAGAATATGCCACCATTGTTGTTCATATCAACTTCTATTGCTCCTAGAATTGCTTGCTCACTCGTAAATCTCTCATCTACTATAGCTAAAAATACTTTAGCACCTGTATCTCTTCTTGTTAATCCTTTAATACCAATAACTATTAATCCTATGTGTGTTAAATTTAAATTTCCTCTGATCAAATCTTGCTCAGAGTCTGGATGTATTAAATTTATACTTACTGTATCTTCTCCTATGCATCTATTTTGAGTTTCTCTATAGTGCATAAAGAGTCTTGTTTGACTTAAATTTGCATTATTTTGATATAAAATTTGTGGAGAAATTAAGTCTAGCCTATTTTGTCTAAATTGTTCAATTTGTCTATCTATGTCTATGACTTGTTCTAAGGAAGCTATGGGTGCAGGAGGATTTCTAAATAGTCTTAGAACTCTATTACCTATTGTATTTTCATTTCTTCTTCTAGTTTCTGTTGCGAGTACTTCTGTTCTATTTCTATCTTCTGCATTACCTCTTCCTAAAATATTACTATTGTTTCTTATCATAGACTAAAAATTTTAATGCCTCTTTTGTTTTAGAATTTTTTCTTTTGTCTATTTTAATATTATTTAATTTAGAGCATAATTCTTCAATATCCGTCGTAACTATTTCTTTATCTTTTTTCTGTGTCATGATGTGTTCTAATTTGTCTAATTTTTCTAAGCAATTTATTAATAAAAGGATAATAATGTTATTTTGTTTTCTAGATACTATTTCATTTGGAGTTCCTAAACTGTTTCTTGATAAGCCTTCTGATGGAGTTATATAATTATTACTTTCGAGGAAGGCTTGCTTATAATCTAAATTTGCTTCGTATTCTTTAGAGATACTCATTTATATTCTAGTCCCTGTATGTTAAAATATTTTCTTAAATTATTTTCTATTCTAACATTTTGTTTTTCCATATTCTGTATTTTTTGTTTACTTTCTCTTAGTTCTTGCCTAATTTCTTCAAGTTGTTTTTGTATATAGTCTAAATTATTATGTTTGGGTTTATCTAAGTTAGATTGTAACATGTTTTTAATATAATCTAAATTTTCTCTTATTATTTTAAGACTATGTTGATCTGTTTGTATATTGAGATATTCTATGTTTTTAGACATTTTAATAGGGTGAATATAAATTTCTTCTAGTTTGTCTATGATTTTCTTGTTGTTGTATCATAAGTGTTTGCAGATTACTTAAACGTAATTGACTCATATAATTATCATAAGATTCATCATCTAACTGTGTTCTAATATGTCTTAAGAGTCCTTCTAAATATGCATTTACTTGTAGAAAATCATTTTCTAAGGTTATAAACAAATGTCCATAAGTTTGTAAGGGTCTAGGAACAGATCTTAGTCTTCCTAGTTGCATTAATAATTTTAATCTATTATTAACGTAGTGAATGCGATTTAAAGCAGTATAAAAACGATTGAATTGAATTGTATTTTCTTCAGGTGTAGAATTATATGTCATAGTATCTTCAGTATAATCACTATAAAATGAAGGATCTACTGGTCTATTGTTACTACTCATTTTATGTTTCAAAGGCGTTGTCGAGATTGGTCATGGCTTCTTCATCCCATGGGTAATCATTATCACTTGCGTTATAATCTGTATTATTATCTTCATTTGTATCTTCAACCTCATTGTTTATATTTAAGGCATTCATATTATTAATTACATCTACAGGTACGCCTAAACTTTCTAAGCGTGATTCTTCATCTATTTGTCTAAGTCTACGATGAATTTCGCTATAATAGAGTGAATTGTTTTGTTGATCTTTCAATTGTATATAAAAACCTATAAGGTGTTGGAAAAATATATCAAAGTCTTCTAATAATGAATCTAAATTTAGAAAATATCTAATGTAAAAAGATAAAGGATTGTGTAAAAAGGTGATACAATCGGTATCTATATAATGTTTTATTCTATCATTTGTAAAATCTATTGTTTCTAAGGTATTAAAGAATTTGTTAAAATTATCTAAGATGTCTATTCTCATCTGTTGATCTAGATTATAATCATTTATCATGTCTTCGAAACTAAAAGGATCTTGAGGAGGTTCGAAATTTAAATTTCTACTTCTTTCCATATTAACTAGGTAAATTTACACTGTCTGTATCCGTGCTACCTAAAATATCTTCACTAGAGTTTACTTCTCTATTCATTTGTAAATTATGTATATGGTCTGTTATATTTTCTAAAGCATTAGCTTCATGTCTTTCAGACATTTGCCTAAAGAGATCTATATTTGGTCTATTAGTTCTATTTCTAACGTACTCATTGTGATAATAACTATTGTTATCCATGTCTTTAAAGCATATATAAAAAGCTATTAAAAACTTTAAATAAGAATTTAAACTTGCAATCATAACATCTAAATTTAATAGGCTACGAACATAAGACATCAAAGGATTGTATTTTAAAGGTAAAGTACGTTCAGAAATATGAAACCTAATATTAGAATTTGTATCGTCAATGAGTTGAATAACAGCAAAAAATCTACGAAATTCTTCATAATTGTCTTCCATTCTAGTTATATGCATGCTTTCTCTAAGATTACTCATTTTAGCAATTTGACCGGGGCTACTTGCTCTGGGTTACTCAGTCATCTCCTTTACTTAGGAAAATTCTCATCAAAACCAAAACCCAAGGATTTATGGCTCTGATACCAAAATGGGGGAAGGTTGGCCGGAAAAACACCTAAGCCCTTCTAAGAAAAGAAGCCCGGATTTCTTTATACCAATCGTCAACACCCAAACTGGGGGGTGCCAGGCAGGGCCTTATTGACGTCTGGTGTCCATCCAAATTTCTTAGTTTTAGAAAAGACGAGGGTCTCCGGTTAGACCGCGTACTCCATTTTTAGAAAAAACTGAACATTTCATAGAAAAACAGTGGAATAGAGAGCAGATTTAGAGAAGAGATGGCAGAAGCTTAATAAATAGAAAGTCTGGTTAAAAATTTTGTGAATTCAAAAGACTTCAGGATGCTGGGGTGAGCTTTAAAATACCTTTCAAAAATCTTCCCTCTTTGGTTTAAAACTCAGGGCATGCGTTAGTCTAACGGGTTTCAAGGCCATCACTCGGCAACTACCCTAAGCGACTCGCTCCCGCTTTTGCTTAAAACCTAAAGGTGAATTTTGGAAAAACATTTTAAACACGCCGTGGTAAGCATAATCGGTTTTTTGAAAAACAAATTAGGCAGAGTCTCTTTTTATCAAGCAAATGCCATGTAATCTCTAAGTCTATCGTATATTATCTGCTCTATGACATGTTAAGTTAATGAGATTTTTCCCTTTCAATTCCTGGATGACATTTCACCTCTTGAGCGTGTTCACCCCAAAATAACTAAATTAGTTGAATAAAATAAAGAACTTACTTGAAAGCAAGAAAGAGAACAACTTGAACGCTTCTTAGTCTTTTAAGGTTGTGCGCATCAACAAGAGAATTTTGAGAGCAAAGGAATTTTATTGATCTCAGAATAGAGGAATTAAACATGCATTTTGTGCTCCTATTTTACATCAAGAGGGCAAAATTATCCTTGGGATAAATTTCTTATTAGCAAATAATAATACAATTACAATTTCAAAAGACTTTTTTCAAATTGCACAACAAACTACTCAAACACCTATTAATATTGACACACCCTCAGAGTACGCTCAGAAGCGTGGTGGGACTTACATAGAACTTAAAGGCAAAAATAAGACATGCGAAAATAAGATATGCGAAGAATGCAGACAGGGTAAAACAAACTGTTGCATAAAAAACATGAAAAATTGTCGAATAGAAGAAATTACAGAAAACGAAGAAGAATATCTTCAAATAGATAACAACGACATTTATAACAAAGATAGAATAAATTACAACTTAATAAGCTATTTTTCAAATAAACATGATATTCTTAACGCTATAGAAAAGTTATCCTTTATAGGAGAAGACCCCATTAAAAGATGGGACCTAAACAAAATATACTGTAAGTTAGATATTATAAACCCAGACTATATTGTTAAGACTGCTAATATAGAAGCAAGTAGTTTAGACACTGAAGACTTTAAAATGCATATTAAAGAACTTATACAATTAGGAGTAATCAGATCTAGTAACAGTCCACACAGATCAGCAGCGTTTATAGTTAGAAACCATGCTGAGATAATTAGAAACAAGAGTAGGATGGTAATAAATTATAAAAGACTAAATGATAATATAAGAGACGATAGTTATAACATCCCTAATAAGACTTTTCTTTTAAGTAAAATACAAGGTAAAAGAATTTTTAGTAAATTCGACTGTAAATCTGGTTTTTATCAAATTAAAATGTGGCCCGAAGACATTAAGTGGACCGCATTCACTACACCCGAAGGCCTCTACGAATGGCTAGTAATGCCTTTTGGCCTCAAGACAGCCCCAAGTATCTTCCAACGAAAAATGGATGATATTTTTAGACCTTACAATGAATTTATCTTAGTATATATTGATGATATTTTAATATGTAGTAAAAATGATAGGGAACACATTGCGCACCTAGATTTAGCATTTAAATTATTTGAAAAACATGGCTTGATTCTTAGTAAGAAAAAAGTCGAATTATTTAAAACAAATGTTAAATTCTTAGGAATGGAAATAGGGAATGGTAGAATTAAATTACAAGAACATATAGCCAAAAAGATTCTACAATTTCCAGACAAACTTGAAGGATTAAAACAAATACAAGCATTTTTAGGCTTACTAAATCAGGCTAGAATGTATTTCAAAGACCTGAGTAAACTAATAGGACCTTTATATAATAAGACTCGTAAAAATGGTCAAAGACATTTTAATACAGAAGATATTAACCTTATAAAAACTTTAAAAGACAAAGTAAAACAATTACCCGACTTATATTTACCATTAGAAACAGATTATTTAATAGTTCAAACAGACGGTTGCAAAGAAGGCTGGGGAGCAGTCTTATATTGCAAACCAAATAAATATAGCAGTAAAAAAGAAGAAAGATTATGCAGATACGCAAGCGGTAAATATAAAGAAAGTAACCAATATTTGACAAGTTTAGATTTTGAATTACTTGCTATTATTTATGCCTTAGAACATTTCAAGGCATTATTAATTTCAAAACATGAATTTAGTATTAGAACTGATTGTGAAGCAATAGTAAGGTATAATAAAAACAAAGATGCTAGATATACAAATAGATGGGTAAAGTTTTTAGCAACCCTTAGCAATTACCGTTTAGACAAAATAGAGTGGCAACACATAAAAGGAAAAGACAACACTTTAGCAGATTTATTATCTCGCAAATTATTACAATAATATTTTGTTTTACAGGATGACTCCTTTTCAAGTCAGACTCTATCTTCGTCAGACATTTAGGAGAATTCAGAGACTCGAAGCTCATCTTCAATTTTTATATGAATTTGAGACAAATGGAGATGAAGAGTTAGAAATTTTTAAACAAAATCGTATTGAAGCTACAAACGATTTCATTCAAGTCTGTAAGAATGAATTCGATTGGCTTGGAGGAGTATTTTGTAGATAAAAACAATTATCTTTGTAATAATAAAATCTTCCTTTTAAAAAAGATTTTTACTGCCTTACAAGCATATCTATAGACAAATTTTTGTAATTGTGCAGGACAAATGACATCCTCCTCTGATGGACGCTCTAGACAAGCTCATTTCGCCAATCAGACAAATCCGTCGTTTCCAGTACTTTATACAAGCTATATAGATAATTCAGGCACCAGTAGGATTAATTTTGATGGTAGTAATTTAGGAATTCTACATGTAGGAAGTAAATTTCAAGTAAAAGACCCCAAGTTAGGACCGTTTCCCATAGACCAGGTCACTCTTTTAGACAACCTTTGGCAAGCATTTATTCGTAAAGACAATGGATGGTTTGTTAATTCTTTAAACGGTTTAGCAGCCTATTTTCATAAACTTAGAGATACAAGAAAATATAACTTTTATTGTGTTTTTAAAGGGCAGCAACCCGGTATATACAAACATTGGCCCGAAGCCATGGCACATGGCGTAGGTAATCATACAAGACCTTGGTATAAAGGTACACAAACGTATGAAGAAGCTCATAAACTCATGACAGCACACTATGGTGTGAATTATTTTATAAGTCCTGAATGTACTACATCCTCCTCTACAATTGTCCCTTTCTCTGGAACACCAATTCCTTCTTCTTCCGGCTCACAATTTTGCGCAAATTGTGATGTCTTAATTAAACATTATAATTTCTTAAAAAGAACCACAGACCAGTTAGCAGTAGATAAACAGCAGTTAGAACAACAGCTTTCCAGTGTTAAAACTCAGTTACAAGTTTATGAATTAGAAACTATGGACTGGAAAACAAAATACTATACTTTAATAAGATCCAAGTCCACACAATCCTCTACGTCCGGAGTTAAAGGCGTAGCTAGTCCTGTTCTACAGGCAACAGGTAAAGACAAATCAAGTCCTGTGACAGTTGGAAATTTACTCAAAATTTCTGAAAATCCTATTAGTTCGGGAGAAAGAGCTACTAGTCCAGCCCCACAGGTAGCTGGTAAAGACTTATCAAATCCTGAGACCCCTGTCCGTTTGGGAAAAATGGAAAAAAGACGCAAGGCGCTCAAGGATGCGAAGAAACGGAACCTTCAAGTAGACGCTTTCAAGAGACAGACAGCACAAATGATTTTAGATTTATTGCAAGACTTTGACAAAAAGAATGGCGGTCAAGCGAACCAAGACAGTCAAGAGTTCGCGCAGAAGCCAAATACAAGTGACGAAGAAAGAAGACTTCAGCAAGAACTTCTCAAGATTTTGCCAAGCTCTGACGAATCGTCATCCTCCAGCTCAAACAAGAAGACAGCCAAAGGAAAGGAAAAAGCTAAAGGACAAAGATGATGGAATATGCTTTTCCACCACCTGCAACTTTTGAACTTTCGGCACAAGGAGACAGAAGACTTTACTTTCGGCAAATAATGACAGACACGAAATCAATCTTTTTCCTGTACACTTTAAGACTTACGTGAAATTATTGTACTTTGTCTTACAACTTAAAAAAAAAAAAAAAAGTGTTTGTCCAAATGTAAAACTTAGTGGACGACAGCTTTACGATTAGTAGACAGCTGTAAAGCTTTCAATTTTGTTGGATAGCTTTAGCTCGGTCTATATAAGGCCTTAGACACTTCAATTGTAAATAGGCTTTTTCAGCATATGCTTTTCTGCAATCCTCTCTGAGATCAATAAAATTCCTTTGCTCTCAAAATTCTCTTGTTGATGCGCACAACCTTAAAAGACTAAGAAGCGTTCAAGTTGTTCTCTTTCTTGCTTTCAAGTAAGTTCTTTATTTTATTCAACTAATTTAGTTATTTTGGGGTGAACACGCTCAAGAGGTGAAATGTCATCCAGGAATTGAAAGGGAAAAATCTCATTAACTTAACATGTCATAGAGCAGATAATATAAGATAGACTTAGAGATTACATGGCATTTGCTTGATAAAAAGAGACTCTGCCTAATTTGTTTTTCAAAAAACCGATTATGCTTACCACGGCGTGTTTAAAATGTTTTTCCAAAATTCACCTTTAGGTTTTAAGCAAAAGCGGGAGCGAGTCGCTTAGGGTAGTTGCCGAGTGATGGCCTTGAAACCCGTTAGACTAACGCATGCCCTGAGTTTTAAACCAAAGAGGGAAGATTTTTGAAAGGTATTTTAAAGCTCACCCCAGCATCCTGAAGTCTTTTGAATTCACAAAATTTTTA
This sequence comes from Escallonia herrerae, assembly GCA_033070095.1. Lineage (NCBI taxonomy): Eukaryota > Viridiplantae > Streptophyta > Magnoliopsida > Escalloniales > Escalloniaceae > Escallonia > Escallonia herrerae. The sequence continues at coordinate 514,171 of JAVXUP010000359.1, forward strand.
ACCAGACTTTCTATTTATTAAGCTTCTGCCATCTCTTCTCTAAATCTGCTCTCTATTCCACTGTTTTTCTATGAAATGTTCAGTTTTTTCTAAAAATGGAGTACGCGGTCTAACCGGAGACCCTCGTCTTTTCTAAAACTAAGAAATTTGGATGGACACCAGACGTCAATAAGGCCCTGCCTGGCACCCCCCAGTTTGGGTGTTGACGATTGGTATAAAGAAATCCGGGCTTCTTTTCTTAGAAGGGCTTAGGTGTTTTTCCGGCCAACCTTCCCCCATTTTGGTATCAGAGCCATAAATCCTTGGGTTTTGGTTTTGATGAGAATTTTCCTAAGTAAAGGAGATGACTGAGTAACCCAGAGCAAGTAGCCCCGGTCAAATTGCTAAAATGAGTAATCTTAGAGAAAGCATGCATATAACTAGAATGGAAGACAATTATGAAGAATTTCGTAGATTTTTTGCTGTTATTCAACTCATTGAAGATACAAATTCTAATATTAGGTTTCATATTTCTGAACGTACTTTACCTTTAAAATACAATCCTTTGATGTCTTATGTTCGTAGCCTATTAAATTTAGATGTTATGATTGCAAGTTTAAATTCTTATTTAAAGTTTTTAATAGCTTTTTATATATGCTTTAAAGACATGGATAACAATAGTTATTATCACAATGAGTACGTTAGAAATAGAACTAATAGACCAAATATAGATCTCTTTAGGCAAATGTCTGAAAGACATGAAGCAAATGCTTTAGAAAATATAACAGACCATATACATAATTTACAAATGAATAGAGAAGTAAACTCTAGTGAAGATATTTTAGGTAGCACGGATACAGACAGTGTAAATTTACCTAGTTAATATGGAAAGAAGTAGAAATTTAAATTTCGAACCTCCTCAAGATCCTTTTAGTTTCGAAGACATGATAAATGATTATAATCTAGATCAACAGATGAGAATAGACATCTTAGATAATTTTAACAAATTCTTTAATACCTTAGAAACAATAGATTTTACAAATGATAGAATAAAACATTATATAGATACCGATTGTATCACCCTTTTACACAATCCTTTATCTTTTTACATTAGATATTTTCTAAATTTAGATTCATTATTAGAAGACTTTGATATATTTTTCCAACACCTTATAGGTTTTTATATACAATTGAAAGATCAACAAAACAATTCACTCTATTATAGCGAAATTCATCGTAGACTTAGACAAATAGATGAAGAATCACGCTTAGAAAGTTTAGGCGTACCTGTAGATGTAATTAATAATATGAATGCCTTAAATATAAACAATGAGGTTGAAGATACAAATGAAGATAATAATACAGATTATAACGCAAGTGATAATGATTACCCATGGGAAGAAGAAGCCATGACCAATCTCGACAACGCCTTTGAAACATAAAATGAGTAGTAACAATAGACCAGTAGATCCTTCATTTTATAGTGATTATACTGAAGATACTATGACATATAATTCTACACCTGAAGAAAATACAATTCAATTCAATCGTTTTTATACTGCTTTAAATCGCATTCACTACGTTAATAATAGATTAAAATTATTAATGCAACTAGGAAGACTAAGATCTGTTCCTAGACCCTTACAAACTTATGGACATTTGTTTATAACCTTAGAAAATGATTTTCTACAAGTAAATGCATATTTAGAAGGACTCTTAAGACATATTAGAACACAGTTAGATGATGAATCTTATGATAATTATATGAGTCAATTACGTTTAAGTAATCTGCAAACACTTATGATACAACAACAAGAAAATCATAGACAAACTAGAAGAAATTTATATTCACCCTATTAAAATGTCTAAAAACATAGAATATCTCAATATACAAACAGATCAACATAGTCTTAAAATAATAAGAGAAAATTTAGATTATATTAAAAACATGTTACAATCTAACTTAGATAAACCCAAACATAATAATTTAGACTATATACAAAAACAACTTGAAGAAATTAGGCAAGAACTAAGAGAAAGTAAACAAAAAATACAGAATATGGAAAAACAAAATGTTAGAATAGAAAATAATTTAAGAAAATATTTTAACATACAGGGACTAGAATATAAATGAGTATCTCTAAAGAATACGAAGCAAATTTAGATTATAAGCAAGCCTTCCTCGAAAGTAATAATTATATAACTCCATCAGAAGGCTTATCAAGAAACAGTTTAGGAACTCCAAATGAAATAGTATCTAGAAAACAAAATAACATTATTATCCTTTTATTAATAAATTGCTTAGAAAAATTAGACAAATTAGAACACATCATGACACAGAAAAAAGATAAAGAAATAGTTACGACGGATATTGAAGAATTATGCTCTAAATTAAATAATATTAAAATAGACAAAAGAAAAAATTCTAAAACAAAAGAGGCATTAAAATTTTTAGTCTATGATAAGAAACAATAGTAATATTTTAGGAAGAGGTAATGCAGAAGATAGAAATAGAACAGAAGTACTCGCAACAGAAACTAGAAGAAGAAATGAAAATACAATAGGTAATAGAGTTCTAAGACTATTTAGAAATCCTCCTGCACCCATAGCTTCCTTAGAACAAGTCATAGACATAGATAGACAAATTGAACAATTTAGACAAAATAGGCTAGACTTAATTTCTCCACAAATTTTATATCAAAATAATGCAAATTTAAGTCAAACAAGACTCTTTATGCACTATAGAGAAACTCAAAATAGATGCATAGGAGAAGATACAGTAAGTATAAATTTAATACATCCAGACTCTGAGCAAGATTTGATCAGAGGAAATTTAAATTTAACACACATAGGATTAATAGTTATTGGTATTAAAGGATTAACAAGAAGAGATACAGGTGCTAAAGTATTTTTAGCTATAGTAGATGAGAGATTTACAAGTGAGCAAGCAATTCTAGGAGCAATAGAAGTTGATATGAACAACAATGGTGGCATATTCTATTGTGCACCAGACTTTTGCTTAAATACAAGAGATTTTGCTAGAAACGTTAAAATTAAAATAATGACAAAAGGATATGAAGATTTTCAGCAAGGTAAAAATCTTCTAATCTGTACTACCTTTATAGGTAAACTCACACAGAATAGTCAAGTAGGATATCAATTAAGTATAGAAGATACAGCTAAGTTTATCATCAATAGAGGAATTAGACTTTTACCTCCTTACAAAGTAAATTCTTTAGAAAATTCAGGCCAAGAATGGCAAGTAGACAAAATATTAGGAACTAATTCATCTACAAGTATAGTACCTACAGACAGTTTTTGGTATCGTAATACGTCAGGCAGAATGTCTGTTAGATTCACAAATTACGTTGAAGCAATTAATAACCCAGACACTCAAGAAACCGAAACAGATGAATAATTTAGACGTCTTTAAAACAACAGATTTTAAAATATTAAATCAAAAAATAGGAACTACATTTATAGGAAGAGGAATTAGTATGCAACAATTACAAGAATTTATACAACTCGTAGAACGAGAAGAAAGTTTAGATATCTTCAATCAATCTGAAGAAATTATAACAGATATAGACTCGGATATAATGAAAGACTTAAAAGACCTAGATCTAAGCCAAGCCTTTATCTCGCAACCCGTTCATATAGATATATGTGAACCGGAAATAAATTATAAAACTGAGTTAGACAATAAAATTGATAAAGCATTGGAAGAAATAGAAACTATAAGACAAAAAGATTATAATCTTTTAGAAGAAGCTAATCTAAATAATCTTTTAGAAGATGTTAATCTAAAAGAAGAAGAAGAATTTTTAAATAAATATATATCTAGAAGAAATAAGTATAGAAGAAGAATTTTTAAACAATTATGAATTATATTCTATTACAGAAGGAACCATAGAGGACTATTTAAACAACAAAATAAATTCATATATAGATGCAAATTCTATCACAATAGAAGATGTTGAAGAATTAGAAGAAACAAATGATGCAGAATCTGTTACAACTCAAATTTCTTTAATAAATACCAAATTTAACCTAATGAATGAAACTCCATACATTCTTATGGACGAAAGTGGTGGTTCAGGAACCACACAAAATCAAAATAATGATGGTAGTAGATTCTATACAACTCAACCTACAAATAGACCTCAATATGCATATGGCAATCTACCAAGACAAAGTGCAACAATAGAAAATACAAAATATGAAAGACCAAATTATAGACCCAAAGGTAAAAAACATCCTTTAGAACAAAATTTTAAAATACAAAAGGCAGCAGAACCTTTTATTTTAAATATAACTGCAGTCGATCCACAACAAAGAACTAATTATATACAAGTATGGAAAGATGCAGTAGTAGCAAATTTCATTACTAAACAGTCAGATAATTTAGAAACAGGAGAAGAAATGATAAGATACATGACACAATTCTTAGGACCAATAGCTAAAGCTAATTTTGAAGAATGGCAGCAAGCCTATCCTAATGATTTAAAAGAAATGGCAGACTTAGGCCCCAATCCTTATAATTTTGTAAACACAATACAATTAATATTAACAGGAAGAAATCCCAATACTGGAGATGCTATTATACAAATAGAAGCGGCTAGAAAATTAGAACAAGTACATCTATATAACTGGCATAATATAAAACCTTTTATGCAAGAATACTATTATTTTGCCTCACAAAGTGGAAACATATACAACTCAAATGTTATAGACAAATTTCTATATAAATTACCAGGAGCTTTAGGACGAGAAATTAGTGAAACAATTAAAAAAGTTTACGAAAACCCGAATCAAAGACCAGCCTATTCCTTAGGAAGTGTC